>CAWUFW010006411.1:522500-895000 GCA_963921515.1 Calotriton arnoldi | reverse complement strand
AAGGCAGTAACCACCTTTGGCAAGAAGGACGGACGCGTCCTAAGAACAACCTTGTCTGGATGGACAGACAGAAAGGGAGGTTTGCATGAAAGAGCCTGGAGCTCACTCACCCGCCGAGCGGAGGTGATGGTCACCAGAAAGGCTGTCTTCAGAGTCAGAAGACGAAGAGGACAGTTGTGCAGAGGCTCAAAGGGAGCGCACATAAGAAAGGTAAGAACCAAGTTCAAGTACCACTGAGGCATCACAAACGGAACAGGAGGGAAGAGGTGTGTAATGCCTTTTAGAAACCTGTTAACAACAGGGGACTTGAAAAGGGAGGGCTGATCAGGAAGCCTGAGGAAGGCCGAGATAGCACAAAGATAGCCCTTGATGGTACCCAGGGCAGAACCCTGTTGGGCCAGGGAAAGAAGGAACAGAAGAACCTCAGAAAGAGGGGCAGAAAGGGGATTCACAGCCTTTGCTGTACACCATGCCACAAACTTGTTCCACCTGCAGGCGTATACCACCTTAGTGGAGGGACGCCTGGCTGCCAGAATTACATCACAAACTTCGGGAGGCAAGTCGAAAGGAATCAACTGCCGCCGCTCAATCTCCACGCAAGCAGATGGAGGCTGGACAGGTTCGGGTGGAGGACCGTCCCCTGCTGCTGCGACAGAAGATCCTCCCGAAGAGGCAGACGGATCGGGTGATCTACGCTCATACTGAGTAGCTCGGGATACCAAACTCTTCGAGCCCAGTCTGGAGCCACAAGAATGACTTGGGCCCGTTCGTGCCGAATCTTCTTCAACACTCTGGGTAGAAGTGGTATAGGCGGAAAGGCGTACAACAGACCACAACTCCACTCGCGACGAAAAGCGTCGCCGAGCGAGTGCTGTAGGAAAGTGGCTCTGTATATACTGTACCCAAGTAAGGTTCAGGGTGTACAGAGTCCACAGTCCCCAGAGGGTTGACAGAGGCTAAAGTTAGATATAACCTTACTCTCCAAAGTGGTAGCTTGGTCGAGCAGTAAGGCAGTATCAGAGGACAGTGTAAAGCATTTGTTGTACACACTCAGTCAGCAAATGAAGCCACACACTCAAGAACTGAACTCTAGGCCAATGGTTTGTATATAAAAAAATATATGCTTGTTTTATTTTAGAACCAACAATAGGATCAAAATATACTTTCTCAGTATGAGATGCTTTGGTTATTCACCTTACAGATAGGCAGTAGACTTTTTTGATAGTGGTTATCACAGTTGGTGCAAGAGGTAACACAGGGTCAAATTCAATGCAACATTGAGCTCAATGGAAAATTATGCTTAATTACAATTGATTACTTTGCAGAGCACTTTTCTAACCACAGGACTGGATCCTGGATTCAGTCCTGGGACACTTCCTGTAAACAGGTAAGAAAAAGCGTTTTGGTTATTGTAGTGATTTTTGAAGAATATTACTATATTTCAAAAGCTGACACTAGAAACTTTTCTGGGTAAAATTACCAATGTTATCCTATGAAAGGAAATACAGTGTGCAAGCAAAGTAGGTTTACGTTACTTTTGTAATCCAGTGCTGGACTCCTAGGTTCAGCACTGGGACATTTACTTAAAACAGGTAAGTAATTACGTTTTTGTAGTTTGTTCGATTTTTAAAGAATATTTGTAAAATACAGAAATCGACACTTAGAAGAAATTTCACAGAAAACCAGTCAATGGATCCCTATGAAAGAAAAGTGAGTTAGCGGTAAGTAACGTTGCGATTACTTTTTAGGGCCAGTGTTGGGCACTCGGGTCCAGCACTGAGGCCCCTTCTAATACTAGGTGAGTATTTTCGTTTTCGTGACTCGGTTGATTTTTGGTGAATATTCTAAAGTTTCAGAACTCCACACTTAGAAGAAATTTCGCAGAAAACCAGTCAATGGAACCCTATGGAAGAAAAGTGAGTTATCGGATTTCGGGTAAGTACTTGACTGGCAGGGTTAAGGTTCCGGGTAAGACTCAGGGGTCCCCAGGATCAGGTAAGTACAGTTTTTACACCCTCAGCGGCACAGGGGCGGCCGGGTGCAGAGTGAGAAGGCCCAATGTTATCCTATGGCAGGCGGGGGGCCCCGGGTTGGTGGCTGCTGGCAAGCAGGCCACGCGACTGTGGGAGCTGGGCTCCTGGTCACTTGCTCAGGGCAAGTAGGGAAGTAGGTTAGGATAGAGGTTGCACTTCCAGGGGCACTCGGGCGGCTGGGTGCAGGGTGCTTTGAGCCGTCGGGCGCTCAATGTTAAACAATAGAGGTCGTGAAAGGTGAAGAAAGGCTGCAGGCTCGGGGACGGTGATTCTTCAGGGACGACCAACACTCCAGGAGGTAAGTTGGGGTCTTGGAGGATAGGTAGACACCCAGGAGTTGGGCACAAGGGGCCGTGGGGCGCCGGGTGCAGGGGTGTCTTTTGAGGTCGGGAAATCTTACCCCCTGCTGGTCGCGGTTGGAGGGGTCCCTTGTCCTGAGGCTGCAGGCGTCGTCTGGGTCGTCGAGGAGGGTCCTTGGCCACTGGATTCCAGGTCAGAATCGCCGGGGGACGTCCTCGAGGTCTCTGGTCACTCAGGCACAGGCTGGACTCGGCGGGTGCAGAGTGTGCAGGTTTCGCGGCTCCGTGCCAGGGCCGGGTCTTTGGTAGGTTTTCTTTTGAGCAGTACCACTGCTCGTGGGAGTCCCTGGGTCGAAGGCTGTAGCACAGAAGTCAGGTCCTCCGGGGTTTGTGAGGTTGCTGAGGCCGGGATTCCGCAGGAGCAGGTTCAGAGGTCGACAGGCCGGTAGGGCTGGGGCCAAGTCAGTTGTTGTCGCCTCCTTTTTAGCAGCTGCACGGCTGGTCTTCTTGCTTCGTCTTCTCTTCTTGTTTTCGGATTTGGGAACTCCGGAAGGAAGGTTCAGGGAGCCCCTAAATACTAAATTTAGGGGTGGTTACAGGTAGGTAAGGGCAGGGACCAATGGGTCCCTTCCCTGGGGTGGGTACACCCCTATTCTGTTCCTCTCCAGTGGGAGGGGGCAGGAGCCTGTCCCTGGTTGGCCAGGTCCCCCATCCTCAAGATGGCGGGGACTCGAGTTTGTGCTTCACCTCGCCTCCCCCACCTTAGGGGTGGAGTTGGCAGAGGTGGGCACAACCCATTTCCTGCTTCTGGTTTTCCCGCCGGTTCTCCCGCCAGGAGTGGGGGTAGAACCAGTGGGGACCAGTTTGCTGGAAGCAGCAAATGGTCTGGGGAAACTCCAAAGGCGGCAGGCCTTTGAAGCTCCCCCTGCCCATCCTGGGGAGGAGGCTTTGGCACCTCGTCCCGGGATGTGCATTGTTTCAGGCCCCTGAGAGCAGAGGCTCTCGACCCAGGGGTCCAGAAACATGTCTGGTGGTGGCAGCCTGGGCAGCCACTCAGTCCGGACACTGGAGGTCGGGTTGGTTTCAGGGGGCATCTCTAAGATGCCCTCTGAGTGCGTTTACATTAAATCCCACACTGGCATCAGTGGGGGTTTAATGTGCTGAGAAGTTTGATACCAAACTTCTTAGTCTTCAGTGGGGCCATTATGGTGCTGTGGAGTTCGTAATGACAGACTCCCAGCACCATATACTCTTAATGGCAGCACTGCACTTACAATGCCCAAGAATGGACTTGGGCACTGTAGGGGCACAGGGCTCATGCCTCTATGCCCTCACCACTGGCATAGTGCACCCAGCTAGAGGGGTGGCTGACCTAGGCCAGGGCAGTGGCTTGTAGGCATGGCACACAGGGATGTGAGCCATGTCGACTCTTTCACTTTTGTTCTGCACCAAGACACGCAGCCTGCAAAGGCAGTGTGTGTGTGTAAGGTGCAGGGTCCCTAAGGGTGGCACAACAAGTGCTGCAGCCCTTAGGGGCCTTCCCTGGTCACAGTGCCCTGGGTACCCATGGTACCATTTACCAGGGGCTGACCTGTGGCCAGGGATGTCAATTGGGTGTAGGTATCAATGCAATTTTAGGGAAGGAACACAGGCCCTGGGTACCTGGTTGGCAGGAGCCCAGGGCACACTCAGTCAAAGTACATCAGCCATTCAGCAAAAAGTGGGGGCATACCATGTAAGAAAGATGGCACTTTCTCACAAGTGCCGCCTTGGAAATTCCAACGCGCAGAACTGATGACATTGCGCGTTCTCTTCGGTGGCGAATAGATCTAACCAAGGCTCTCCCCACTGTAGAAAGAGTCCTTGCGCCACTTCAGAGTGAAGACGCCATTCGTGATCCATCATGCACCTGCGGCTGAGTTCGTCCGCCCTGGCGTTCAGGGAACCTGCCAGGTGTTGAACCATCAGGAACATGCCCTGATGTTCCAGCCATGTCCAGAGGCGCAGAGCCTCCTGACAAAGGGTCCACGACCCCACCCCGCCTTATTTGTTGCAATACCACATGGCGGTGGTGTTGTCTGTGAACACCTGCACTACCTTCCCTTGACAGAGGGAAGGAATGCCTTGAGTGCAAGTCGGATCGCCCGAAGCTCCAGAAGGTTGATATGGAGCCGGGACTCCGCCGGAGACCAGAGGCCTCTGATCTCCGCCTCTCCCATGTGACCGCCCCATCCCAGAAGGGACGCGTCCGTCACAACTGTGTGCTCTGGCTGGGGAAGGGAGAGGGATCTGCCCATGACCCATTGCCGGTTCGAGAGCCACCACTGCAACTGTTTTGCAGTCCCCTCCGAGATCTGGACGTGATCAGACAGGTTGCCCTGGTGCTGCGCCCACTATAATTTCAGGTCCCACTGCAGAGCCCGCATATGCCATCTGGCATGAGTGACCAGCAGGATGCAGGAGGCCATGAGGCCCAGCAGCCTCAGGGTCATCCGTACCGAAACCCAGGATAAAGGCTGAAAGATCGGAATCATAGCCTGAATATCCCGGACTCGCCGTTCGGAAGGATAGGCCCGAAACTGCGTCGTGTCCAGAACTGCTCCGATGAAAAGGAGCTGTGGAGAAGGAATCAGATGCGACTTTGGCACATTGATGGAGAACCCCAGCGAGTGCAGGAGTTCGGCCGTAGTCTGGAGGTGGGAGAAGACTGCCTGGGACGAGCCCGCCTTCAGCAGCCAGTCGTCGAGGTAGGGGAAGACTGGAACCCCTGCCCGGCGCAGATGAGCTGCGACCACCGCCATCACTTTGGTGACCACCCGAGGGGCACCTGTAAGGCCAAAGTGGAGCACGGTGAACTGAAAATGCTCGAGGCCTACCGTGAACCGCAGGTAACGCTGGTGGGCCGGCAGGACGGGGATGTGAAAATAAGCGTCCTGCAAGTCCAACGCTACCAACCAGTCTCCAGGGTCGAGGGCAGTCAAGACCTGAGCTAGGGTGAGCATCTTGAACTTCTCCTTCCGGAGGAAGCGATTGACGTTCCGGAGGTCCAAGATAGGACGCATGTCCTCCTTGTCCTTTTGGGCACCAGGAAGTAGTGGGAGTAGCAACCACGTCCTACTTCTGGGGTCGGAACATGCTCGATGGCCCACTTGGCCAAGAGGGCCGTGACTTCCTTCTGCAGAAGTACCAAGTGATCCCCTGACATGCGGTGGAATTGAGGTGGCATGGCTGGGGGGGTGGTCTTGAAGGGGAGGGAGTAGCCCCTTCGGACAATGTCCAAGACCCACCTGTCCTAGGTGATGGGACGCCAGTGGTGAAGGTGATGGCGGACCCTGCCCCCTACTGGCGTGCTGTGCACCTGAAAGGAGGGACTAGGAGGGCTTGGCGGCCGCGGACGGGTTGGAGGTGGTGGCCTGACCCGCACGCTGGTTGCCCGAACCGCCACGGCGGTATCCACGTCCTCGGCCACGCGAAGACGCTTGCTGCGCGGGCCGGTGGCTGGGCAGCTGACGTGACTGGGCGCCCCTTCCGTGGCCACAAAAGGGGCGAAAAGCAGAGGTGAGCGGAGGGCGTACAACAGAAAGGCCCAGGGACTTGGCAGTAGCCCGTGAGTCCTTAAACCGCTCCAGCGCATGGTCTGCCTTTGAACCAAAAAGACCGACTCCATCAAAGGGCATGTCCATGAGTGTATTCTGGACATCACCCGAGAAACCAGTTCTCAGCCAGGCGTGGCGACGTAGCGCCACCGTCGTCGCAAGCGATCTGCCCAGCGAGTCAACGGTATCAAGGTCACAACGTATGGTGTATTTAGCCGCATCTCGCCCTTCCGCAATGGCGCGGGTAAGCAGTGTCTGGACCTCCTCAGAACACTGCGGCAAAACAGCTGCCACCGAATCCCACAGGGAGTGGGTATATCGGCCCAAAAGGCAAGCGGTGTTGACGGACCGCAAGCCAGCACTGGAGGAAGAAAAAGCCTTCTTCCCAAATTGGTCCAGGCGTTTGGATTCCCTATCCGGAGGGGCAGTAGGGAAGGCGGTTTGGGAGGCAGAGGCTTGGACAACCAAGCTCTCGGGGTGGGATGTTGGGAGAGAAACAATGGGTCGCCCGGAGCAGGGCGATGGCGTCGGGCCACGTTCCTATCCACAGGAGCCCCTGTGGTGGGTTTGGACCAGGCACCCAAAAGAACGTCAGTGAGTGCATCATTAAACGGCAGCACAGTCTCCGAGGAGGAGGCCGCCGGCTGAAGCACTTCTGTCAGGAGGTTAGTCCTGACGGCCACAGTAGGCAACTGGAGATGTAAGGCTCCAGCTGCTCTACGCAACACCGTTGCAAAATTAGCTCCCTCCTCCGTAGCCACGGGAGGAGACAGCATGCCAGTGTCAGGGAGGTGTCTAGACCACTGGCATCCCCAAGTTCCTCAGCCCAGTCCGGATCATACTCACACTGTTGTGTGAGAGGGTCCTCAGACCCCTCCCAGCTCTCCTGGTCCTCCTCTTGTTCAAAATATGGAGGAGGGACATTTGGGACCCAAGGTCTCATCGGCGCCGGCGTCGAGCGACGTCGGTCCGGCTCCATGTCCGGAGCCGGAGAGAGCCGGGGACCGACGCCGGCCGGAGCCCCGGACGGCGTCAGGAACGGCACCGGGGACGTCGGCGGAGGCGTGGTTAGGTCAACCGGCGTCGATGGGGGTTGCGGCACCACCGGAGCCGGGATCGAGGCCGGGATGAAGGCTGGTGGGACAGGCGGCGCCGGGACCGGAGTCGACGGCGGCGCCGTGGCAACCCCATCAGGGCCCGCGGGGCCCGAAGGCGCACCGGAGGGGCCTGAAGGCCCGAAGAGGCGGGCCATGGCCGACAGGAATGCCTGTATTTCGGCCGGAGTCGCCCCCGAACCCGGAAAGGACGGGTAATGCGGGGGGCGGCTCTACAGGCATGTCCGGGGCCGCGGTGACGGTGCCGACTGGGGCCTCAGCCGAGTCGCGAGACCGGCGAGGCGAAGTCTTAGAGCGATGACGCTTCTTAGACTTCTTGTGCTTCGACTTACCCGAGGAGCGCGAAGACTTGGACTACGACGACCAGCGGGGACTCCGCGACCGGCCACTCGACCTCTCCCGGGACCGGGGCTTGGTGCGGCACGGAGACGACTGCCGGACCTCTACTAGCTTTCGAGACCGCTCTCGCAAAGCCTTCGGATGAAGTTTCCGGCAGTCAGGGCACGACTTCGTGTCGTGGTCTCGGCCGAGACAGAAGAGACACTCCAGATGCGGGTCCGTGATCGACATCATGCGACCACAGGCTCCGCATGGCTTGAAGGCGGGCATCCCTACGACACCTAGGAGTCGTGAAGACTCGATGAAGAAACAGTGAAAAAATTCACAAAAAAGGTTAGTCAAAAATTGACTAGGGCACTGCTCTTCCCGGATCTGCGCTTACTGGCGCGAAAAAAGAAGAACTGACGTCAGCGCGCAGGGGCGGCGCCTAAGTACTGCCCGCGACGTCATCCCGGCGATCACGACGCCGACGACGGACGCGGAGCCGCACGACGCCGCCTACCGACGCGCAAGGGTACTGCTACGCAAAAACTTTCCGGATCCAGCCTGACGCCTGGGGATATTCTAAGGTAAGGAATCTGTCACTAACGTGTCTTTCAGATACTAGATTTAGGGGCTTTACAGGTAGGTAGAGGGCAGGGACCAATGGGTCCCTACCCTGGGGTGGGTACACCCCCTATCCTGCCACTCTCCAGTGGGAGGGTGGCAGGAGCCTAGTCCTGATTGGGTAGGGCTCCCATCTTCAAGATGGAGAGAGCCCAGAGATGTGCTTCACCTCGCCTCCCCCACCGGAGGGGTGGGGTGGCAGAGGCTGGCACACCCCCTTTCCTCACTTGTGGTTTCCCGCCAGTCTTCCCGCCAGAGTGGGGGCTAGAACCGGTGGGGACCAGTTGCTGAGTACAGCAAGTGGTCTGGGGAGGCTCACCAAGGCGGCATATGCCTTTGAAGCTTCCCCCTGCCCGGCCTGCGGGAGGAGACCTAGCACCTCGCCCAGGACGTGCATTGTTGCAGGCCCGGGAGAGCGGATGGCTCTCTACCCAGGGGTCCAGCAACATGTCTGCTGGGTGGCAGCCTAGGCAGCCTCTCCGGCAGGACGTGGATTGTAGGTTAGGTTCAGGGGGCAACTCCAAGTTGCCCTCTGTCGTGCATCTGACATTAAATCCCACAATGGCATCAGTGTGGGTTTAATGTGCTGAGAAGTTTGATACCAAACTTCAGTCTTCAGTGTAGCCATCATTGCTCTGTGGAGTTCGTGATGACGACCTCCCAGCACCATATACTCTGAATGGCAGCACTGCACTTACAGTGCCCAGGAATGGACCTGGGTACTGTAGGGGTATGGGGCTCATGCACCTGTACCCTCACCACTGGCATAGGGCACCCAGCTAGAGGGGTGACTGAGGTATGCTAGGGCAGTGTGTTTGTGGGCATGGCACACAGGGATGTGTGCCATGTCGACTCGGTTTTGTTCTGCACCAAGACACTCAGCCTGCAAAGGCAGTGTGTGTGTGTCAGGGTACAGGGCCTCTAAGGGTGGCACAATAAGTGCTGCAGCCCTTAGAGGCCTTCTCTGGTCACAGTGCCCTGGGTACCTAGGGTACCATTTACCAGGGGCTGACATGTGGCCAGAGATGCCAATTGGGTTTAGGCTACAATGCAGTTTTAGGGAAGGAACACAGGCCCTGGGCACCTGATTGGCAGGAGCCCAGGGCACACTCAGTCAAAGTACATCAGCAATTCAGCCAAAAGTGGGGGCATACCATGCAAGAAAGATAGCACTTTCTCACAGGGGTGGAACACCTTCCCCTCGTTCTTGGACAGTAAGTCTGGTTGGCATGGTAACCACCTGTGTGGGACTTCTGACAA
The DNA here is from genome assembly GCA_963921515.1 of Calotriton arnoldi. Classification (NCBI taxonomy): domain Eukaryota; kingdom Metazoa; phylum Chordata; class Amphibia; order Caudata; family Salamandridae; genus Calotriton; species Calotriton arnoldi. The sequence continues at coordinate 885,752 of CAWUFW010006411.1, read as the reverse complement.
CTGAAGAAGGTCCGGGTACCGCCACCGACGAGGCATTCTGGTGCTATCAGTATCATTCTGGTCTTGGCCCTGTAAAACTTGTTGATCACTGGGTATCAATGGGATAGGTGGAAAAGCGTAAAGCAATGTCCGAGACCATTTTATCAAAAGCGCATTCCCCTGTGACCCTGGTTGGTGAAACCTGGACGTGAAGACGGGGCATTTTGCGTTCAACGCGTCTGCAAACAGGTATATGTCTGGCACTCCCCAAAGGTGGAAAATGCCCTGCGAGACCTCGTTGTTTAACACCCAGTCGTGAGCTTCAACGAAGTCCCGACATGGGGAGTCTGATTGGACGTTGAGAGTTCCTGGGAGATTAATCGCCACAATGGACAGATTTCTTGCGAGAAGCCATTTCCAGATGGTCTGAGACTCCAGAGAGAGAGGGCTCGACCGGGTTCCCCCCGGTTTGTTCATATAATGCATTGTTGTGGTGGTGTCCGATTGAACCAACAGGGAACGAAACTGGAAGGAAGGGAACAGTGATTTGAGTGCTAGGTGTACAGCTCTCAGTTCTAAGAGGTTGATGTGATACCCTTGTCTGTGTCTGACCAAAGACCTTCGACCTGGAGAGGGCCCATATGAGCCCCCCAACCTTGGAGTGAGGCATTCGTGACGATTGTGTGAGTAGGTGGTTCTTGGTGAAAGCGAACTTCCTTCATTAGATGGGATCGCTTCATCCACCATCTGATGGAATCTTTGGCCGACTGGAGGAGAACGTATAGTTTACCAGTCGGTGTAGTTTTGCAGCTTGAAGACTTTCTGGATTCACTATGCTGTGCATTATTCCGCCATCTTGTGGTTGGGTCCGGAATTGTAGTCTTTTCTTTATTTCTTTTTTTTTCGTGGCCCAGGTGGGCGGCGACGTCCCACCATTTGGTGTCCTTCGTGACGTCGACGCGCACCTGCGGAAGCTCCCACCCTTGGTCGCCATCTTCGGATTCTTTTTTTCTCCTTTCTTGTTTTGTTGTCCGCTTGTTTGATCCCTTTAGCTATGTATGTATTTTAGCCTCCTTTGTCCTTATGCCTCATCTTTCTGGCGGAGGAGGGTGGGATCGCTAGTGAATCCAGAAAGTCTTCAAGCTGCAAAACTACACCGACAGGTAAGAAACTATACGTTTTGCAGCGTGAATCTTCTGGATTCATTATGCTGTGCATAGACTTAGTAGCGGTTTTTCCTTATTGCGGTGGCTGGGTGGAAGATGAGCATTGGTTACTGAAAATATGTTGTAAGACTTTTTGTCCTACTTGCGCTTCTTTGTTCATTTGAATATCCACACAGTAGTGCTTAGTGAACGTGTGCACTGAAGACCATGTTGCGGCTTGGCAAATGTCTTGGATAGGTGTGTTCGCTAGAAACGCAATTGTTGCTCCCTTCTTCCTTGTTGAGTGAGCTTGAGCTGCTCCTTGTAATTGTTGCCCTGCCTGTTTGTGGCAGAGTTGAATTGTCTGCGCAATCCATCGTGCAATGGTATTTTTGGTGACTGGTCGTCCCAGAAAACTGCTGGCAAAGGAGACCAAGAACTGCTTTGTTTTCCTGCACTCCTTTGTTCTTTCCATATAGTGCATTACGGCCCTTCTGGCGTCTAGTGTGTGCAGCGCCCTTTCGGTTTGTGTGGAAGGGTTTGGGAAAAAACTTGGTATTTGGATTGTTTGGTTAATGTGGAACAGAGACACCACCTTTGGCATGAAGTGTGGGTCCGTCCTCATTACAATCCTGTCCTTGTGTATTTGCAGGTACGGCTCTTGGAGTGTTAGTGCCGTCTTTAGCGTGAGCATGTGCAGTGTAGTTTTGTGAATAGGTTCAAATGGCGCCTTCATCAACTGAGTGAGAACTACGTTGAGGTTCCATGCTGGTGCTGGCATCCTTTTTGGGGGTGCGATTCTTTTCGCCCCTTCCAGAAATCTCTTTACAACTTGGGATGTGAAGAAACTTCTCCCCGTCTCTCCTCTTGTGTATGCCACTACCGCAGCCAAGTGCACCCTCAGGGATGTGTAACTTAATCCGCTTTGTAGCAGGTGCGTTAAGTATTTTAGTACCGTTGATTCCCTTGTGATCTTTTGTTGTAGATTCTCCTTGATGCACCATTCGGAGAACCTCTTCCACTTTGCTACGTAGCACTTCCTTGTGGAAGGCCTCCTTGCCTCCCAGAGTACTGCCATGGTACTTGGTGGTAATTTGAGGTGTGCAAATTCTAAGTCTTCAGGAGCCACGCTGCTAGGCTGAGGCTCTCCGGTTCTGGGTGCAGCACCTTTCCGTTCTGCATTGCTAACAGGTCTTTTCTTCTTGGGAACCTGTGTGCTGGTTCTTGTGCCATTTCTACTATCTGTGAGAACCAGGACTGCCTGGCCCACTAGGGTGCTATCAGTATTAGCGTCATGTTGCTGATTCTGCATTTGCTGAGTACCCTGTGTATCAGTGGTATCGGGGGAAAAGCGTATGCAAATGTCTTTGACCAATCTATCCATAGCGCATTCCCTTGTGACCAATGGTCTGGTTGTCTGGATGCATAGTGTTGGCATTTTGCATTGTGGTGTGTTGCAAATAGGTCTATTTGCGGTGTACCCCATTTCTGGAATAGCTTCTGTGTTTCCTGTTGATTGAGCTCCAACTCGTGGGATGCCGACGCCTGCCTGCTGAGTCGGTCTGCTTCCACATTGTCCTTCCCCGGGAGATGTATTGCCAGGTCTATTTCTAGCGGGATGGCCCATTTCCATATTTCCTGTGCTAGCCCTGATAGTGCCACTAATTGTGTTCCTCCTTTTTTGTTGATGTAGAACATGGTGGTTGTGTTGTCTGTTTGGATTAATACCCTGTTTCCGTACAGCGGTTTCCGTACAGCTGTTTCTGAAAGGCTTTCAAGGCTAGGAACACAGTTTTCAGCTCCAGGTAGTTGATGTGTTTGACCGCATCTTGCTGCAACCATAGACCCCTCACCCTGAGCTTGTTCATGTGTGCGCCCCACCCCAGTTGGGAGGCGTCCGTTGTGATGGTCACTGTTGGAGTTGGTTGTGTGAATGGCTTCCCCTGTGATATGTTTTCCTTGTTCCACCACGCCACTTCCTGATGCACTGCGTGTGTGACAACCACAAGATCTTCCCAACTCCCTGTTGCCTGTGACCATTGCTGCTGAATCCATTCCTGGAATGGTCTCATGTGTAGCCTGATATTCGGGACTAGGTGGATGCATGACGCCATCATCCCCATTAGCTTGCTCTCCGTCCTCACTGTCGGAACTTGCCCCTTGCGGTAAGGACGTGTTTCCTTTTGTATCGCCAATGTTCTCCTCCTGCTGGGGAACACTTTGGCCTGAATGGTGTTGATCTCGGCCCCCAAGAATATCTTGATCTGCTCTGGGTCGGTTGACGATTTCTCCCAATGAATTGAGAAACCCAGTTGACTTAGTGTTTGCACTACCTGCTGGATGTGTTCTCTGCATTTGTTGTAAGAGCTTGCCTTTACGAGCCAGTCGTCGAAGTAGGTGCGCTGCTACTGCCGCTAGACACTTTGTAAACACCCTTGGTGCGGATTTGAGTCCGAATGCTAGTACTGTGAACTGGTAGTGAGTCTGGTCGATTACAAACCGTAGTAGCCGTTTGTGCCTGTGGTTGATGGGGATGTGTAAGTACGCATCCTTCAGATCTATTGTTGCCATGTAATCCCCTTTTTGTATTTGTGGTATTACCTCCTGTAGGGAAGTCATTTTGAATCTTTGAGTTCTTATGAATTTGTTTAAGAATCTCAGATCTAGGATAGGCCGTAGTGTTTCGTCCACCTTTGGCACGAGGAAGTAGGTTGAGTAAACCCCTTTGTTCCTTTGGTTGTGCGGTACTGTCTCTATTGCTTTTTTGCTGAGCAGTTCCTTGGCCTCCAGCTGCAAGAGCGAGAGTTCTTTTGCCGAGTGGATCTGGTTTCTTGGTCTTTTTGTTGGGGGTTGTCTTTCCAGTTCTATGCAATATCCGTATTGTATGACGTTTAGTATCCACTTGTCTGTAGTGACCTTCCTCCACTGCTTGAGGAAGTTTTTTATCCTGCCTCCTACCGGTGTTGTGTGTTCTAGGGACTGTTTCCTGTGGATCGTTAGGTTTTTGTTTCTCTGTTTGTTGTTGCCCCAACCCCGACGTGTTGCTAGGGTGGTTGTGGGCTTGATGGTGAAGTCACTTGGAGGTGGGCTGTTGGCCTCCTCTACGAGGTTGTCCTCGTCCGTTTCCGCGCCCTCGAAAGGACTGGCCCCGGGGCTGGTACTGCCAGTTTTGCTGCTGGCCTTGGTTGTTCCTTTGGTAGCCTTGCTGGAACGTTTGGTGCGATGTGGCAGGCACGTTGCCTCCTCTACCGCCCGGCCTTCTGGTGGGTGCCCCTCTTCTCATCCCTCTGAACTGCAGCGCTCCCATGGACCTTGCTGTCTCGTTGTCCTTTTTGAGCTGCGTCAGCTTTTCATCAGCTGGCGTGTCAAACAGTTGTTGGCCGTTGAAGGGCGTATTCAGGATGTTACTCTGCACCTCTGGCTTGAATCCTGAAATCCTGAGCCATGCGTGTCTCCTCTCAGTCACTCCTATCATCATTAGTCTGCTGGATGTTTCTGCAGCATCCAAGGCTGACTTCAAGCATGTGTTTGCCATGCTTTTGCCTTCTTCCACCAGGTGAGCTGCCCTTTGTTGGTACTCATCTGGTAGATGCTTGAGGAGTTGCCCCACTTCGTCCCAATGATGGTATGCATGCCTGTTGATCAGGGCGTTTGAGTTTGCGATACGCCACTGTATTGCCGCAATTCTCTCCACCTTTCTCCCCGTCAGATCCATCCTCTTACTCTCCTTATCTGGAGGTGGTCCGGTATTAGTGGGCACATTGGCCCTCTTCCTGGCCGTAGCCGTAATTATGGAGTCAGCTGGCGCTGATCCTTGTATGTATGCAGGGTCTTGGGAAGAGTGTTTGTACTTTCTCTGTTCTTGGAGTGACAGCCCTGCATACTGCTGGTTCCCTGAAGGCATCTCTCCCTTGGTCCAGCACACTAGGGAGCATGGGAAGGAATAGGCTCCTGGTTTGTTGAGGGAGTAGAGTTTCCAGGAGGAAACATGCCTTGGGCTTCTCTTCTTCCATTTTCACCCCATAGGTTTGTGCCACCTTCAGGACTACCGTGTTGTAGACCCCGATGTCGTCTGGCAGCGAGGGCCTCGAAGGGTAAGTGTCTACCCCTTAATCTGGCGATTCTGCGTCGAGGTCTTGCCATTCCAGGTCTTGAGCCTCCGAGGACGTCGAGTCCCGGTAGGATTACAGGTCTTCATCGCCTTCTCCCTCGAAGTAATAGTCTTCGTCCCCCTGTTCCTCGACCGGTTCGGGCGTTTTCGGCGTCTTCGTAGGCTATTTCGACCTCGAACGCGGGTCTCGACGGGATGGAGTATTCGCTCATTTTGCGGTCTAAATCCTTCCGCTGTAGGATGCTCGCCATTTCGGCCTCGAGCCTCCTCTTTTTCCTCTCCATCTCTTGTGCCTGTTCGGCATCGAGGGCTGGAGCGGCTCTCTTCGGGGCCGTCGACGTGGACGATTGCCCCTCCCTTCTCGGCGCAGAGGTGTGCTTTTCGGGGGCAACCTTCGACGCCTTTGGTTTTTCGAGGGTTTTTGCCGATTGGGAGTCCTTTTCGAAGGATCTGCTCGGCTGACTGTCCTTGGTCAGTGTTGCCTTCGACGAATGTTTTGGCGGCAATGCTCCCTTTGAGGACTTAGCTTCACTTCTACGAGTGTCGCTCGCGGCTTTGGCTTCACCCTTTCGAGTGTCGCTCGAGTGCTTAGGGGTCGATGACTCCCTTACCTCCTTCGACGTTTTCTTTTGAACCTCGACGACTGCAGTCCTCAGGTCCTTCGGCGAGGTTGTCCTCCTCTCCACGAGAGGCCCGGGTCTCGGAGCGATGGGGTTGGTCCTTGCCCCTGCATGTTGTGGTTCGCCCTTCTCTGCCTCTCCCTCACCCTTAGGGTCTTGGGTGTAAACGCCGAGCACGCGTTGCAGTCCTTGCTGCTGTGGTCGAGCGGCAAGCAGAGGTTGCAGACTGGATGCTGGTCCTTCTGGGCGTACTGGTGGTGGCAGTTAGTGCAAAACTTAAACAGTGTCTTGTCCATACCCGCGCTCAGGGAGCCCCCTGCGAGCGCATTCTGTGTAGGACGTCGAGATGTCGGTCGTAAACCTTCTCCCTCGTCGTCCCGGCTACTTGACTCGTAGTCCGGTGTACTTCAAACTGATTTTCGTCGGTTTTCTTCTATTTGCCTTGATTCCTCTTCCAAACTTCTGGAACTCTTCGGCGACGAACCAGACCCAACGGCAGAAAAAAGAATCTGAAGATGGCGACCAAGGGTGGGCGCTTCCGCAGGAAGCGCGTTGACGTCACGAAGGACACCAAATGGTGGGACGTCGCCGCCCACCTGGGCCACGAAGAAAAAAAAAAAGAAATTAAAGACTACAATTCCGGACCCAACCACAAGATGGCGGAATAATGCACAGCATAGTGAATCCAGAAAGATTCACGCTGCAAAACCACACGGTCCTCCCAGGGACCCGATATCTGGGTCCATTGGTCTTCCAGAGATTGCTGCAGAGGTCGCATATGTAATCTGGTGTTTGGCTCGATGAAGATGCATGATGCCATCGAGCCTAGCAGCAATGACACCTGTCTGACTGAGGGATGCTGAGACAGGAGAAGATTGCGGCATTTCTCGCGGATTGAGGACAACCTCTCCTCCGGACACACGCTTGCCCTTGCGGTATCCAGAGAAGCACCCAGATAGTGGATCTTTTGGGTCGGGTTGAACATCGACTTCTTGTAGTTTACTTGCAGGCCCAGATTGCTCAGCACTTGAAGGCAGTATTCGAGATGACTCTGAAGCAGAGTGGGTGACAAGCTCTTCCGAAGCCAGGCGTCCAGGTAAGGATATATGAATATTCCTTGCTTGCGAAGAAAGGCTGCCACTACTGCCATGCATTTTGAAAAAGTGTGGGGAACTGATTTGAGCCCAAACGGGAGAACCTTGTACTGGAAGTGCTGGAGCGCTACTCGAAACCGCAGGAATTTCCGATGTTTCTTGGAAACCGGTACATGAAAGTAGGCGTCCTGCCGATCTATGGAGCACATCCAGTCCCCTAGGTGCAGCTGAGGAAAAATTTGGTGCAGAGCTAACATCCGAAATTTTTCTTTGCGGATGCATTTGTTCAAAAGCCTCAGGTCGAGTATTGGTCTGTATTCTTTGGTAAGGCCTCTTTTTTGTACCAGAAAATATCAAGAATGGATTCCTTGCCTTCGTTGTGGAGCAGGGACTATTTCTATGGCATCCTTCTGCAGAAGACTGTTCACCTCTGCTTGCAACAAGTGGTGTTTTTGGAGAAATTTCTCGAGGTGGCACTGATGGAGGAGGGGATTTAAATCTGAGCAAATAGCCATTCTGCACAATATTCAGTACCCACTTGTCTTTTGTTATTTTCTTCCACTCGTCCAGGTGAAACATAATACTTCACCCCACTGAGTGGCTAACAGGAATGGGGGAAGCAATAGCTCATTGTTTTGCCGATTGCTTCGTTACAGAAGATGCTGGTCTTGCAGCTCCCCTTCCTCGACCAGGCCTCCGCTGATGGTAGTGAGACCTGTGTTGATGTTGATGCTGCGTCGACCAGTGAGGGGTTTGAACCCTCTGCTGGAAAGAGTGCTGATCGTAGGGTCAGAACTTACGACGAAACTCTTTGCTTCTCCAGTCCAACGGCTTTCAGAGTGTCCAACTCAGTTTTCATTTTGGACATCTCATCATCCGCATGAGATCCAAAGAGATGTGCCATTGAAGGGGAGGTTGACATTTCTCCGCTGAGCCTCAGGTTTTAGCCCCGTGAGGTGCAACCAGGCTGAGCGTCTAGAGCAAATGCCATGGAAGTAGCCATGGGCATCCAGATCTGATGCGTCAGCAGCTGCACTAATGACCTGGTTTGCCACCAAGCCGCCTTCCTGCTGGATTTCTTGGAAATCTTGCTGATCGTCTTTAGGAAGCTTCTATGTGAATCGGGCCAAAGAGTCCCAAAGAGACCCGGCATACCTCCCCAGGAGAGCAGAGGCACTAGCCTGATGCCGTTGTGCTGCACATCCTTTTGCCTAGAGAGTCCATGGTTTTACTGTCCTTTTCCGGAGGGACTGCGGAGGATGTTGAGGCTGGATGTGTATTCCTGGCTGAAGTCACTATGACTGAATCTGGAGGAGGGTCCGATCGAAGAAAAAATAGGTCCTGATCTGGGGCCTTGTACTTCTTGGAAATACGTGAGGGAGCTGAGCCCACTGTAGCCGGAGTCAGGAAAGTCTGCATTGCTGGCTCTAGCAGACCTGGGACCAACGGAAGCAGAGGCCTCGAGGTGCCGACATATCAATTTTCAGTTTGCTGGTACCCTGGCATAGAACCTCATTAAAAGTCCCTATATCATCGATCGGGGACACTCTGGCTCGAGGTGTCGCAGACAGTGTTGGTGAATAGTCTCTTATAGAAGATCTTGAGGACGTGGACCATGAAGGGGACCTCAGCCTTCTTTTTGGAGTGGGAGAAGGAGGAGATCCAGATCGACCCAGTGTCCTGGATCGCGAGCGTCGAGCCGATGGAGACCTGGCTCTCCTCGGGGATCTGCGTGGAGAAGCCCTAGTGGATGCAGTAGGAGGAGGCCCAGCCGAGACCCTGGAGAGGGGGGTACGGTTGGAGAAATCCGAGCCCGGACTTCTCTGTGGAACCTTCCAGCGTTACACTCTCCAGCCATCTTGGGGAAAGATTGGCAGGAGGAGTCTTCTCTCCCGGAACCGGAGATCCCTCCGGTGTGATCTGCACAATATGAATGCCAGGCAAAGATGAAACTTTCCTTGACGTCGACCGTAAGGACCTAGACGTCGACCTTGGTCTTTCTGGCACTTGTCCTGATGATACTGAAAGAATTTTCTCCCTCGACGTCGAACCATGTGTTGTCTTCAACGTCGACCGCTTCTGCGGCAAGACATTTGGGTACTCATGTGCATGTGAAGATGCTCTCGACGCCGGCCTCCCCGACGTCGACTGTCTACGGGACTGTGATGGAGTCCTCGACGTTGACCGCCTGTAGGCTTGCGGCGGTGTCTTCGGAGTCAGCCTCCTCGATGTCGATAGTCTACGGGACTGTGATGGAGTCCTCGACGTTGACCGCCTGTAGGTTTGCAGCGGTGTCTTCGACGTCGATCCTCTCGACGCCGACTGTCGTGACGGCAGCAGATATCTAGACGCCGACCGGTGTCTCGAGGAAGACGGATGCTTCGAAGTCGACCTCGACTTGGATGTCGACTTGGGTCTCTCAGGACCAACATACTTCGAGCCAGAAGCAGTGTGCCTCGACGTCTACTTACTTTTCGGCGAAGGAGGCTCTCGTCGTTTCGACAGCGATCTGTCCCTCAACGTCGTTGCATGCTTGCTTTTCCGATGTCGATCTCGACGGCGAACAATCAGGAATTTGCTTCCTTTTTGATGCTGGTAGGTCGCTCCCCCACCACACAGCTCCGCCTGTGCTGTCTGCCCGCTGCTCCTGTAGGTAAGATCGCCCTCCGCTTGTGGCCCCGGTGCCAGTTTTGTCTGCTTGTCTCCCCTTTTCCTTTCTGTGCCCCTCGCTGCCCCACTGTTGTTGTGCCCGTGATTTGCCTGCTCTCCCCCGTTTTTCCTTCTGTGCCCCTCGCTGCCCCACTGTTGTTGTGCCCGTGATTTACCTGCTCTCCCCCCGTTTTTCCTTCTGTGCCCCTCGCTGCCCCACTGTTGTTGTGCCCGTGATTTACCTGCTCTCCCCCGTTTTCCTTCTGTGCCCCTCGCTGCCCCACTGTTGTTGTGCCCGTGATTTACCTGCTCTCCCCCCGTTTTTCCTTCTGTGCCCCTCGCTGCCCCACTGTTGTTGTGCCCGTGATTTACCTGCTCTCCCCCCGTTTTTCCTTCTGTGCCCCTCGCTGCCCCACTGTTGTTGTGCCCGTGATTTACCTGCTCTCCCCCGTTTTTCCTTCTGTGCCCCTCGCTGCCCCACTGTTGTTGTGCCCGTGATTTACCTGCTCTCCCCCGTTTTTCCTTCTGTGCCCCTCGCTGCCCCACTGTTGTTGTGCCCGTGATTTACCTGCTCTCCCCCCGTTTTTCCTTCTGTGCCCCTCGCTGCCCCACTGTTGTTGTGCCCGTGATTTACCTGCTCTCCCCCCCGCTTTTCCTTCTGTGCCCCTCGCTGCCCCACTGTTGTTGTGCCCGTGATTTACCTGCTCTCCCCCCGTTTTTCCTTCTGTGCCCCTCGCTGCCCCACTGTTGTTGTGCCCGTGATTTACCTGCTCTCCCCCCGTTTTTCCTTCTGTGCCCTCGCTGCCCCACTGTTGTTGTGCCCGTGATTTACCTGCTCTCCCCCCGTTTTCCTTCTGTGCCCCTCGCTGCCCCACTGTTGTTGTGCCCGTGATTTACCTGCTCTCCCCCGTTTTTCCTTCTGTGCCCCTCGCTGCCCCACTGTTGTTGTGCCCGTGATTTACCTGCTCTCCCCCCGTTTTTCCTTCTGTGCCCCTCGCTGCCCCACTGTTGTTGTGCCCGTGATTTACCTGCTCTCCCCCCGTTTTTCCTTCTGTGCCCCTCGCTGCCCCACTGTTGTTGTGCCCGTGATTTACCTGCTCTCCCCCCGCTTTTCCTTCTGTGCCCCTCGCTGCCCCACTGTTGTTGTGCCCGTGATTTACCTGCTCTCCCCCGTTTTCCTTCTGTGCCCCTCGCTGCCCCACTGTTGTTGTGCCCGTGATTTACCTGCTCTCCCCCCGTTTTTCCTTCTGTGCCCCTCGCTGCCCCACTGTTGTTGTGCCCGTGATTTACCTGCTCTCCCCCCGTTTTTCCTTCTGTGCCCCTCGCTGCCCCACTGTTGTTGTGCCCGTGATTTACCTGCTCTCCCCCCGTTTTTCCTTCTGTGCCCCTCGCTGCCCCACTGTTGTTGTGCCCGTGATTTACCTGCTCTCCCCTCGTTTTCCTTCTGTGCCCCTCGCTGCCTATCGCCATTCCCGCCGCTGCGTCCCCTGCGGCCCCGCCCCTGACTGCCCATTCGCTGCCCCTGCCTCCCGCCTCCCAGCTGCTCCTCCCTCCCACCTCCCCATAAATGGCGGCCGCTGCACGGCCGCGCAGCGGACGTGCGCAGCGGGCGCGCCGCTGGCGCGCCGAAGGCGCGCCTAAGGCAAGCCCGTCTGCGCCCGTCCGCGACTGGACCGCGCCCAGCGCCAGAACCCCTGGAACCCACCAACGCAACACTACTCGACGGACCTACGACGCCGCCACACTCACCGCACTCAATGCCGGCCGGAACCCTGCCTGCTACCGAGCCTCACCGAGACGCACCCACGGACCCTTCACCTGCCAAACCTGCCGGTTCACCTGCCCCCTGACGTGCACCACCTCCGCCAAGTCGAGCAACAGCAGCAACCACCTGAAATGCATCCTGCTGAACACCCGCTCCGTCCACAGGCACGCCGTGGAACTCTGGGACCTGCTCGACGCAACAGCACCGGACATCGCCTTCCTCACCGAAACCTGGATGAACGCCTCCTCAGCGCCTGACATCGCCATAGCCATCCCGGATGGATACAAGATCACCCGGAAGGACCGCGTCAACCAGACGGGAGGAGGCATCGCCATCGTACACAAGAACACCATCCGCATCTCGACTAACTCCGACGAGACCTTCACCGCCGCTCGAACACCTACACTTCCAGATACACACGGACCCCAAGACCACCCTCCGAGGCACCCTCATCTACAGACCCCGGGACCACGCACACTATTCAGCGAAGACATCGCAGACTTCATCAGCCCGCACGCCATGCCCTCCGCCGACTACATCCTCCTAGGGGACCTCAACTTCCACCTGGAGAACAACAACGACAGAAACACCACCGCCCTGCTGGACAACCTCGCCAACCTCGGACTCAAGCAACTGGTGAACACGCCCACCCACTACGCCGGCCACACGCTTGACCCCGTCTTCTCGTCCAGCAAGCACATCTCCTTCAGCCACGCCACCGGACTCCACTGGACCGACCACAGCTGCGTCCACTTCAGCTTCAGAAAGACTGCGACCCACCACCACCCGCAACAGGCTCCCCGCCGGAGCTGGAGCAAGATCACCGCCGAGCAGCTCACCGCCTCCTCAGCCAGAACACACCCACCGACACAACGGACCCAAACGAAGCAGCCAGCAACCTCGCCAAGTGGCTGACCGCCTCGCGCCGACGACCTCGCACCACTAAAAACCCTCCCAGCAGACCCGGAAGCAAGAAAACCCTTGGTTCACTAACGAACTCAAGGAATCCAAGAAGAACTGCCGCACTCTCGAGAAAACCTGGCGACTCGTCCAGACCACAGACAACAGGACCGCCCTCAAGCACGCCACCCGCAAACACCACCAGCTGATCCGTGCCACCAAGAAGTCGGCACTCAAAGAACGACTGGACAACAACGCCCATGACAGCAAGGAACTTTTCAGCATCGTCAAAGAGTTCTCCAACCCCAGCGCCGGAAACAACGACATCACCCCTCGCAAGACCTCTGCAACTCACTCTCCGCGTTCTTCCACCGCAAGATCACCGACATACACAACAGCTTCGACGCACAAACAACGCACCCTACCGCCGAACCAATGCCCGCCACCACCACCCTCTGCAACTGGACCCCGATCAACACCGAAGACACCACCCGCACGATGAACTCCATCCACTCCGGATCACCAACCGACCCCTGCCCACACCACGTCTTCAACAAAGCCGACGCCACCATCGCACCCCATCTCCGGGACATCATCAACTCCTCCTTCCACACCGCCACCTTCCCGGAGAGCTGGAAGCACGCCGAGCTTACCGCCCTCCTGAAGAAACCAACGGCGGACCCCACCGACCTCAAGAACTACCGCCCCATCTCGCTCCTTCCGTTTCCGGCCAAAGTCATCGAGAAGACCGTCAACAGACAGCTTGCCGCCTTCCTCGAGACGAATGGATCCCTCGACCCCTCGCAGTCCGGGTTTCGGGCCAACCACAGCACCGAGACCGCCCTTATCGCAGCCACCGACGACATCAGAACCCTAACCGACAACGGGAAACAGCTGCCCTCATCCTCCTGGACCTCTCCGCGGCGTTCGACACCGTCTGCCACCGCACCCTAGTGAAGCGCCTCAGCAACATCGGAATCCGAGAGAAAGCACTGGAATGGATCATCTCGTTCCTCGCCGGAAGAACCCAGAGAGTCCGCCTCTCCCCGTTCAGATCCGAAGCCACCGAAGTCATCTGCGGCGTTCCACAAGGATCCTCACTCAGCCCGACCCTCTTCAACGTCTACATGAGCCCCCTCGCAGCCATCGCACGCCGACACAACCTCAACATCATCTCCTACGCCGACGACACCCAGCTGATCCTCTCCCTCACCAACGACCCCACCACCGCCAGAGCCAACCTGCACGACGGGATGAGAGACGTCGCCGACTGGATGAGGAACAGCCGCCTTAAACTGAACTCAGACAAGACGGAAGTCCTCATCCTGGGCTCATCACCCTCCGCCTGGGACGACTCCTGGTGGCCCCCGGCCCTGGGCACCGCACCCAAGCCAACGGACCACGCACGCAACCTGGGCTTCATCCTGGACTCCTCCCTATCGATGACCAGACAAGTCAACGCCGTCTCATCTTCATGCTTCAACACCCTGCGCATGCTCCGCAAGATCTTCAGATGGATCCCCACTGAAACCAGGAAGACCGTCACCCAGGCACTCGTCACCAGCCGACTGGACTATGGGAACACCCTCTACGCCGGAACCACAGCCAAACTTCAAAAGAGACTCCAGCGCATCCAGAACGCCTCCGCACGACTCATCCTGGACATCCCCCGACACAGCCACATCACCGTACACCTGAAAGACCTGCACTGGCTCCCCGTCAGCAAGAGAATCACGTTCAGACTCCTCACCCACGCACACAAGGCCCTCCACGACCTGGGCCCAAAGTACCTCAACGACCGCATGTCCTTCTACACGCCCACACGCCAGCTACGATCAACCAGCCACGCCCTCGCCACCGTACCACGCATCCGCAGAACCACCGCCGGAGGAAGATCCTTCTCCTACCTGGCGGCCAAGACCTGGAACTCCCTCCCCACTCACCTTCGGCGAACCCAGGACCATCTCGCCTTCAGGAAGCAGCTCAAGACCTGGCTGTTCGAGCAGTAACTTACCCCCTCCCCCAGCGCCTTGAGACCCTCCCGGGTGAGTAGCGCGCTCTATAAATGCCGTGATTGATTGATTGATTGATTGATCAACGCCGTTTTTCGTGTCTTTACTGAGAGGAGGGCTCTTTGAAGGCAATATTGCTCTCAAGGCCACTTTTAGAATGTCCTTTTCTTCTCTCCAGCAGGGCATGTAGTCTTATCTTCTCCCTGTCACGCAGAGTTCTTCTGGAGAATTGCTGGCAGTAATAACATTTTTCTTGATTGTGTGAAGATGGCAAACACAATACAAACCGAGTGTGGGTCTGATTTTGCTATTTTCTTCCCACAGGAAGGACATTTGTTAAATAAAGCTGGCATTTCTGACAAAAAAATAGATCTCAAAATTGTCAGAAAATGACTTAAAAAGTTATCAGCAGTCACAAATATCAAGTAGAGATGTAATAAACCAATTTCTGACTAGAATATATAAAAAATTGACAAGCTCAATGCTCCAGGATCCTCACAGAAGGAGCCAGAAGAAAAGAACTGACCTGTCACCTGTGGTGCATGATAGGAGCAGGGGGCTCCTGGAGGTCTTAAAGGCACAGTGTTCCTGGTGCTGGGAAGTCTTAAAGGCAAGGTGCCAAGTTTGTTGTACTGTGATGTTTTTTCATCTATGCAGCCTAGGGGCTAATTGCCTGCTATTACTTGTTTTCTCTGAAAATAAAGGACTGTCTTGGAACATCATTAGTGTGTGTTCTCCATTACAGTATTTATATGAAAAATTATTTTCTTAGTGAGAAATCCATGTAATTTTGGCATAATAGCCTATTTGAGGTTTAATAGGATGCATGTTTATATATGTATACATGTATATATGTATGTTTTTGGAGGTACTTCGTACTTTTTTGCTCAAACATACACACATATATATGTATTTTTTTATATGCTCCGGGGTCCCGCACGTGGGCAGGGATTATTCAGTGCTTATGTCTATTGATGAGTATCCTCTGGACAAGAAAAAAAAAAAAAAAAATTTTTAAAAAATAAAAAAAGAGTTCCAGGATCCTAAATGCAAGGGCAGATATTAGGTGTTAGTTAATACTAATGAAGACCATATGATAGAGAAACATTAGCCTTCACATAGGAGTTTTGTTTTAATGGGGAGTTAATTTTCGCTTTTCTAAAAGAGTTCTTGGATTCTGTATGCATCTTCAGAACTTCATGTTCTTTAGTGGGGGTCCTAGGAGTAGGACATAAATACGCTCATTATGAGAAGCTGGCTTAGTATATGGTGCACACTTATGTAAGTGGGCACCCTGCACTGATCCAGACAACCCTTATGGTGATTTTAGTGGTCTTAGACAACCTTAGAAAGCTCTCCAAGTGGTAGCTGTGGAGAGCAGCCTTCAGTCTTAGTCTAGAAGTGTAGCAGCTTGTTTTACCAGAGCATAATCTTATTGTATAAATTAAGTGAAAAAGATTCACAGTACATTTATAAAAAAAATAGGTATTTATTATAAGATAGTAACACGTTCAGATATCTCTTACCCGGAGATATACACAATACACACAATATTTTTCAAGAGAAACGGGTAAGTAGCACGAAATACACCGTGATCGCCAGGAAAGACCAAACCATATACTGAAATAGTGGTATGCGAACCACGACTCAAGTCAAGACTATACCCAGAAGATGTAGAAGTGCCGGGGACCCAAGGATCCACCCGAGGTAAGTAACCCGCAAACCCCACGGAGGCCGTGTGCAGAGTGGAAACACGACCGCGGGCTCAATACAAGTCAATGGGTACGTCACAGTTGCAATTTTAAAGTAGGACCCTTCCCAGTGGACCCTGAAGAAACACTGTGGAAGACAAAGTTGGAGAGCCACCCCACCCTTGGATACCCTAGGAACCAGGATACCTACACCAGGGAAGCTGTGTGCATAGGTGTGAAGTGGCATCGGAAACCGTTGTCGAACTCAATAAAGTACTTCAGGAAGATGCCGCTGCTGGTGAAAATGTCCGGTGGAACCCAAAGGTGGATTCAAAATGTGAAGAACCTGCAAGCAGAGGGGACAGAGTCTATGCCACTCAGGAGTGACCAGGAGGCACAGAAGACGAATGCCCATCGATGTTGAGTGTTGCAGGAGAGCAGACGGTGACCTTGGAACTGCAGCTGTGCAGACCAGGCAACGCTGTGGAAGACCAGGAGCTGCGCACAAGATGTCCCACATCGGATGTCGAGAGTTGAGGGGACAGCGTCTGTCGGGAGCACCAACAAGCATTTGCAACTGCAACCAATGTGGAAAGTGAGACACCACAAGCAGGGGAGTCAGGGCAGGCCCCAAGCAATCAGGGGAGCTCGCAGATTTCAAAGAGGACCCACAGACCGGAGGCACTGGAGTCGCGAGAGGACCTCGAGCAGCTCACCAAAGATGCAAGCCCATGATGCAAGTGTTGCAGTGAGGACGAAGATCTTCGTAACAGGAGATGTTGGAGGTCAGGGCTACTTGGAGCCCGAAGATCTTGGTGGAAGGAAGCAAACAAGCCTTTGCAACTGCAAGTCGACGCGGTGTACAGGGGTTTGGTTGCTGCCACTCCGACGAGGGATATTGGCCTCAGACTTTGTGGGAGGACAGGGCAGGCCTCGAGGGATGTGAAGAACCACCACCTCTGTTGCTGAGCCTTTCGGAGTCCGTGGAGCCCAGGATCAGCAGACGGTCAGCTTAGTTGCAGTGCATGCAGATGCAGGGAAGTGGCTCCTTCACTTCAAGGGAGATTCCAAAGATGTCATGGATGCCCACATGGCCTTGGAAGGTTCGTGTATGGAGCACAGGCACGGACGTTGCAGCAGACTAGCAGGGCGACAAGACCAGGAGCAGCAGGAGTCTTCCCAGTTGCAGCCTTGATGCCCAGAGCGAAGTCCAGCGAAGTACAGAGTGCCCAGACGGTTAAAGAAGTGGTGTCTTGAAATGACTCTTGTCCCACAACGAATCTAGGGACCCACCCACAGGTGAGCCTTTAAGTACCTAAGGAAAGGTTTGGGAAAATTCAGGGTTCCCTCCCAGGGGAGGGGTCGGACAGTGGGGAGGATACTCCCATATTCTTTGTCCAGGTTCATGCCAGAGCGGGAGACAACGGCTCCCTGAGCTGGTTTGAACTGGACTACGCAAGGAGGGCACAAAATGTGCCCTTTAAGCAGACGGAGTGACGCTGGAAAGCACTCCCACCCGGCCCCAATATATTAAACCCTGTCTGGGAGGTGGTCACACCTTTCCGTGACAGGATACCTATTCTGCCTTCCCCTGCTAGAGCTTGGCTCAGCAGCAGGAGGGCAGATTCGTGTCTCTGGTCGGCAGCAGCCATGTTCTGCTGTCCGGGTCTAGAAGACTGGTACCGGGAGCACTGAGGGCCTCCCGGAGGATTTTACAGTTCATGGAATCATACCTTCCACACAGTTTACGGTGTACGATTCCAACATGTTTGATACCAAACATGACAGGGTTAGTTTTAGCCAGTTTAGAGATGGTCATCGCGTAATGACGCATGGCCTCTCTATACATCGTAATGGCTGATGCACTTACAACCCCGGAGAATGGACTCTGAAGGTTGTAGGGGTGTCCTCCTCATTCAGGGGCACCCTCACACTTAGAACTGAGCACACTACCTTCAGGATTGAAAGGCCTACGTTTGGGGTGACTTATAGGTTTTAAGTACAGTGACATTATTCGGAAACCTATATCTTTCGTAAGTGGTGCTAGCACCAGCTTACACAGGCAGCAATGGCAGGCCTGTAGTCATAGTTTGAGTGGTATCCCATGGGTGGCATAATACATGCTTCAGCCCTTTGGGGACCCCTGGAATACCTATGCCCAGGGTACCTCAGTACCATATACAAGGGACTGATAAGGGTACACCAAAGTCCAATCTGGGATGTACCCAAGTACTTACCATACCAATTTAGGGGAGAAAGCACAGAGAATGGGGTCCTGATTAGCAGGATCCCAGTAAGACTAGTCGGAAACAGCATAGCACCTGGCAAAAAGTGGGGGTAACCATAAAAATAAATCCTACTTTCCTACACATGAATTACAAGCCTGACAACATGAAAGGATTTTGGACCATTCACAAAACAAAACCCAGGTTAGAGGAATACATTAACCGAAACATTATTATGGCAGAAATTGGCACAGCAGTGTTTGTCAAATCAATGTAACTTACCTCCATCAATGTCTCCCGAAGATTAAGTCTTTTTCTATAAGCTGACCATGTTCTTTTAGAAACGTGCAAAGAAACAAGCTGAGATTTTGAATAAAGTTCTGCTCATCATCTTTACCATTCGAGTACGCAAGACGGATGTTGGTGTTCAAAGGCAGCATCTAGGAAACAAAAAAAAAAAACAGCATTACAATTGAGGCATAATAGTGTCTTGTTCATGACATTTTAAATACCACACTTGAGGATAAGTAAGCTTGTAAAGTTTATGCAGCCAAAAGGCAAATGTGTTGTTTCCCTAGCACTACCTATGTGAAACGAATGTTGCCTTTTAACCACACGTGCCTATGGCAGGAAAATCTCAGCAAGACTGTAGTGCAATACCTTGGATCAGAATTCATGTGGCCGTGCTCAATTTGCATATACTAAACTAAACTGTTTTAGTTCACTCAAGGCTGCTGTCGACTCAGTTCTTCAGAGCACCTCCTTGCAAACAGGTGGACGGCCAAAGATAATGACTTTGGAGATGGTGGGTACTGGCCCCTTACCCCAGGATATAAAGTGAATGGTCAAGTTTGTAGCATGTTTAAAAATCCAGAGAATTAGTCCCTTTACATTAAAACTTATGGTAAGAATAGTGTCAAGTGCCACATTAGAGGTCCTAAATACCTGTAAATACAGCATTGTTATATTTCATAGATTCATAATTTTGAATTATTTTGTCAGACAGCCTGGGAACACTCAGCAGAAAATGTTAGAAAATCTGTGACAAAACAGTTAGCATTGTACTGTGGACACTCCTACCTTAAGATAGGATTTGGCACAGAACCAATAAGAAAAGTGTACTCCACTTCCCTCAACAGCTTCAATAGCATGTAACACTTGTCCTATGCACACGCTGATGTCATTGACATTAGTGTCTGATTATACATCTCATATCTTTTATCACTTTTATGTAATAAAGTTAACACAGTGAGATCAATTATTCTTAAGTGTTTGTCCAATAATAAGTCGTTGGGTGTTATGATGTTCTTTTATTTCATACGAAATTGCCCAGCCAACACGTGTTTCGTCGAGGGAAGTATCCCAAACGACTTCTTCAGGGCTACAAGAAAGAAAAATTACGTATGGGATCAATTGATCCAATACTATTCTCCAAAAGACTTAAAATTTGTGATAGTGAACACCCAGTGACTGTAAAAATAACAACATGTCACACAACATTGTGACCAATTTCATCGAACGACATCAAAGTGAGCCTTAGTGTTGTCCTATGACCTTAACTCCAAAAAGTGGGAACTCTTTACAAATTACAGTAGTGTTCCGTGTTACATTGGTGCATTCTCTCCATAATTCACAAACGCGTAAAGAAAATACATGGGATCATATTATGTCCCAAAGACCTAGGATTGCTAAGGAAGCCGAAACATTATGGCATAAAACAAAGCTAAAAAACGGGGTGGAGGCACATGACCAAAAGGCAATGTGTAATTTAATACAATCTTTATGTGGTATTAATGTTCATAATGGTCTAGTACTATTTAGGCCGAATGTGATAATAATTAAACATTGCCTTTCCTACCTGACAACATGGACGAGTTTGTCCCGTTCTATAAATTAAAACATAAAATTAGGAGGGTTTTTAAAACAGCGTATCATACTACTGTTGACCTAGCCTCAAATATAATGCACCATAGGAGTACAGTGAGATGTTACTCACCTCCCCTCCGGTTCTACTTCCGTCCCGGCTGTGTAAAGTAATTCCTTAATTTAAGTTAAGCGGTGTGTCTACAAATTAAACAGAAAGTCTCGTTATAATTACTTTCTCACAGACTTTGATTCAAACAGCTCTCCTTAATCATATCTCATTAGCGCAAAAGGCCTGTGAATCTTACCTATCGTTAGTTCAAAGTTGGAGCTCATTGGCCGTGTCCGTAGTGTCCCAATACACTTAGGATTTGAATAATCACTGACACGGGTGAGTATCTGTCAATTGTAAAGGTTGTATTAACCTCGAGTCTACCATATAAAAATGAAACCCCGTTCACTATTCCCCATGTTAATCTAGGATGACATTATCTTACCTAAGCGAGTACGCTTCTCTTCATTCTGCCGCTTCCTGCGTGTGTTCAGTGACCCGGAAGTACTGGATATGTCCTTCCGGTCAATTTATATCCTTGCGGTCCGTAGTGGACTTAAAACACTAGAGCGAGAACTCGAGTACGGAGGTTGATACTGCTCCTACCCAGTGTGCGCTTCTTTCTTCTACTCTCCTATTCTTATAAAAATATCGCCAAATTCGCTATTTTAAACATGTGCACCAATTGATAAAACTCAGCCAATTGTACTAATCGTACTCGTAATTTAAAACCTATGGATACCATTACGACCATGAATATCTCTAAGATATGGGAAGGTAATTCATGAGGATCATGACCTCCAAACGTAGCAGGTCTTTGGGTAAATATCGAGGTATAGTGTACCGTAATGTCCACTGATTTGCCGTTTCATTTACGACCACCAATATCATGCATCATGTATCAATTAATACTTATCGTCATAGGTTTAAAAGCCAGAGAAATAAAAGAGACTTCAGGGTGATTCAAGCCAAAGTCTTGTCTGCCATTTGAAGGGAAGTTAGATTTCAAAATTCATAGAGGAAGAAGGCATACAGTAATGTGTCCTTCCACTAAATATCTAGAGCAAAGATCTTTTTATAAAAAGTATTACATTATTTTGTCACAATTAAACCAAAAACATTATGCTCGTATTTCGCAGAAGACTTACATAAAACAGTCACACATGGTTTTACATACTGACAAAATAGACCAGTTTGTTGTGTTATATATATATATATATATCTCTTATAAAAGATGTGTGCATCCTTGTGTCTGATATATCTGTCGCTGTTTGATACCTTAATCATAAAATCTTATTGTGCATACTATGTTTTCCTATGCTCCATCCAGTTTATCCTATGGAGGATCAATCCCTAGGAAATATTGCATCTCCTGGTCTGTGTTTAACCCCCTCTCTACCGTTTTGAGGCGCATGATCCATGTTGCTTCTGTGCGGCGCAGTCTTAATTCTCTGTTGCCCCCCCTCTGGTTTTGGTGGACGTGATCCATCCCAAAGAACGAGAACTGTTTGTAGGGGCCCTGAGAATCACAGGTGCTCGCATGTATGGCCATGGGGTATCTCTCGTCTCCCTTTTTCAATGCCCTAACTGATCACTGATCCTCTCTCTCAATGTCCTGATTGTGCTACCAACGTACATCTTGTTGCATTTGCACTTGATCACATATACCACAAATTTGGATGTACAGTTGATATTGTGTCTAATTGTGTATGTTTGTCCATCCATTCCCATGAAACTCTTTATCTTGTCCTCTGCCCATCTGCACACCCCACAGCATCCACATTTATAGAAACCCAAAGATTGTCTAGTGAGCCAATTCATATCATTCTTGGTCTGTGGGATGCTGGGACTGAGGATAGTTTTCAATGTCCTGTTTCTCCTATATGTGACATGGGGCCGTCCGGTAGTGAATTCTTCCAAAGTCTTGTCCATCCTGAGAATATCCCAGTGTCTATTCATGCTCTTGACCATTGATTTAGTCAAGGTGTTAAAGTTAGTTATTAATCTGACTGGTTGTTTAATGTCAGTGCCTCTGTTTTTGTCTTTTAGTGTATCAGTCCTCTGTGTAGCTAAGATCCTACGTTCCGCCCTCTTGAGTGTCTGTTGGTTATATCCCCTCTTTCTGAATCCATCCTGCATTTCTTCAAGGCAGGAGAGAAACTCTTTTTCTTTGCTACAATTTCTTCGAGCCCTTGTAAACTCTCCAAAGGGAATGGCTTGTTTCTGGTGTGGGGGATGAGCACTACTCGCATGTAATAATGAATTGCAGGCTGTTGTCTTTCGATATAACCTGCTGTGGAGTGTGTTGTTACTGACAGAGTTCTATATCCAAGAACTCAATTTGTGTTCTGCTATGTTTCGAGGTGAATTTGATACCCATATTGTTGGAATTCAAATGTTGGTAGAAGCCCATCAGTCCTTCTTCTGAGCCTGTCCACAGAAGGAGGCAGTCGTCTATATATCTTCCCCAATACATGATGAATTCACTCCACTGACTGCCTACTGTACCCCAAATCCAAATCTCTTCCAAATACCCCATAAACAGGTTGGCAAACGATGGGGAAAATTTCGATCCCATCGCCAGCCCCTGTAGTTGTCTATACCAAACGTTGTTGAATAGAAATACATTATTATGGAGGATAAGATTCATCATTGTAAGTAGCATCTCTGTATGTTTCCACAGTGGTGCTGGTCTTTTTTCTAACTGGTGTCCGATAGCTCTATACCCCAGATCAGGTTGGATGCTGGTGTACAAAGCCACCACATCTATTGTCACAAGCCACATTGGTTCTTCCCATGTAAGATCTGACAAAATGCTTAAAATGTGTTTGGTGTCTCTTATGTGTGAGGGAAGGTTTTGTACCATGGGTTGAAGGAATAAGTCTATGTACTCCGAAAGTCTTTCGGTTGGACCTCCAATGCCAGAAATGATGGGTCTCCCCGGGGGGAAAGGGAGATCCTTATGTACCTTAGGTAAAGTGTACATGCAAGGGTGAGTGGGTCTGAAAATCTTGAGATACAGGTATTCCTCCTAATCTAAAAGTCCCTCTGTGCGCCAGTTTTCCAAATGTTTATTGATATTCATTACTAGTGGCCCCATGGGATTCATGTCCAGTTTCTCATAACAGGCTGTGTTGTTCAACTGGGAGATTATCTCTGTCATAGTCACCTTTGTCCATAATCACTATGTTCCCCCCCTTGTCGGCTTCCCTGATGACTATCTGGTCATCCGATGTAAGCAATTTGATGGCTTTGCGTTCCCCACTGTGAAGGTTGTCCACCCCTCTATGTTTTTCCTTTCTTTTTTTAGTGTCTGCTCGGTCCAAGTCCTCTAACACCAATTTGTAGAAAGTGTCTATAGAGTTACCCCCTGCTAAAGTTGGTGTCCACCTAGATTTTGTTTTGAGCCCACTTGCTACGCTGTAGTCTGTCTCAATGTCTAGTTCCCTCAGTAATGTTTCCATATCGGTAGGTGATTGTTCCTCATCAGTGATTGACAATAATAGTTGAGTATCCCGAATATCTTGTATACTTTGTACATCTGACATTAAACATACAGGTATATTCTTGTTGCATTTGTTTATTGTTGGATTATTTAGAAAAAATTTCTTGAGTTTCAAACCTCTAATAAATTTAAACAGATCAATTTTTGCTTTGCACACATCACCCTCTTCAACCGGACAAAAGCTCAGCCCTTTTTCCAATACAGTGATCATTTCTTTTGTCAACATTTTCGACGCACAAATTCATTACCGTTACTTCTTTGTTATGTCTCTGTCCTACACTCTTCTTGTCTCCCGATCGGAGGTTCATCCTGAAACCTTCTTGAGCCTGATCTTTTCCCTACGAGTTTTTGTAGTGTCCACCCGCTTAGGTTGTATTCTGTTCCTTTTTTATCATCCGTAGTTCCCTTAAAAGATTACCCGGTTTATTTTCTCCTGATGTGCCTGCTACACTTTCCACTTCGCTGAAATAGATATGGTGTCTGTTACGAATGGTAACAGACACCATATCTATTTCATCAAGTTCAACATCTTTGAGTGCTCCTCTTAGTAGTGAGAGCGAAGTGGAAAGTGTAGCAGGCACATCAGGAGAAAATAAACAGGGTAATTCTTTTAAGGGAACTACGGATGATAAAAAAAGGGAACAGAATACAACCAAAGCGGGTGGACACTACAAAAAAACTCGTAGGGGGAAAAGATCAGGCTCAAGAAGGTTTCAGGATGAACCTCAGATCGGGAGACAAGAGAGTGTAGGACAGAGACATAACAAAGAAGTAACGGTAATGAATTTGTCGTCGAAAATGTTGACAAAAGAAATGATCACTGTATTGGAAAAAGGGCTGAGCTTTTGTCCGGTTGAAGAGGGTGATGTGTGCAAAGCAAAAATTGATCTGTTTAAATTTATTAGAGGTTTGAAACTCAAGAAATTTTTTCTAAATAATCCAACAATAAACAAATGCAACAAGAATATACCTGTATGTTTAATGTCAGATGTACAAAGTATACAAGATATTCAGGATACTCAAATATTATTGTCAATCACTGATGAGGAACAATCACCTACCGATATGGAAACATTACTGAGGGAACTAGACATTGAGACAGACTACAGCGTAGCAAGTGGGCTCAAAACAAAATCTAGGTGGACACCAACTTTAGCAGGGGGTAACTCTATAGACACTTTCTACAAATTGGTGTTAGAGGACTTGGACCGAGCAGACACTAAAAAAAGAAAGGAAAAACAGAGGGGTGGACAACCTTGACAGTGGGGAACGCAAAGCCATCAAATTGCTTACATCGGATGACCAGATAGTCATCAGGGAAACCGACAAGGGGGGAAACATAGTGATTATGGACAAAGGTGACTATGACAGAGATAATCGCCCAGTTGAACAACACAGCCTGTTATGAGAAACTGGACATGAATCCCATGGGGCCACTAGTAATGAATATCAATAAACATTTGGGAAACTGGCGCACAGAGGGACTTTTAGATGAGGAGGAATACCTGTATCAAGATTTTCAGACCCACTCACCCTTGCATGTACACTTTACCTAAGGTACATAAGGATCTCCCTTTCCCCGGGAGACCCATCATTTCTGGCATTGAGGTCCAACCGAAAGACTTTCGAGTACATAGACTTATTCCTTCAACCCATGGTACAAAACCTTCCTCACACATAAGACACCAAACACATTTTAAGCATTTTGTCAGATCTTACATGGGAAGAACCAATGTGGCTTAGACATTAGATGTGGTGGCTTTGTGCACCAGCATCCAACCTGATCTGGGATATAGAGCTATCAGACACCAGTTAGAAAAAGACCAGCACCACTGGGGAAACATACAGAGATGCTACTTACAATGATGAATCTTATCCTCCATAATAATGTATTTCTATTCAAAACGTTTGGTATAGACAACTACAGGGGGTGGCGATGGGATCGAAATTTTCCCCATCGTTTGCCAACCTGTTTATGGGGTATTTGGAAGAGATTTGGATTTGGGGTACAGTAGGCAGTCAGTGGAGTGAATTCATCATGTATTGGGAAGATATATAGATCGACTGCCTCCTTCTGTGGACAGGCTCAGAAGAAGGACTGATGGGCTTCTACCAACATTTGAATTCCAACAATATGGGTATCAAATTCACCTCGAAACATAGCAGAACACAAATTGAGTTCTTGGATATAGAACTCTGTCAGTAACAACACACTCCACAGCAGGTTATATCGAAAGACAACAGCCTGCAATTCATTATTACATGCGAGTAGTGCTCATTCCCCACACCAGAAACAAGCCATTCCCTTTGGAGAGTTTACAAGGGCTCGAAGAAATTTTAGCAAAGAAAAGAGTTTCTCCTGCCTTGAAGAAATGAAGGATAGATTCAGAAAGAGGGATATAACCAACAGACACTCAAGAGGGCGGAACGTAGGATCTTAGCTACACAGAGGACTGATACACTAAAAGACAAAAACAGAGGCACTGACATTAAACAACCAGTCAGATTAATAACTAACTTTAACACCTTGACTAAATCAATGGTCAAGAGCATGAATAGACACTGGGATATTCTCAGGATGGACAAGACTTTGGAAGAATTCACTACCGGACGGCCCCATGTCACATATAGGAGAAACAGGACATTGAAAACTATCCTCAGTCCCAGCATCCCACAGACCAAGAATGATATGAATTGGCTCACTAGACAATCTTTGGGTTTCTATAAATGTGGACGCTGTGGGGTGTGCAGATGGGCAGAGGACAAGATAAAGAGTTTCATGGGAATTGATGGACAAACGTACACAATTAGACACAATATCAACGGTACATCCAAATTTGTGGTATATGTGATCAAGTGCAAATGCAACAAGATGTACGTTGGTAGCAAAATCAGGACATTGAGAGAGAGGATCAGTGATCAGTTAGGGCATTGAAAAAGGGAGACGAGAGATACCCCATGGCCATACATGCGAGCACCTGTGATTCTCAGGGCCCCTACAAACAGTTCTCGTTCTTTGGGATGGATCACGTCCAACAAAACCAGGGGGGAACAGAGAATTAAGACTGCGCCGCACAGAAGCAACATGGATCATGCGCCTCAAAACGGTAGAGAGGGGGTTAAACACAGACCAGGAGATGCAATATTTCCTAGGGGATTGATCCGCCATAGGATAAACTGGATGGAGCATAGGAAAACATAGTATGCACAATAAGATTTTATGATTAAGGTATCAAACAACAGCGACAGATATATCAGACACAAGGATGTACACATCTTTTATAAGATATATATATAGAACACAACAAACTGGTCTATTTTGTCAGTATGTAAAACAATGTGTGACTGTTTTATGCAAGTCTTCTGCGAAATACGAGCATAATGTTTTTGGTTTAATTGTGACAAAATAATGTAATACTTTTATAAAAAGATCTTTGCTCTAGATATTTAGTGGAAGGACACATTACTGTATGCCTTCTTCCTCTATGAATTTTGAAATCTAACTTCCCTTCAAATGGCAGACAAGACTTTGGCTTGAATCACCCTGAAGTCTCTTATTTCTCTGGCTTTTAAACCTATGACGATAAGTATTAATTGATGCATGATATTGGTGGTCGTAAATGAAACAGCAAATCAGTGGACATTACGGTACACTATACCTCGATATTTACCCAAAGACCTGCTATGTTTGGAGGTCATGATCCTCATGAATTACCTTCCCATATCTTAGAGATATTCATGGTTGTAATGGTATCCATAGGTTTTAAATTACGAGTACGATTAGTACAATTGGCTGAGCTTTATCAATTGGTGCACATGTTTAAAATAGCGAATTTGGCGATATTTTTATAAGAATAGGAGAGTAGAAGAAAGAAGCGCACACGGGGTAGGAGCAGTATCAACCTCCGTACTCGAGTTCTCGCTCTAGTGTTTTAAGTCCACTACGGACCGCAAGGATATAAATTGACCGGAAGGACATATCCAGTACTTCCGGGTCACTGAACACGCAGGAAGCGGCAGAATGAAGAGAAGCGTACTCGCTTAGGTAAGATAAAGTCATCCTAGATTAACATGGGGAATAGTGAACGGGGTTTCATTTTTATATGGTAGACTTCGAGGTTAATACAACCTTTACAATTGACAGATACTCACCCGTGTCAGTGATTATTCAAATCCTAAGTGTATTGGGACACTACGGACACGGCCAATGAGCTCCAACTTTGAACTAACGATAGGTAAGATTCACAGGCCTTTTGCGCTTAATGAGATATGATTAAGGAGAGCTGTTTGAATCAAAGTCTGTGAGAAAGTAATTATAACGAGACTTTCTGTTTAATTTGTAGACACACCGCTTAACTTAAATTAAGGAATTACTTTACACAGCCGGGACGGAAGTAGAACCGGTGGGGAGGTGAGTAACATCTCACTGTACTCCTATGGTGCATTATATTTGAGGCTAGGTCAACAGTAGTATGATACGCTGTTTTAAAAAACCCTCCTAATTTTATGTTTTAATTTATAGAACGGGACAAACTCGTCCATGTTGTCAGGTAGGAAAGGCAATGTTTAATTATTATCACATTCGGCCTAAATAGTACTAGACCATTATGAACATTAATACCACATAAAGATTGTATTAAATTACACATTGCCTTTTGGTCATGTGCCTCCACCCCGTTTTTTAGCTTTGTTTTATGCCATAATATTTCGGCTTCCTTAGCAATCCTAGGTCTTTGGGACATAATATGATCCCATGTATTTTCTTTACGCGTTTGTGAATTACGGAGAGAATGCACCAATGTAACACGGAACACTACTGTAATTTGTTAAGAGTTCCCACTTTTTGGAGTTAAGGTCATAGGACAACACTAAGGCTCACTTTGATATCGTTCGATGAAATTGGTCACAATGTTGTGCGACATGTTGTTATTTTTACAGTCACTGGGTGTTCACTATCACAAATTTTAAGTCTTTTGGAGAATAGTATTGGATCAATTGATCCCATACGTAATTTTCTTTCTTGTAGCCCTGAAGAAGTCGTTTGGGATACTTCCCACGACGAAACACGTGTTGGCTGGGAAATTTCGTATGAAATAAAAACATCAGAACACCCAACGACTTATTATTGGACAAACACTTAAGAATAATTGATCTCACTGTGTTAACTTTATTACATAAAAGTGATAAAAGATATGAGATGTATAATCAGACACTAATGTCAATGACATCAGCGTGTGCATAGGACAAGTGTTACATTTGTAAGGTGGACCGTATAGACGGTCCAGTGGGAGGGTTCAGGGTGTGTATTTCCCTCACCTCTTGCACCGCATAAAGAGTGAACAAATAATTACGCATACTCAGGAGGCGCCAATACCACACTCACGCAAAACCACCCCACCTTTGTTTCTACTACCTTCAATAGCATGCATTTTCAATGCACTTTAAAAGATATGATTGAAAGCCCTAAAAGGAGGAGCAGATCAAAGGTGAACCTATGCAAGAAACAAAAAGGGGGGGGGGGAATTACCTGTAATCCTAGTTCTCCAAAGAACTTTTTATCATGTGAAAACATCAATCCTACCTGTAGTTAAGCTAGGACTTCATCCTTTTTAAATCTTTTGGTTTGTAAGCAACGACGCCACATTATCTTAAGTACATTTACACACGTGATCGGGCAGTTCACGATACCGGGTTCGCACGCTTACAAACCAAAAGATTTAAAAAGGATGAAATATGGATGAAACAGGTGTGCACTCTGCCACTTTCTTGTTGATGAAGTATCATTATGCTGCCTGCCCAACGAGTTGCACCCATGGATTACAGAGAATAAACTTCACAAAAATTATTTCGTTACATGGTAGACGACCAAAACATCTTTCTTCGATAAAGAATTTTACGAACTACATTTTTAAAGCAAAATGGATTATCATCAATTGGACTCATTGTTGACCTTTTTTTGAACGTATATTATTAATTTGTGTAGAATGTGAACGCGGTTAAGCGATAAAATGACATGCGACGTAACCAACGTTTAAAATGATACCAGTGGGTGGGCGGGGAATTTCAATGTTGAAATGTTTGCAAAACAATATGTTTAAAATGAACACGAACAGTGTTAGATGATACATGCTTAGGAATGGAAGGCATACATCAGAGTGAAAGTACAGGGGATAGGGAATGTAGTGAGTTCAGAGAACGGATTTGATGAATAGTGGTGATAAACACAAAGGAGGAATGTGGAGTGAAGGAGTCTCACCAAAAAACAGTAGGACACAAATTAAATAAAAGCCATGAGAAAGTAGAACATATGAGTTGAAGCACAGGCGGCAGAACAGGAAATAAAAGGGCTCACTTGAACATTTTTCGTAGTGCACTTAGGGCTGTGTAGTTTTCAGCACAAGAGGGAGAGGAAATGAGTATGAAGGGGCGGGGTCGTGACACAGGTGTGTGAAATAGAGTAAGACAGTCAGGAACTCAGAATGGTTTAGAACAGGATGAAACCTGTCGCCAAGACGTTTGCACAAGGTAAGGGTGGGCTTGAGTAGGTCTGACTAAGACATTTGGATTAACATCTATGTTTTCAAACGTGTGAATTGAGTAGCGTGTGTGTAAAGTGATGGTAAAAGAACGAGAGAAGGTTGAGGGGAAGATAGAGGACATTTCATTTAGTGGTAAATGCATTTAAGTCAGCGGGCAAAACGTTGAGAACGGGGCGAACTGAGGCATGCACTTTTCACATTTTTTTCATTTTGAATAAATGTTTATCAGCTAGAATAATGTAAGATAGAGTCTAACAGAAGTGTTTTAAATTTGTAGATAATCCCTCACGAAGGGCCGAAAAAGGCCCGAAATGCATTGGGTGACAAAGATTATCTACGGAGGAATACTTATGTAACATTCCATGCTTTAAGATAAGGCCAGGAGGCATGTCTACAGCATTAAGGACAATATGTAACCATAAGTGTCTATCATGTGACCGGATGAACAATGATGAACTGATGCTAAGTTGTGGATAAAATGTGAATAAAATTTTCGACTAAGTGGATTAATGCACAAGTTACTAACTTGTGTAACGATATATCTGTAAGAGACAGTAGTTAGTGACAGATTCCTTACCTTAGAATATCCCCAGGCGTCAGGCTGGATCCAGAAAGTTTTGCGTAGCAGTACCCTTGCGCGTCGGTAGGCGGCGTCGTGCGGCTCCGCGTCAGTCGTCGGCATCGCCGGGATCACGTCGCGGCCAGTACTTAGACGCCGCCCCTGCGCGCTGACGTCAGTTCTGTACACGACTTTCCACGCCAGGAACGCAGAGCCATGCAAGAAGCTGACATTGGTGTCTGAAAAAATACTAGGGCCCTGAAAGGGATGTCCTTAACCCTAGAAATCAGTTCGCAGAACGGGGAGGATGGGTGGGGCGGTAAGGAATCTGTCACTAACTACTGTCTCTTACAGATATATCGTTACACAAGTTAGTAACGTGTGCATCTGATAGACACGTTCGTGACAGATTCCTTACCTTAGAATAGATACCCCAGCAATACCAACCCCGGTGGTGGGTCTGCGAACAGATTCAGACAAGGAAGTCCCGGAGGACAGAGCGGCCAAAGAAGCCGTCCCTCCGGACCCATCTGTCAAGGCAGTAATGCTTGGTAAACGTGTGCAGCGAGGCCCACGTAGCTGCCTGACATATATCCTGTAGCGGAACGCCGCGGCCTAAGGCCGTGGTAGCAGCTGTTGCCCTGGTAGAATGGGCACGTCGCCCAACAGGGGGCTCCTTCTTAGCCAAAGAATAGAAGGCTTTGATACACAAGATTACCCAGCGGGAGATGGTCCTCTTGTGTACCGCCCGACCTTTTTTGACGCCCACGTAGCCAACAAAGAGCTGGTCATCCACCCGGAACTGTTGTGTGCGGTTGAGGTAAAAGGAAAGCGCACGTTTTGGGTCCAGACGGTGGAGCCTCTCTTCCTCTCTGGAAGGAGGCGGAAAGAAGGTGGGCAAAGTGATGGTCTGCCCAATGTGGAAGGCAGTCACCACCTTTGGCAAGAAGGACGGACGTGTCCTAAGAACAAACTTGTCTGGATGGACAGACAGAAAGGGGGGTTTGCACGAAAGAGCCTGGAGCTCACTCACCCGCCGAGCGGAGGTGATGGCCAACAGAAAGGCTGTCTTCAGAGTGAGAAGACGAAGAGGACAGTTGTGTAGAGGCTCAAAGGGAGCGCACATTAAAAAGGTAAGAACCAAGTTTAAGTCCCACTGAGGCATTACAAACGGAACAGGGGGGAAGAGCTGTGTAATGCCTTTAAGAAACCTGTTAACAGGGTACTTGAAAAGGGAGGGCTGATCAGGAAGCCTGAGAAAGGCCGAGATTGCACAAAGGTAGCCCTTGATGGTACCCAGGGCAGAACCCTGTTGGGCCAGAGAAAGAAGGAACAGAAGAACCTCAGAAAGCGGGGCAGAGAGGGGATTCACAGCCTTTGCTGCGCACCATGCCACAAACTTATTCCACCTGCAGGCGTAAACCACCTTAGTGGAGGGACGCCTGGCTGCCAGAATCACATCACAAACCTCGGGAGGCAAGTCGAAAGGAATCAACTGCCGCCGCTCAATCTCCACGCAAGGAGGTGGAGACTGGACAGGTTCGGGTGGAGGACCGTCCCCTGCTGCTGCGACAGAAGATCCTCCCGAAGAGGCAGACGGATCGGGGGAGCGACGCTCATACCGAGTAGCTCGGGATACCAAACTCTTCGAGCCCAGTCTGGAGCCACAAGAATGACTTGGGCCCGGTCGCGCCGAATCTTCAACACTTTGGGTAGAAGTGGTATAGGCGGAAAGGCGTACAACAGACCGCAACTCCACTCGCGACGAAAAGCGTCGCCGAGCGAGTGCCGCCTTGGAAATTCCAACGCGCAGAACTGATGACATTGCGCGTTCTCTTCGGTGGCGAATAGATCTAACCAAGGCTCTCCCCACTGTAGAAAGAGTCCTTGCGCCACCTCCGAGTGAAGACGCCATTCGTGATCCATCATGTACCTGCGGCTGAGTTCGTCCGCCCTGGCGTTCGGGGAACCTGCCAGGTGTTGAACCATCAGGAAAATGCCCTGATGTTCCAGCCATGTCCAGCGACGCAGAGCCTCCTGACATAGGGTCCACGACCCCACCCCGCCTTGTTTGTTGCAGTACCACATGTCGGTGGTGTTGTCTGTGAACACCTGCACTACCTTCCCCTTGACAGAGGGAAGGAATGCCTTTAGTGCAAGTCGGATCGCCCGAAGCTCCAGAAGGTTGATATGGAGCCAAGACTCCGCCGGAGACCAGAGGCCTCTGATCTCCGCCTCTCCCATGTGACCGCCCCATCCCAGAAGGGACGCATCCGTCACAACTGTGTGCTCTGGCTGGGGAAGGGAGAGGGATCTGCCCGTGACCCATTGCCGGTTCGAAAGCCACCACTGCAACTGTCGTGCAGTCCCCTCCGAGATCTGAACGTAATCGGACAGGTTCCCCTGATGCTGCGCCCACTGGAACTTCAGGTCCCACTGCAGAGCCCGCATATGCCATCTGGCATGATCGACCAGCAGGATGCAGGAGGCCAAGAGGCCCAGCAGCCTCAGGGTCATCCGTACCGAAACCCAGGATAGAGGCTGAAAGATCGGAATCATAGCCTGAATATCCTGGACTCGCCGTTCGGGAGGATAGGCCCGAAACTGCGTTGTGTCCAGAACTGCTCCGATGAAAAGGAGCTGTGGAGAAGGAATGAGGTGCGACTTCGGCACGTTGATGGAGAACCCCAGCGAGTGCAGGAGTTCGGCCGTAGTCTGGAGGTGGGAGACGACTGCCTGGGACGAGCCCGCCTTCAGCAGCCAGTCGTCGAGGTAGGGGAAGACTGGAACCCCTGCCCGGCGCAGATGAGCTGCGACCACCGCCATCACTTACGTGAACACCCGAGGAGCGCTTGTAGGAAAGTGGGTTTCTGTTGCAGTAACCCCCCCACTTTTTGCCTGATAACTGATGCACTTTTCCTTGGTGTGCCCTGGATCCCTGCCAATCAGGTACCCAGGGCCTGTGTTCCTTCCCTAAAAACTGTACTCAGCCTAAACCCAATTGGCATCTCTGGCCACAGGTAAGCCCCTGGTAAATGGTACCCTAGGTACCCAGGGCACTGTGACCAGAGAAGACCCCTAAGGGCTGCAGCACTTATTGTGCCACCCTTAGAGGCCCTGTACCCTGACACACACACACTGCCCTTGCAGGCTGAGTGTCTTGGTGCAGAACAAAACAGAGAGTCGACATGGCACACATCCCTGTGTGCCATGCCCACTAAACACACTGCCCTGGCATACCTCAGTCACCCCTCTAGCTGGGTGCCCTATGCCAGTGGTGAGGGCACAGGTGCATGAGCCCTGTGCCCCTACAGTACCCAGGCCCATTCCTGGGCACTGTAAGTGCAGGGCTGCCATTCCGAGTATATGGTGCTGGGAGGTCGTCAGCACGTACTCCACAGCACCATGATGGCTGCACTGGAAGACTGAGAAGTTTGGTATCAAACTCCTCAGCACAGTACACCCACACTGATGCCAGTGTGGGATTTACTGTAAAATGCACGTCAGAGGGCAACTTAGAGTTATACCCCTGAACCTAACCTACAATCCACGTCTTGTCTGAGGGGCTGCCTAGGCTGCCACACAGCAGACATGTTGCTGGACCCCTGGGTAGAGAGCCATCCGCTCTCCCGGGCCTGCAACAATGCACGTCCTGGGTGAGGTGCTAGGCCCCCTCCCCCAGGATGGGCAGGGGGAAGCTTCAAAGGCATTCCGCCTTTGTGAGCTTCCCAGACCACTTGCTGTACTCAGCAACTGGTCCCCACCGGTTCCTCCCCCATCCTGGTGGGAAGACTGGAGGGAAACACCAAGGGAGGAAAGGGGGTGTGCCACCCTCTGCCAACCCCACCCCTCAGGTGGGGGAGGCGAGGTGAAGCACATCTCCGGGCTCTCGCCATCTTGAAGATGGGGAGCCCTGCCCAATCAGGACTAGGCTCCTGCCCCCTCCCACAGGAGAGTGGCAGGATAGGGGGTGTACCCACCCCAGGGCAGGGACCCATTGGTCCCTGCCCTTTACCTACCTGTAACGCCCTAAATCTAGTATTTAGTGGCACCCTGAACCTTCCTTCCTTAGATTCCCGCAACCTAAGAAGAAAAAGGACGAAAGAAGACGCCCAGCAGAGGAGACTGCAGAGAACAACTGACTTGGCCCCAGCCCTACCGGCCCGTCTGCAGTTTCCAGAGATCCTGCGCCAAAAATAGTCTTGTCCTGCAGCCAGCGACCTCCAGAACCCCAGGGAGGACTGACTGCCTTCAACAAAGACCGGATCTCCTGTGAACAGCAGCTCTGTTCAAAAGAAACACCAAACAAAGACTCCGAGCCTGCTGAGGAGAAAGAAACCCGACGCCTGGAACCACCACTGCACCCGTCGCCTACAGCCCGAGTTCAAGTGGCCCACCGGTCCCAGCGAGGTCCCCCAGCTCTCCAGAGTCCGAGTCCACCGTGGGTTGACCCCTCCAGGACTCCCCGACGTCGCCTGCAGCCTCTGCACGGAGAACCCCCAACCGCGAGTGGCCCGGTAAGGTGAAATCCGACCTCCAAAGACACCCCTGCATCCAGACGCCCTGCGCCCTGGAGAAAGGAACCCGAGGTGCACCTACGTCCCCGAGCCCTCCAACTTACCTGCCCAGCTGTTGGTTCCTCCTGGAAGTCTTCCTGGACCGAGCCAGCAGCTGAAAACCAAAACCGAAAATTTCCATTGAAATCAACAGGGCACCCGACCTCAAAACAGCACTCTGCACCCGGCCGCCCTAGTGCCGCTGAGGGTGCCTCTTTGGTGCTAACTTGGTCCCCAACGTGCCCTGAGCTTAACCCTAGGAGCTTTGCTCCCACAACCCCGTGGCCTGCTTGCCAGCCGCCACCAACCGGAGTCCCCTATCCTCCATAGGATAACATTGGGCCTCAACACTCTGCACCCGGCCGCCCTAGTGCCGCTGAGGGTGCAACAACAGTGCATCACTGACCCTGGGAGACCCCTGAGTCTAACCCCAGAACCCTAACTCAAAAGACCGATTACTTACCTCGAGACCGATAACTCATTTTTCCTCATAGGATAACATGGACACTTTTCCTTCCAAAAGTTTCTAAGTGTCGACT
Source organism: Calotriton arnoldi (assembly GCA_963921515.1). Taxonomy (NCBI): domain Eukaryota; kingdom Metazoa; phylum Chordata; class Amphibia; order Caudata; family Salamandridae; genus Calotriton; species Calotriton arnoldi. The sequence continues at coordinate 849,948 of CAWUFW010006411.1, read as the reverse complement.
TTTGAAAACAAGAATATTCTTTAAAAATCGTACAGACTACCAAAACGTAATTACTTACCTGTTTTAAGTAAATGTCCCAGGGCTGAACCTAGGAGTCCAGCACTGGATTACAAAAGTAACGTTAAAAGTAACTTACCGGCGAATTTAATTTTCTTACATAGGGATCCATTGACTGGTTTTCTGTGAAATTTCTTCTAAGTGTCCACTTTTGAAATACCAAAATATTGCTTAAAAATCACAACAGTAACGAATTCCGAATTACTCACCTACTATCAGGAGAGACCTCAGTACTGCATCTTTTAGTCCAGTACCGACCATGAAAAGTAATTTTTACCGTACTTACCAGTAACTGGAAATTCCTCTCATAGGATATCATTGCCTGCTTTTTGTTGAAAAAGTTTCTAAGTGTCGATTTCTGAATCATACAAATATTCTTTAAAAATCGTACAAACTACAAAAACGTAATTACTTACCTGTTTTAAGTAAATGTCCCAGTGCTGAACCTAGGAGTCCAGCACTGGATTACAAAAGTAACGTAAACATACTTTGCTTGCAAACTGTATTTCCTTCCCTAGGATAACATTGGTAATTTTACCAGAAAAGTTTCTAAGTGTCAACTTTTGAAATACAGTAATATTCCTCAAAAATCACTACTATAACCAAAACGCTTTTTCTCACCTGTTTACAGGAAGTGTCCCGGGACTGAATCCAAGATCCAGTCCCGTGGTTAGAAAAGTAATCCAAAAGTAATCTATTGCATTTAACCAGAAATTTCCATTGAGCTCAATGTATAATTGTGTTTAAAATTGTGTTGCATATTGCAACAACTGTAACTATTGCATTCAAAAGTCTATTGCCAATTGAACAGTAGTTAACTAAAGCATCTCATTCTGAGAAAGTATATTTTGACACCCATTGTTGGTTCTAAAATAAAACAACTATATTTTTATATACAAACCATTGGCCTAGAGTTCAGTTCTTGAGTGTGTGGCTTCATTTGCTGACTGAGTGTGTACAACAAATGCTTTACACTGTCCTCTGATACTGCCTTACTGCTCGACCAAGCTACCACTTTAGAGAGTAAGGTTATATCTAACTTTAGCCTCTGCCAAACCTCTGGGGACTGTGGACTCTGTGCACACTGAACCTTACTTTGGTGCAGTATATACAGAGCCACTTTCTTACAGCGCTGGTAAGGCCAAAGGGAAGCACGGTGAACTGAAAGTGCTCAAGGCCTACCGTGAACCGCAGGCAACGCCGGTGGGCCAGCAGGACAGGGATGTGAAAATATGCGCCCTGCAAGTCCAACGCTACCATCCAGTCTCCAGGGCAGTCAAGACTTGAGCTAGGGTGAGCATCTTGAACTTCTCCTTCCGGAGGAAGCGATTTACAGTTCCGGAGGTCCAAGATAGGACGCATGTCCTCCTTGTCCTTTTTGGGCACCAGAAAGTAGTGGGAATAACAACCACGCCCTACTTCTGGGGTCGGAACGTGCTCGATGGCCCCCTTGGCCAAGAGGGCCGCAACTTCCTTTCAAAGAAGTACCAAATGGTCCCCCGATATGCGGTGGTGCTGAGGTGGCATGGCTGGGGGGGTAGTCTCGAAGGGGAGGGAGTAGCCCCTTAGGACAATGTCCAAAACCCACCGGTCCAATGTGATGGTGCGCCAGTGGGGAAGGGGATGGCGGACCCTACCCCCCACTGGCGTGCTGTGGACCTGAAAGGATGGACTAGGAGGGCTTGGAGGCCGCGGACGGGGGTTGTGGCCTGACCCGCACGCTGGTTACCCGACCCGCCTTGGCGGGAGCCACGTCCTCGGCCACGCGAAGGCGCATGCTGCGCGGGCCGGTGGCTGGGCAATGGACGTGACTGGGCGCCCCTTCCGTGGCCACGAAAGGGGCGAAAAGCAGACTGCTGCGGAGGGCGCGAGGCAGAGAGGTCCAAGGACTTGGCCGTAGCCCGCGAGTCCTTAAAGCGCTCCAGCGCGCTGTCTGCCTTATTGCCAAAAAGGCGGATACCAATCGAAGGGCATGTCCATAAGGGTGTTTTGGACATCACCCGAGAAACCAGTGGTCCTCAGCCAGGCATGACGGCGCAGCGCCACTGTCGTAGCAAGCGATCTGCCCAGCGAGTCAGCGGTGTCAAGGCCACATCGGATTGTGAACTTAGCCGCGTCCCTCCCGTCTGCATTAACACGGGAGAGCAGTGTCTGGACCTCCTCAGGACACTTAGGCAGCACCTGCGCCACCGAATCCCACAGAGAGTGGGAATAACGGCCCAAAAGGCAAGCGGTGTTCACGGACCGCAAGCCAGCACTGGAGGAAGAGAAAATCTTCTTCCCAAATTGTTCCAGTTTTTTGGATTCCCTGTCCGGCAGAGCCGTAGGGAAGGTGCTCTGAGAGGTAGAGGCTTGGACAACCAAGCTCTCGGGGGTGGGGTGTTGGGAGAGGAACAAGGGGTCGCCCGGGGCCGGGCGATGGCGTCGGGCTACGTTCCTGTCCACAGGAGCCCCTGTGGTGGATGGACCTGGACCAGGTGCCCAAAAGAACGTCAGAAAGTGTGTCGTTGAACGGCAGCAGTGGCTCCGAAGAGGTAGCTGTCGGCTGAAGCACTTCCGTCAGGAGGTTAGTCCTGACAGCCACTGTAGGGAGCTCGAGGCGCAAGGCCGCGGCCGCCCTACGCAACACCGTTGCATAACTTGCTCCCTCCACGGAAGGAGGAGACAGCATGCCAAGGTCTGGAGAGGTGTCCAGGCCACTGGCATCACCTAGTTCCTCAGCCCAGTCCTGATAAGGCTCACATTGAGCTGTGAGAGGGTCTTCCGACCCCTCCCAGTCCTCCTCATCCTCCAAAACAGGTGAAAAGTATGGAGGGCTGACATGAGGGAAGAAAAGTCCCATCGGCGTCGGAATCGGCGTCGGGCGACGTCGATCCGGCTCCGTGTCCGGTTCCGGGGAGAACCTGGGGGCGGCGCCGCCCGGGGCCTCTGACGGCGCCGTGAATGGTACCGGGGAGGTCGGCGCCGGTGGAGGTGTTATTAGGTCAACCGGCGTCGACTGGGATCCAGGCCTGGATCCGTGGGGGTCCTGCGGCGCCGGGGCCGGAGCCACCGGAGCCGCCGGAGCCGCCGAAGGAGGACTCCCACTGGGGCACGCGGGGCCCAAAGGCGCACCGGGGTAACCCTTAGGCCCGAAGATGGGAGCCATGGCCGACAAGAAGTCTTGGATGTCGGCCGGAGTCGACATCGGACCCGGAACAGGTGGGTAGGCCGGCGTCGACTGTTCGGGAACCCCCAGAGCCGCGGGGCGGTACCAACTGGACCCTCAGCCGAGTCGAGAGACCGGCGAGGGAAGGTCTTAGAGCGACGCTTTTTAGACCTCTTGTGCTTCGCCTTACCTGAAGACCAAGACTTCGACCCCGACGAATGTCGACAACTCCGCGACCGGCCCCTCGACCTCTCCCGGGACCTCGATCAGCACGGAGCCGAGTGCCGGGCCTCGAGAAGCTTTCGAGACCGCTCTCGCAAAGCCTTGGGAGCGAGGGACCGACACTCGGGGCACGACTTGGGGTCGTGGTCGCGCCACAGGCAGAAGAGACACTCACGGTGCAGATCCGTAATCGACATCATGCGATTACAGACCTCGCATGGCTTGAAGCCGGACATCCCTGACACCTTGGAGTCGAAACAACTCGAAAACTTGGACAAAAAAAGTCTCAAAAATACTCAGTCAAAAAATGACTGGGGCACTGCTCAATCCGGATCTGCGCTTACTGGCGCAGATAAAGAAAGAACTGACGCCAGCGCGCATGGGCGGCGTCTAAGTACTGGCCGCGACGTCATCCCGGCGATCACGACGCCGACGACGGACGCGGAGCCGCACGATGCCTCCTACCGACGCGCAGGGGTACTGCTACGCAAAACTTTCCGGATCCAGCCTGACGCCTGGGGATATTCTAAGGTAAGGAATCTGTCACTAACGTGTCTCTTTCAGATTGTAGCATTGTTATGCATCAAGCAACGCTGTGCGCCCGGATTGGGGCGCAACAACGCCACATTATCTTAAGTTACGACTCCCAGTACCCTCAAATCCAGGTACTGTGTTTGTAGGATGCTGGCTTAGTATATGGTGTACACTTAAGTGAAGCACCCTGCACTAATCCAGACAACCCTTATGGTGATTTTAGTGGTCTTAGACACCAATAGAAAGCTCTCCAAGTGGTAGCTGTGGAGAGCAGCCTTCAGGCTTCATCCAGGAGTGTAAAGAGCTTGTTTTACCAGTACTAATCAGAGTGCATGTCAAGTGAAAAAAAAACAGTGTAGTCATAAAAAGATTTATTATAAACACTCACTAATCAGAGGGTAGTACTAAGCATTTATTGTACACACTCCGGCAAGAAATTATGTCACACACTCAAAGACTGAACTCAGACCAATTTTCTTCTATAGAAAATATTATTTAGTTATACTGTATTTTCTAGAATTAAGCCAGGCCTGGTACAGGTACGCATAGTAATACTTAGCAAGATTTATGCAGAGAATTACAGTTGAATGCAGGTTAAATGCAGTTGGTTGATTTACAAGCAAGTCAACAGTCAAAATTACTTTTCAGTTACTTTGTAGATTACGGTGTACGTTACTTCTTGGATTACTTTTAAAGTTACTTTTGCTAATCAGTGTGATATGCCTAAATATCACACTGGGATATTTCCTAGACAAAAGGTAAATAATACCGTTTTTACACATATGCAGTTTCTTAGGGTCTTCATACAAACCAACTCCACACAGAAGATTTCACAGAAAAGCAGTCAATGCAGTCCTACGGGAGAAAGCGGTGTTATAGGTTTATCGGTAAGTATTTAGGTTTGGAGTTTGCATTCTGGGGTTAGAACCAGGGTTCCCCTAGGGTCGAGGATGCACTTTCAAAGCACCCTCAGCGGCACTGGGGCAGCCGGGTGCAGAGTGCTGAAGCCCAATGTTATCCGATGGGGGCCTCCGGTTGGTGGCTGCTCACAAGCAGGCCACAAGGTTGTGGGAGCAAAGCTCCTGTACTTAAGCTCAGGGTAAAGGGGAATCAGAGTTAAAACACAAAGTGCACCCACAGCGGCACAGGGGCTGCCGGGTGCAGGGTGCAGTTATGGTGTCAGGTGCCCTGTTTTCAATATGAGTTGCCGGTTTTCTATTTTGGCTGCAGGCTCGGTCCAGGAAGTTATCCGGGAGGAACAAACAGCTGGGAAGGTAAGTTGGAAGGCTCGGGGACGTAGGTGCACCTCAGGTCCTCTTCTCCAGAGCGCAGGGCAGATGGATGCAGGGGTGTCTGTTGAGGTTGGATTTCACCTTACCGGGCCACTCTCGGTTCGGGTGGCAGGGGGGGGGTTCTCCGTGCAGAGGCTGCAGGCGACGTGAGGGAGCCCTGGAAGGGTCAACAAAAGGTGGACTGGCACTCAGGATGCTAGGGAACCTCGCTGGGCCCCTCTGATTCGGGCCGTAGGCGTCGGGTGCAGTTGTCCTCAGCAGGCACAGAGTCTTTCTTTGGTGTTTCTTTTGAATAGAGCTGCTGGTCACAGGAGATCCTGTCTTTGTTTAAGGCAGTCAATCCTTGTAGGGGTTCTGGAGGTCACTGGCTGCAAGACAAGGCGACTTTTGGCGCAGGATCTCTGGAAACTGCAGACGGAAAGGTAGGGCTGGGGCCAAGTCAGTTCTTCTCTGCAGTCTTCTCTGCTGGGCGTCTTTTTTAATCCTTCTTTGTAGGTTGTGGGAATCTGCTTTCTTGGTTCAGGGCTGCCCCCAAAATACTGTATTTATGGGGCGTTTTAGGGGTCTCGAGGTCAGCAGCCAATGGGCTACTGACCTTAGGGTGACTACACCCTTGGGGTACTCACCCCTAATCCTGGTTGGCGAGTGCCTGCTATCCGCAAGATGGCAGGCAATGCAGAGTGGGCTTCACCTCGCTTCCCCCACCTGCGGGGTGGGGTTGGCAGAGGTGGGCACACCTTCTGGGCAGTTTTAATTTTTCCTGCCAGTCTTCCTGCCGAAAAGGAGGGAAGACAGGAAGGGTGCCTGCTCCTGATAGCAGGAGAGGCTGGGGGTTGTATTACAAAGGCGGCAAGGCCTTTGAAGCTCCCCTGCCACAGATGGCTCTTCCTGACCGGGGGAGGTAGACCACATCCGCCCAGGAAAGGCTTTGTTTCTGGGCTCAGGGAGCAAAGGCTGACTCCCTTCAACAAAGACCGGATCTCCTGTGAACAGCAGCTCTGTTCAGAAGAAACACCTAAGAAAGACTCCAAGCCTGCTGAGGAAAAAGAAACCCGACACCCGTCGCCTATGGCCCGAGTTAGAGTGGCCCACCGGTCCCAGCGAGGTGTCCCAGCGAGGTCCACCAGCGCTGCAGAGTCCGAGTCCACCGTGGGTTGACCCCTCCAGGACTCCCCGACGTCACCTGCAGCCTCTGCACGGAGACCTCCGCCACCGCAAGTGGCCCGGTAAGGTGAAATCCGACCTCAAAAGACACCCCTGCATCCAGCCGCCATGGAGAAGAGAACCAGAGGTGCACCTACGTCCCCGAGCCCTCCAACTTACCTGCCCAGCTGTTGGTTCCTCCTGGAAGTCTTCCTGGATCGAGCCTGCAGCTGAAAACCAAAACCGAAAATCCTCTTTGAAAACAGGGCACCAGACACCAAAACAGCTCCCTGCACCCAGCCGCCCCTGCACCGCTGCGGGTGCACTTTGTGTGCTAAACAGGATCCCCCTTTGCCCTGAGCCTAACAGCAGGAGCTTGGCTCCCACAACCTTGTGGCCTGCTCGCCAGCAACCACCAACCGGAGGCTCCCTATCCCCCATTGGATAACATTGGGCCTCAGCACTCTGCAACCGGACGCCCTAGTGCCGCTGAGGGTGTAACAAGAGTGCATCCTTGACCCTCGGGGACCCGACTCTACCCCCAGAACCTCAACTCCCACTATCAAATACTTACCTCAAAACCGATAACACTATTTTCCTCCATAGGATAACATTGACTTTTTTTTTTTTCGGAAAAGTTTCGAAGTTGGAGTTTGAAAACCTTAAGAAATTCTTTAAAATTGCACTAACAAAACGATTTTACTTACCTGTTTGCAGGAAATGTCCCAGAGTAGTGTCCAGGTATTCTACTCTGAGTAAGAAAAGTAATCTCAAAAGTAACTTACCTGGTATTTTACTGAAAAGCCCATTCAAGTCTATGTACTGTATTTACAAAGTATTGCATTTCTCTGCAACCATACTGTAAGTCAAAACAAAGTGCATATACAATTACAATTCAAACTGTTTACAAACTGCATTTCTACTGTAAAGTATTTATTGCTTACCTGTGCCAGGCTTGCTTGGTTCTAGAAAATAAAATAAAGTATATTTTTTATACAACAACAATTGGCCTGAATTTCAGTCTTTGAGTGTGTGAATTAATTTGCTGACAGTGTGTACAACAAATGCTTAACACTGTCCTTCGATACTGCCTTACTGCTCGCCCACACTACCACAAATAGAGAGTGAGGTGCTATCTAACTTTACCTCTGCCTACCTTTGGGGTTCCACTAGACTTTGTGCACACTATACCTCACTTTGGTATAGTATATCCAGAGCCAGCTTCCTACACACGGCGTTTCCCTTCTTCGCTCCGACATACCCCAAAGTTAGTCGTCCACCCGGAACCTTTTTGGGCGGTCAAGTAAAACTACAACGCTTTTTTGGGCCCAGTCAGTGAAGTTGCTTCTCTTCCTTAGAGGGATGGGGCAGAGCTTCAAAATTAGGCAGAGTGATGGACTGGTCTACATTAAAAGGAGTAACCAGTTTTGACAAAAAGGAAGCTCTAGTGCAAAGAAACAGCTTGTCTGGGTAGATGTTCGGGAATGGAGACTTGGATAACAGCCTGGAGCTCACTGAGCCTCCGGGCAGATGTTATTACCACCAGGAAGGCCGTCTTGATGGTACGGAGCCCAAGAGGACAGTTATGCAAGGGCTCCAAGGGAGAGCACATCAGGAACGTCAGTACTAGATTAAGGTCGCAATGAGACATGATGAAAAGTGGAGGAGGAAACATATGTTGCAAACCTTTCAAGAACCTATGTACCAGAGGGGATTTGAAGAGGGATGGCTGGTCAGGAGGCTGTATAAAGTCTGATATAGCAACAAGGTAAACCTTTAAGGTGCCCAGAGCAGAGCCCTGCTGGGCAAGGGAGAGGATAAGAAGGATCTGAGATAGGGGGACAGAAATAGGATCCATTTATTTCTCAGCACACCATGCCACAAACTTGCCCCAATGGCAGGTGTATACCGTTTTGGTAGAGGGACGACTGGCTGGCAAGAGAACCGTGCAGACTTGGGGCTGAAGGTCGAAAACTGTTGCTGCTTAAACTTCATGCATGTAGGCGGTGTGTTGATAGGTTCGGGTGGAGAACCCTCATCTGCTCCTGCAACAGAAGATCCTTCCTAAGGGGCAGCTCGATCGATGGCCAGGCTCAAACAGCTCGAGATACCAAACTCGCAGTGCCCAGTCCGGAATCACAAGGATGACTTTGGGCCCAGTCATTCCTGAACTTCTTGAGAACTCTTCGCAGGAGTGGTATCGGCCGAAAGGAGTACAGGAGTCCTGAGCTCCACTCAAGACGAAAAGTGTCTCAGCGTGAAATCCGCCTTGGAAACTCCAGTACGCAGAACTGGTGACCGTGGGCATTTTCAGCTGTGGCGAACAGATCTAACTAAGGATCTCCCCACTGTTGAAAGAGACCTTGCACCACCTCAAACTGGAGACAGCACTCGTGATTCGATAGGCATAGTCAGCCGAGTTAATCTGCCCTGGCGTCCAGAGAGCCAACCAGGGGGTAAACCAGCAGGAACATGCCATGTTCCTGCCATGTCCAGAGATGCAGAGCCTCTTGACAAAGGGTCTACGACTCCACACTGCATTGTTTGTTGCAGTACCACATGGCGGTGGTGTTATCCATGAACTCCTATGCCAACCTTCCCTTGACGGAGGATAGAAAGGCTTTCAATGCCACCTGGATTGCCCGGAGCTCCAGAGGGTTGATGTGGAGTCCAGATTCCTCCCAGATTCCAGCGGACTCTAATCCACATCTCTCCCAGAGGGCCGCCTCATCCCAGGAGTGATGCATCTCTGTCAGATCTGGTTGGGGAAGGGAGAGGGGTTTACCGCTAACCCAATCGTGGTTTCTTTAACGACCACTGCAGATCTTTTACAGTTCCCTCAAAGATCTGGACCATGTCAGAGAGTCCCCTGATGCTGCATCTGTTGGAAAGTGCCTCCTTTTAACATGGTCACCCCAACTTTTTGCCCTAGTACTGATGCTTTTCAACTAAAAGTGCATTGGGTCCCTGCTAACCAGGCCCTAGTGCCAGTGCTTTTACCCAAAAACAAGGTACATGTTCAATTGTTAAACCAACTTGCAAGGACATTATCAACCCTGTAAGTCCCTAGTAAATGGAACCCCTGGTACCTAGGGCATGGGTACTAAAGATGGTCCCCAAGGGCTGCAGCATGTATAATGACACCCTAGTGAACCCATACACAAATTGTATGCAGACTGCCATTGCGGGCTGCGTGAGATGGTGCAAACCATTTTGAAAACCTGACATGGCACACTGTGTGGCATGCCCATAAACAATGCATATACTACATGTAAGTCACCCGACAGCAGGCCTTAGAGCCCCAAGGCAGGGTGCATTATATTACATGTGAGGACTGTAGGAAGCGGACTATGTGCTATATCAATTTTATACCAAGTATATTTATATAGGTTTAGGCATCAGAGAAAAATTGTTCAGGTAAGTTTTTAAATAGGAATTATTTTCAATTTAAAAAGGACACTGAGTTTTGCAATGTTATCCTAGGGAAGGAAGGTATAGTTTCTTACCTGTAACTCCAGTTCTCTTGTAGGGGCATTTCCATAGTAGTCATAAGCTTTTAATAGTCCCGCTTGCCTGCAGGGGACCCAGGAGCACTTTTTCCAATACATCTTCTCAAGTGCTGAAGTTCGCCTTTCTTCAGGAAGGCCTTGAAAAGTCACTTAAGAAAGTCATAATGCTGCCTAAGGGATTAGGCTACACTGGTCAAAATTCTTCATCTTGAAGGGGCAAAAGGAGAATATCCAAGGAAATATACACCTAATGCATAAATAACTCTGCAAGGCAAGTAAACAGTAAAAAATCCTTCAGAAACCGTTTTGCTATATGAGAGAGAAATGACGTTCAGGGCAATGTGGCCGGTAGGCTGCCATTATAAGCAAAGAAAATGGACTCTTTAAAAACGGTGTGACCTCCAATATCCCATCATGCTCAGCCAGAGGCAGTTACCTCAGTTTGTTTTGAAGGCTGTACCAGCTGAATAATAGAGGGGCATGAAAGTGTCTGTTTATTCCACCGGGGAGGAGCGAGGTATGCTTATGACCATCATGGAAATACCCCTACGAGAGAATAGGAGTTACAGGTAAGAAACTATACCTGCGCGTGTAGGAGATTTCCATGTATATTCATAAGCACTGAATAGAGTAGAAAGCCCATCCCCCTGAAGCGGTGGAGTAGACGGACACAAACATTAGCTAAGAGGCTATGCAAATATATTTCTGAGGGACGCCTGTCCCACTTGAGCATCTGCTCTAGCATCTGTATCAAGGCAGTAGTGCCTAGTGAATGTGGTGACTGATCTCGATGTAGCAGCTTTACAGATGTCTGCCAATGGAATATTTCTCATGAAGGCAGTCGTGGCTGCATGGTCTCTAGTGGAATGTGCTTTGGATTTGCTAGTAAGATTTGTTAGCTAGCTGATAACAGCATAGGATGCAAGAGACAATCCACCTGTAAACTGACTGTTTGAAGGAAGCCAGACTTGTGCGAACTGGGCCATAATTGATGAATAACTGTTGTGATTTGCTAATAGATTTGGTTTCATCTAGGTAGAACTTTACATCCAGAGAGTGAAGGGCTCTATCGGCTGGGGAAAATGGATTTGCAAAGAGTGGGTAAAGAGATAGTTTGATTTACATGAAAATCCAAGACGACTTTAGTTAGGCATCTGGGATGAGTCCGTAATACTACTTTGGAAGAGTGAAAGACTGTATGGCTCATGAGCACAAAGGGCCTGTATCTCACTAACTCAACATGCTGATGTTATAGCCACAAGGAAGGTAGTTTTCCAAGTGAGATGTTGAAGTGATGCCTTAAGTATAGGCTCAAAAGGAGGTAGAATGAGACGCAAAAGCACCACGTTAAGCTCCCATGGTGGAGAGGGGCGTCTAACAGGAGGAAGAACCTTCTTTAACTGTAGGAAACTGGCTCTATATATACACCAAAATGAGGTATAGTGTGTATAGAGTCCAGGTGACCCCAGAGGTAGGCAGAGGTTAAAGTTAGATAGAACCTTACTCTCTATTTGTGGTAGAGTGGTCGAGCAGTAAGGCAGTATCAGAGGACAGTGTTAAGCATTTGATGTACACTCAGTCAGCAAATGAATTCACACACTCAAAGACTGAACTCTAGACCAATTGTTTTTGTATAAAAAAAATATACTGTTTTATTTTTAGAGCCAAGCAAGCCTGGCACAGGTAAGCATTAAATACTTTACAGTAATAAGTTGCTGATTGTAGAACAGTTTAAAAATGCAATAGGAATTGTACTTGGTTTGATTTACAGGGGATGCAGTAGGTTGCAATACTTAGCAAATACAGTACATTGAAATGAATAGGCTTTTTCAGTAAATTACAGGCAAGTTACTTTTTACGTTACTTTTCTAACTCAGTGCTGGATACCTAGATTCAGCACGGGGACATTTCCTGCAAACAGGTAAGTAAATACGTTTTGGTTATTCGTGCGATTTTTAAAGAATATTTTTAGATTTCAAAACTCCACACTTAGAAACTTTTTGGAAGAAAATTATCAATGTTATCCTATGGAGGAAAAACAGGTTATCGGTTCACAGGTAAATTATCGACTGTGGGAGTTAAGATTCTGGGATTAGACTCAGGGGTCCCCCAGGGTCAGTGATGCACTCTAGTTACACCCTCAGCGGCACTAGGGCGGCCGGGTGCAGAGTGTTGAGGCCCAATGTTATCCAATGGGGGATAGGGGTCCTCCGGTTGGTGGCTGCTGGCAAGCAGGCCACTGGGTTGTGGGAGCAAAGCTCCTAGGGTTTAGGTCAGGGCAAATGGGTAAACAAAGTAGCACAAAAGGTGCACCCTCAGCTGCACTGAGGCGGCCGGGTGCAGAGTGCTGTTTCGACGTCAGACGCCCTGTTTTCAATGGAGAACCTCCGGTTTGAAGAAGCACTGCAGGCAGGGAGGCGAAGGACTTCTGGGTGCGACCACCACTTCGAGAGGCAAGTTGGGAAGGTAGGGACTGGTTAGGCACCGTTGGTTTGGGCACACAAGGCCGTGGGGCGTCGGGTGCAGGGGTGCCTTTTGGGGTCGGATCTTCTTACCAGCTCCGGGTCGCGGTTAGGGGGGCCTTCTGGATTTAGGCTGCAGGTGTCGGCTGGAGGCAGGTCAGGAGTCGCCGGCTCTCTGGTCAGGATCGCCGGGGTGACCTCCTCGTGGTGTTTGCCCACTCGAGCTCAGCCGTGGACGGCGGGTGCAGAGTGGAGCGGATTTGCGGTCTCCGGCTGCTGCCAGAGGGTGCAGTTGAACAAATCTGGTGTTCACGGGAGAAGCAGTCTTTGGAAGTGAAGGCAGGCAGGTCCTCTGGGGTTTTTGAGGTTGCTGGCTGCAGGACACACCGGGATTTCGCAGGAGCAAGTTCGAGGGGAGACAGGCCGGTAGGGCTGGGGCCAAGTGAGTGGGCGTCTTCCTCTTGTTAGCTGGCTGCACGGCTGTTCGGTCCTTCTTTTCGTTTCTGGAGCTGAGGAAGCAAGGTTCAGGGTGCCCCCTAAATACTAGATTCAGGGACGTTACAGGTAGGTAAAGGGCAGGGACCAATGGGTCCCTTCCCAAGGGTGGGTACATCCCCCATCGTGCCAACCTCCAGTGGGAGGGGGGCAGAAGCCTGTCCCTGGTTGGCTAGGTCCCCCCATCCTCAAGATGGCAGAGACTCAGTTGTGCTTCACCTCCCCCACCTGAGGGGTGGAGTTGGCAGAGGTGGGCACACCTCTTTCCCTCACTTGTTTTTCTCACCGTTCTCCCGCCCAAAGTGGGGGGTAGAACCAGTGGGGAACAGTTGCTGAAAGCAGCAATTGGTCTGGGGAGGCTCACAAAGGCGGCATATGCCTTTGAAGCTTCCCCTTTGTGAACCCTGCCCATCCTGGGGGTGGAGGCTTGGCACCTCGTCCCAGAATGTGCATTGCTTCAGGCCCCTGAGAGCAGCAGGCTCTCGACCCAGGGGTCCAGAAACATGTCTGTTGGTGGCAGCCTAAGCAGCCACTCCGTCAGGTCACTAGGAAGTTGGTCAAGTTTCAGGGGGCATCTCTAAGATGCCCTCTGTTGTGCATTTTACATTAAATCCCACACTGGCATCAGTGGGTGTTTAATGTGCTGAGAAGTTTGATACCAAACTATCCCAGTCTTCAGTGTAGCCATTATGGTGTTGTGGAGTTCGTAATGACAAACTACCAGCACCATATACTTTTAATGGCAGCACTGCACTTACAATGCCCAAGAATGGACTTGGGCACTGTAGGGGTACAGGGCTCATACACCTGGACCCTCACCACTGGTATAGTGCACCCTGCCAGAGGGGTGACTGATCTATGCCAGGGCAGTGGTTTGTCGGCATGGCACACAGGGATGTGTGCCATGTCGACTTCACTTTTGTTCTGCACCAAGACACGCAGCCTGCAAAGGCAGTGTGTGTGTGTGAAAAGGTGCAGGGCCTCTAAGGGTGGCACAATAAGTGCTGCAGCCCTTAGGGGCCTTCCCTGTGTCACAGTGCCCTGGGTACCTGTGGTACCATTTACCAGGGGGCTACCTGTGGCCAGGGATGCCAATTGGGTTTAGGCTTCAATGCAGTTTTAGGGAAGGAACATAGGCCCTGGGTACCTGATTAGCTGGAGCCCAGGGCACACTCCGTCAAAGAACATCAGCAATTCAGCAAAAAGTGGGGGCATAGCATGCAGAAAGAGGGCACTTTCTCACTTTAAACCATCCAGGAAATCTGATAACTGGAGCCCTAAGGAAAGGTTTGTGAAGGACTTTTCCGTTATGCCGTGAGTGGAGTCAGGTGTACTTTGATGGAAGAGAATTGTAGGCCAGATTTAGCAAGGTGCAACACATATGGGAGAACGGCATCCTCCTGGCAAGATGGAGGGTATATCTGGCCGGATGAGCACCATCAGTAAAATCTCCATTTGAAGGCATGCACAGATTGTGTGGATGGACGCTTTGCCTCCTTTAGACCCTCTAAACAGTCCTGAGGTAGGTTCAGATGGCCATACTACACTCTCAGGAGCCATGCTGTCAAACTTAGGGAGAAGAGGTTGGAGTGTAATAGTTGTCCTCCGAACTTCGCGAGTTGAAGGTTCAGGCACTACAATTGTCTCGGCCACTTTAGTGCGAAGAGGGCCATCTTGGCTGTCGTGGCTTAAAGCTTGCACAGGACTGCCGGGATCAGAGGTATTGGTGGAAAAGCGTAAAGAAATTTGTTGGACCAGTCGATTATAGGGCATTCCCTAATGACCTTCGATGGCAAAACCTGGCGGCGAAGTCGCAGTATTTGTTTTTTGCAGTCTGTAGAGGGTGTGCCCCACAAGCTGAAGATATCCTGTACAACCTCTTTGTTCAGCACCCACTTGTGGTATTTGTTGAGCACATTTGCTTGGACATTCTGAACACCTGGTACGTGAACAGCTAATATCTTTAGATTCCTGGCGAAAAGCCAGTGCCAGATCGTAAGCTTTCTGTGACAGAGCTCTGGACCTTGTTCCCCCCTGCTTGTTCAGGAAGTACATGGTGGTTTAGTTGTCCGTCTGAACAAGCAGAGTGTTGGTCGTGAAAGAAGGATGGAGCGCTTTGAGTGACAGGTTAACTGCAAGGAGTTTAAGGAGGTTGATGTGATATGTCCCATCTTTCGAAGGCCCATGCGCCTTGTATCTGCAGGTGACTCATGTGGGCTCCCCACCCGAGCAGAGAAGCATCCGTCACAACGATCTTTATTGGGTCCTGTTGGTGAAAAGAAAGCCCCCGCAGGAGATTTCGCTGGGAACACCACCACTGTAGTGACCCGATGGCATGCATGGATAGGGTGATCCTGTCCTCCCAATTCCCCAATAACTGGTCCCACTGATCCTCCAAGCACTCCTGGAGAAGGCGCATGTGGAGGTGAGCGTTGGGGGGGGTCAGAAAAATGCATGAGGCCATCAAACAAAGGAGTGAGGAGACCATGCGGACTGATGGGTGATGCATCCGTTGAAGGGTGCGATACTTATGGAGAATGGTTAAGAGTCGTTCCTCCAAAGGAAACACCCTTGCATGCAGTGTCTCGATGGTAGCTCCCAAGTAGCGCAACTTCTGGACTATAATTGACGTGGATTTGTGAAAATTGACATGAAGACACAATCGATGGAGAAGGTTGCAAGTCCATTTGAAATGCAATTGGGCTTCTAGGAAGGAGGACGCCGTGATAGGTTAGTCCTCCAGGTAAGGATAGACGAAGATTGTGTTTCCGAAGAAGCGCCACCACCACCACAGCCATGCATTTGGAAAAAGTCCTTGATGCCGACTTGATACCAAACGGTAAGACAGCGTATTGGTAGTGGTTTTGCCGCACGACCAATCTGAGGAATTTCTGATTTTTATTTGCTATGGGAATATGAATATTAGCGTCGTGCAGGTCTATGGAGCAAAGCCAGTCTACCTGGTGAAGCTGAGGGTTTATTTGGTGTTAAGCTAGCATCCTGAACTTTTCCTTTCGAATTCATTTGCGGTAATGAGGTCGAGAAGGGGCCAGAACTCGTTTGCCCTTCTTTGGCACAAGGAAGTATCTGGAGTAAATACCCTTTCCCTGTTAACTTTGGGAGACAACTTCCACAGCTTTGTGACACTGTGTTGACTAATTTGTTTAGAAGATCGCGGTGGGACGTGGATGATTTTGGTGGAATGGATGGTGGTGGGGCAGTAAATCAGAAATCAGACGAAAACCATTTTTGACAATATTCAAGTGCCAAGTGTCTGTTATGCGTTGCCCCTCTGCCAAGTAATTAGAAACACAAACCTACAGGAGTGGGTAACGGAAGAGGGGGGGAAGAGAGGATTCAGGGTTTTGATGAGGTTGGTTGTCAGCCCCCTTGGGTAGCTTGCTGAGTAGCACATCACCCCCTGCTGCTCACGCTGAGGTTGGTAGGACCTTTGATACTGTTGCGGTCCCCAGGTCTGCCATTGAGGGGTTTAAACCCTCTGAAAAGGGAAACTGCGTTGGTAGGGCCGAATAAGAGCGGTGCTGGTCGTTCAATTTCTCAAGTCCTACAGCTTTCAAAGTAACCATCACGGTCTTCATTCTTGCCATTTCGTTGTCGGCATGCAAGCCGAAGAGGGTGGAACCCGGAAAGGGCAAGTTCTGAAAACGCAGCTGTGCGTCAGTCTTCAGCGATGTCAGCCAGAGTCATGCATGTCTGTATAAGGAGACCCCATGACAGTAACTGCGAGCAGGCAGAATAGAGGAGTCTGCTGAAGCACTGATCTGGTAAGAGACCATGGCTCCTTCCAGGACGATTTCCAGAAAATCCTCCAGGTGTTCCTTAAGAAGGTGATTTACGAAGTGGAGACTGGAAATCCCAAAAGGCTCAATCTATCTCCCCAGGAGGGCTGTTCCGCTGGCTACTTTTATGGACGTAGCCGCCATACTGCAGACCTTGCGCCCGGCGAGTCCAACCTTTCACTCTCCTTATCAGGAGGAGTCGTGGCAGACGAGGACATGGCGTGAGAATTACAGGGAGCTAAAATCACCACATGGTCCTGTGGAGAGTCTGCGTGCAGAATAAGCGGATCTTGCTCCGGAAAGCGATATTTCTTTTGGAGCCTGGAGGGTGCAGATTTTTCTACAGCTGGTGTGAAGAACAATTCCATGGCTGGCCCAAGGAGACATGGCACTAGTGGGAGTAAAGGTCTCAAGGCCATAAGTTGGTGAAGTGTTTCAAAGATAGTCGATGGTGTTGGAACCGCCACTAGTATATTAAAATTAGCTGCACCTCCAACAACATCCTGAAAGGTGTTGATGTAAAAAAATTGGTGAATACCGGGTGTAGGAAGCGGGCTCTGTATATACTATACCAAAGTCAGGTATAGTGTGCACAGAGTCCAGTGGATCCCCAAAGGTAGGCAGAGGTAAAGTTAGATAGCACCACACTCTATTTGTGGTAGTGTGGTCGAGCAGTAAGGCAGTATAAGAGGACAGTGTTAAGCATTTGTTGTACACACTCACTCAGCAAATGAATTCACACACTCAAAGACTGAACTTCAGACCAATTGGTTTTGTATAAAAATATTCTTTTACTTATTTTATTTTCTAGAACCTAGCAAGCCTGGCACAGGTAAGCAATAAATACTTTACAGTAGTAATGCAGTTTGTAGACAGTTTGAATTGAAATTGTATATGCACTTTGTTTTGACTTACAGTATGGTTTCAGAGAAATGCAATACTTTGTAAATACAGTACAGAGACTTGAATAGGCTTTTCAGTATAATTACAGGTAAGTTACTTTTGAGATTACTTTTCTTACTCAGAGTAGAATACCTGGACACTACTCTGGGACATTTCCTGCAAACAGGTAAGTAAAATCGTTTTTGTTAGTTAGTGCAATTTTAAAGAATTTCTTAAGGTTTACAACTCTACACTTCAAAACTTTTCCAACAAAAACAGTCAATGTTACCCTAAGGAGGAAAATAGTGTTATCGGTATTGAGGTAAGTATTTGGTAGTGGGAGTTGAGGTTCTGGTGGTAGACTCAGGGGTCCCCCCCAGGGTCAAGGATGCACTCTAGTTACACCCTCAGCGGCACTAGGGCGGACGGGTGCAGAGTGCTGAGGCCCAATGTTATCCAATGGGGGACAGGGGGCCTCCGGTTGGTGGCTGCTGGCAAGCAGCCCACTTGGTTGTGGGAGCAAAGCTCCTGGACTTTAGCTCAGGGCAAATGGGGAAACAAAGTAGCACCAAAGGTGCACCCTCAGCGGCACTAGGGCGGCCGGGTGCAGAGTGCTGTTTCGACGTCAGGCGCCCTGTTTTCAATGGGGAACCTCCGGTTTGCAAAGGCACTGCAGACTTGGGGACGAAGGTCTTCTGGGTGCGGCCACCACTTTGAGAGGTAAGTTGGAAAGTTAGGGGTTGGTTAGGCAGTCGGTTTGGCCACCCAAGTCCGCGGGGCGTCGGGTGCAGGGGTGCCTTTTGGGGTCGGAGTAAGGAGGTGGGTTTCTGTTGCAGTAACCCCCCCCACTTTTTGCCAGACCACTGACGCACTTTGACTTGATGTGCCCTGGGTCCCTGCCAATCAGGTTCCCAGGGCCTGTGTTCTTTCCCCAAAACTAACCCAATTGGCATCTCTAGCCACAGGTCAGCCCCTGGTAAATGGTACCACAGGTACACAGGGCACTGTGACCAGGGAAGACCTTTAAGGGGTGCAGCACTTATTGTGCCACCCTTAGAGGCCCTGTACCTTTGGACACACACACACACTGCCTTTGCAGGCTGCGTGTTTTGGTGCAGAACAAAGTGAAGAGTCGACATGGCACACATACCTGTGTGCCATGCCTACAACCCACTGCACTGGCATAGATCAGTCACCCCTCTAGCTGGGTGCCCTATGCCAGTGGTGAGGGTACAGGTGCATGAGCCCTGTACCCCTACAGTGTCTAAGCCATTCTTAGACATTGTAAGTGCAGTGCTGCCATTAAGAGTATATGGTGCTGGGAGCTTGTCATTACGAACTCCACAGCACCATAATGGCTACCCTGAAAACTGAGAAGTTTGGTATCAAACTTCTAAGCACATTAAACCCACACTGATGTCAGTGTGGGATTTAATGAAAAAGAACACAGAGGGCATCTTTGAGATGCCCCCCTGAAAAACGACCAGCCTCTGGTGGGTTCCCTGACTGGTACACACCAGCCTGCCACCACGAGACATGTTTCTGGACCCCTAGGGTGGGAGCCTACGCTCCCTGAGACCAGAAACAAAGCCTTTCCTGGGCGGAGGTGTTCACACCTCCCCCAGGCCTGGAAGAGCCATCTGTGGCAGGGGAGCTTCAAAGGCCTGGCAGCCTTTGTAATGCGACCCCCAGCCTCTCCTGCCATCAGGAGCAGGCCCCCTTCCTGCCCCCCTCCCTTTCAGCGGGAAGACAGGCGGGAAAAACTAGCCAGCCCAGGAGGTGTGCCCACCTCTGCCAACTCCACCCCTCAGGTGGGGGAGGCGAGGTGAAGCCCACTCTCCAGTGCTCGCCATCTTGCAGATGGCAAGCACTCCCCAATCAGGACTTGGGATTGTGCTCACTCCCCCACGTGGGGTGAGCACACCAAGGGTGTAGTCACCCTAAGGTCTGTAGCCCATTGGCTACTGACCTCAAGACCCCTAAAATGCCCCCTAAATACAGTATTTAGGGGGCAGCCCTGAACCAAGAACTCAGATCCAGCCTACCAAAATGAAGGACGAAGAGCCGTGCAGAGCTAACAAGAGGACGACGCCCACTGACTTGACCCCAGCACTACAGGCCTGTCTCCCCTCGAACCTGCTTCTGCGAAATCCCGGCGTGTCCAGCAGCCAGCAACCTCACAAACCCCGGAGGACCTGCCTGCCTTCACTTCCAAGACTGTTTCTCCTGTGAACACCGGTCGTGTTTAAACTGCAGCTTCTGGCTCCGGCCGGACACCGCGAATCCAGCCCACACTGCACTTGCCGAAACCGGCCAGAGCGGAAAAAAACCACGAGGAGGTCACCCCGGCGATCCTGACCAGAGATCCGGCGACTACTGACCTGCCTCAAGCCTCTAGACGACGCCTGCAGCCTCAATACAGAGGCTCCCCTCTACCGCGACCAGAGCGGGTAAGAAAATCCGACCCTAAAAGGCACCCCTGCAACCGAAGCCCCACGGCCTTGTGTGCCCAAACCAACGGTGCCTAACCAACCCAAGACATCCCAACTTACCCCTCGAAGTGGATATCGCACCCAGAAGGTCCTCGTCCCCGAGCCTGCAGTGCTTCTTCAAACCGGAGGCTCTGCATAGAAAACAGGGTGTCCGACGTCGAAACAGCACTCTGCACCCGGCCGCCCCAGTGCCGCTGAGGGTGCACCTTTTGTGTCTACTTGTTTCCCCATTTGCCCTGACCTAAACCATTGGAGCTTTGCTCCCACAACCCAGTGGCCTGCTTGCCAGCAGCCACCAACCGGAGAACCCCCTATCGTCCATAGGATAACATTGGGCCTCAACACTCTGCACCCGGCCGCCCTAGTGCCGCTGAGGGTGCAACAGTGCATCACTGACCCTGACCCTGGGGGAACCCTTGTTCTAACCCCAGAACCTTAACTCCCACAGTCGTTTACTTACCTGCAAACCGATAACCTGTTTTTCCTCCATAGGAGAACATTGACAATTTTTCTTCGAAAAAACGACTAAGTGTGGAGTTTTGAAAACTAAAGATATTCTTTAAAAATCGTACAATTAACCAAAACGTATTTACTCACCTGTTTCCAGGAAATGTCCCCGTGCTGAATCCAGGCATCCAGCACTGAGTTAGAAAAAGTAACATAAAAGTAACTTACCTGCAATTTACTGAAAAAGCCTATTCATTCCAAAGTGTTGCGTACTACTGCTCCCCTGTAAATCAAACAAAGTACAATTTCCATTGCATTTTCAAACTGTTCGACATTCAGTAACTTATTACTACAAAGTATTTTATGCTTACCTGTGCCAGGCTTGCTTGGTTCTAAAATAAACAGTATATTTTTTTTATACAAAAACAATTGGCCTAGAGTTCAGTTAGAGTGTGTGAATTCATTTGCTGACTGAGTGTGTACATCAAATGCTTAACACTGTCCTCTGATACTGCCTTACTGCTCGACCAAGCTACCACTATTAGAGAGTAAGGTTCTATCTAACTTTAACCTCTGCCTACCTCTGGAGTCACCTGGACCCTATACCTCATTTTGGTGTAGTATATATAGAGCCAGTTTCTTACAGTCGGATCTTCTTACCAGCTCCTGGTCGCGGTTGGGGGACCTTCTGGATTTAGGCTGAAGGCGTCGGCTGGAGGCTTGAGGCAGGTCAGGGGTCGCCGGATCTCGGGTCAGGATCGCCGGGGTGACCTCCTCATGGTTTTTGCCCACTCGAGCTCGGGGGCAGAGTGGGGCGGATTTGCGGTGTCTGGTCAGAGCCTGAGGTTGCAGATGGACAAATCCGGTGTTCACGGGAGACAAAGTCTGTGGTTGAAGGCAGGGAGGCCCTCCGGGGTTTGAGGTTGCTGGCTGCAGGACACACCGGGATTTCGCAGGAGCAGGTTCGAGGGGGAGACAGGCCGGTAGGGCTGGGGCCAAGTCAGTGGGCGTCTTCCTCTTGTTAGCTGCTGCAAGGCTGTTCGGTCCTTCTTCTTGTAGTTTCTTCTTGTCTGAGGAAGCAAGGTTCAGGGGTGCCCCTAAATACATGGGGTGTTACAGGTAGGTAAAAGCAAGGGACCAATGGGTCCCTTCCCTGGAGTGGGTACACCCCTATTATGTCACCCTCCAGTGGGAGGGGGGCATGAGCCGGTCCCTGGTTGGCTGAGTCCCCCCATCTGCAAGATGGCGGGGACTGAGTTGTGCTTCACCTCGCCTCCCCCACCCGAGGGGTGGAGTTGGCAGAGGTGGGCACACCTCTCTTCCTCACTGTTTTTTCTCGCCGGTTCCCAGCCCAAAGTGGGGGTCAGAACCAGTGGGGACCAGTTGCTGAAAGCAGCAAGTGGCCTGGGGAAGCTCACAAAGGCGGCAAGCCTTTGAAGCTTCCCCTTCATGAACCCTGCCCATCCTTGGGGAGGAGGCTTGGCACCTTGTCCCAGGATGTGCATTGTTTCAGGCCCCAGAGAGCAGCAGGCTCTCGACCCAGGGGTACAGAAACATGTCTGGTGGTGGCAGCTGAAAGCAGCCACTCAGCCTGGACACTAGTGGTGGGTTCGTTTTCAGGGGGCATCTAAGATGCCCTCTGTGTGCGTTTTTCATTAAATCCCACAATGGCATCAGTGTGGGTTTAATGTGCTGAGAAGTTTGATACCAAACTTCTCAATTTTTAGTGTAGCCATTATGGTGCTGTGGAGTTTGTAATGACAAGCTCCCAGCAGCATATACCCTTAATGGCAGCACTGCACTTACAATGTCCAAGAAATGGACTTCGACACTGTAGGGGTACAGGGCTCATGCACCTGTACCCTCACCACTGGTATAGTGCACCCAGCTAGAGGGGTGACTGATCTATGCCAGGGAAGTGGGTTGTAGGCATGGCACACAGATGTGTGCCATGTCGACTCTTCACTTTGTTCTGACCAAAACACGCAGTGTGAGTGTGTAAAGGTACAGGACCTCAAAGGGTGGCACAATAAGTGGTGCAGCCCTTAGAGGCCTTCTCTGGTCACAGTGCCCTGGGTACCTGTGGTACCATTTACCAGGGGCTGACCTGTGGCCAGAGATGCCAATTGGGTTTAGGCTTCAATGCAGTTTTACGGAAAGAACATAGGCCCTGGGTACCTGATTAGCAAGAGCCCAGGGCACACTCAAAGCACATCAGCAATTCAGCAAAAAGTTATGTTATGTTATGTTATATAGGTTTGTAAAGCGCGCTGTTACCCAAGGGTGTCCTGGCGCTGAGCATTGCATGCCTAAGGTAATAGGTACATGAAAAAAACCTCCCTCCCAGAGCCAGGCTGAGACTAAGCTGAAAACAACCAGGTTTTCAAACCCTTCCTAAATGAAAGGAAATCAGTGCCAGTCCTTAGATATAGTGGCAGACCGTTCCAGGCATTGGTGGCTCTAAGGACAAAACTCTTCCCACCCCAGTTAGCCTTTCTCATTCTAGGAACGATTGCCAGCTTTGCTTCCATTGAGCGCAATGTTCTCCCTGGAACGTACCATTGGATGCGCTTTTGTAAGTCTTCCGGGCCCGAACCCGTCAGGGACTTAAAGACTGTGCAGAGAGCCTTGAATTGGACTCGCTGTAAAATCGGGAGCCAGTGAAGGTGGCGTAGGTCATTTCTGACCGACATAAACCTAGGAGTCCCTGTCAGCAATCTAGCTGCCGCGTTCTGCACCATCTGCAATCTATTAAGATGTTTTTTATTAATGGTCAGGTATAGGCCATTACAGTAGTCTAGTCGGGACAGAATGAGGGCAGAGACGACTGTTCTAAAACTGTCTTCTGTGAGGAAAGGTTTTATTTTCCTTAAGGTCCTCAGGATAAAGAAACTAGTCGACACCACCCCGCTAACCTGGTCCCCAAATGTGAGGGTGTTGTCCATAGTCACACCCAAATTCTTGACTTTCCGAGAGGGGGTTGGGGGAGGCCCATAGTGCTAGGCCACCATGCTGGAGTCCAGGGGTTCGGGTTGTTCCCAAAGATAATCACCTCTGTTTTGCCTGCATTCAACTTCAGGCAATTAGCAGACATCCAGCCAGTTATTGCTAGCATACAGTCATGGCAGCTAGGGGCCTTTTCTGCTTCCTTCCCTCTCTGCAGAGACACTACGATTTGGGTGTCATCAGCATACGAGGTTAGGAGTAGCCCGAAAGATCTTATAAGGGCAGCCAGCGGTCTCACATAAATGTTAAAAAGCGTCGGACTAAGGGACGATCCCTGTGGAACTCCACAGGGTATGGAGAAAGGTTTCGATCTATCCCCACCTAGTTCTACCGTTTGTGTTCTGTCGGGGGCTACCATGCAGAAAGAGGGCACTTTCTCACACCGGGGTTGAAGAGAGTCTGATAAGGAGGGAGAATATTCCCTGGTGGAAGAGGACGTATCCCCATGGTGAAGACGGGGGGAAAGCGATCTTGATCTGTGATGAGATCTGTGATGCGAACAAGAGTGTTGTGATCTAGTCGGAGAACACCCAGATGGCCATGGAAAGAGCGATCTCCTGAGAAATAGTGTGCAAGGCATCCGAGGCAAAGGACGAGGTGGAATGAAAGGTGCCGGCAGAGCGGTTGGAGGCAAAACTGGAGGCTGTGGGCCCACAGGAGGTGGCAAGGTTGGTAGTACCGGTAACAGAGGAGTTGGCGGAGCAGGCAAGCCAGGCAGAGAAGAAACTGGTATAGGAGAAGATGGTACCGATCCCAGAGTAGGAGACCTGGAGCAAGAATCCGATGAATAATAGATTCTCCTTTTGGTGGGTTTCGTAGGTCTCCTACCTCTGTGGTCGTCTACTCACTTTTGACATTGATCGACTTGACGTTGACCCCTGTCGTCGTTTGGCTCTAAACTTCTACCACCGGAGGGGCGTGGCCAAGATGGCGGAGGAGTAACAGCAACTTGCAGGAGCTACACTCGCCATGGCCGATTAAAGCAGATTATACATGCATCCCAGGACCCCCACACAGCATAGAAGGGGCGCCCATACCTTGGCTTCCAAGCAGAGGGGGCAAACGGACGGCGTGTGATCGTGGGACCCCAGGGGGACGGAGAGGCAGGACGAGCAATCGGCCTGCTGCCGGACTGGAGCCCTACCGGACAGCCTGAGAGGAAAGGAACGCTCAGTGCAGCGACTTGGGGCGCCATCGGAGGTCCTGCCTACTGAGGAGGAGACCGGGTGGCGAGGTGCGACCTTCTTAGAAACCAAGACGGGTGGAGACGGCTGGGGCCCACGCTGACGGAGGTGCCGGGTCCGGGCCTACTGACCGAGACAAAAGGGAGCCGCAAGGGACGAGCCCGAGCTAGAGGCCGCGCATGACGGCGTGAGGTGGCAGCGACGGCCGGGTCCCCAGACGAGTAGGGGCAGAACAGGCCCGGATAATTACAGAGTGGGTCGGGCAGTGGACAAGCCGGGCCCGTCGAGTTGAAGCCGTGAACACACTGAAGAGGTGAGCGAAGGAGGCTGGGCAGGGGGTAGGGTGAAGCGCCCTCTCCACATCGGCCACGTTGGAACTTTGGGGCAGGGCTGTGGGTCGCCTTTGAGACAGGCCGTATTGCATACAGGAGAGGCGAGGACCTCTAGCGGCTCCGGGTTATAGTGGAGTCTGCAAACGCCCGGACTGGAGCTGTGAGGCAGGCCATTTTGGTGCTACAGGCTGGACTTGGAGCATTGGGCCTAGTGTTGAGCAGGTACCCGTGGAGGAGGTCTGGCACAGTCCCCTGAGACTAAGTGGGCCAAGCAACGACCGCAGACCCACTGTGGGTAAGTCTGGACTCGGTCTATGAGGCCTGGGCAAGGTCTAGCTTAAGAGGGCCCCAGACGAAGAGAGGCTTACAGGGACACTGGCACTTCTGTGGATTGAAGCTCTAGGCGCCTAGCCTGTCTGCTGCTCCCGTCGGCGAATAAGCCACACCCAGGTGCATAGTGGCGGAAGTCAGCGACACGGGGGAGCGACCTGCGCCGGTTCTCGAGGCCTTTGGCCTGGCCAGCGAGGGAAACTGGAGGACCCAGCCGGTGGAACGCAGGAAAGAAGAGGGAATCCACACATCCTAAATCACTAGGGAGGGCTCGGAGCCGGTCCTGTTCCCAAACCCGCTCTCCAGAACCTAAATATCAGCAGCCCACCAAGATGTCCACCCACCGGGAGAGAAAGGAGCCCACGATCAAGGACCTCCTGCAGAAACCGAGCTCTAAAAAAGCAGATGCTCATGGGCCCGAGCAGCCACCGTCACAGCCTCCAGAGAAAGATACAGAGTCAGCAAGCGAACAGATGGCCTAGAGAAGACTTTGCGGCCCTCAGACAGGAGGTCGCCTCGGACATCAAACAACAAGAGTGACGTCCAAAAAATTGGAGATCCTGTGGATTTCCTGGAGCAAGCAGGTCACCGCAGAGATGAAGAGCTCACAGAACAAGTCAGAGAGCTACTGAACCATAGGGACAGCAACGAGGAACGACCCATTCGCTTGGAAGACCTTGAAAACCGCTCGAGGCGGTCTAACATTCGTCTCAAAGGTGTGCCACTTCAGGCGGATGGTGGGAAATTCAAAGACTCAGTGGTACGCTTCTTCCGGCACGCCGCTCCGGAGCTTGGGGACAGCAAGATCATTCTAGACCGCAATCACCGAGCTGGGAGGCCGGCGTCTGGCCCGGGTCAGCAGCAAGATATCCTGACTTGCCTCCATTCGTTCAGAAAGAAAGAGCTCATATTGAACGCAGCCCGAGATAAAGCAACCATTGCTTTTGAGGGCCTCCAAGTCGGAATTTATTAGGACCCCTCGCCTCTCACCCTTCAGTGCCGTAGGGCCCTGAACCCGGCCACAAGCTTTCTAAGAGAGAAAGGAATCCGCTATTGTTGTGGGCAACCCTTCAGATTGACCTTGGTAAGGAACAAGGAGCTGCGGATGGTGCGTTCCCTGAAGGAAGCCCAAGAGGCTCTCGGCGTAAACCTGAAGGAGGATGAGTCCGGGGGCCACCAACTGGAAGACACGTCATCCCAGAGGCAGTCGATTCCGAGACGGCGTCGGAGGACTGGAAGAGGGAAAACACAAAACCCACGGAACTCGAACGCCATAATGAGAGCAGCCCTGCTCTGACAACTACAGAACAGAGTGGACCCAGAGGAATCCAATAAGGACTGATTTGGGACGCCCTGCAGATTTTATGAGCCCTGTGCCGGTAATAGAACAACGAGGTCCCGATGACAACCGTAATTGGCCTGAGGCAAGGTGCTCCCTCTCCAGATGACGACAACTGACCGGCCAGTCACATGGACCCATACACGTTGGTGTGTAATATCCAATGGAGGATGCTCTCCTTGTTCTACAAGTATTTCATCTCTCTCTCTCTTCTACTATGCTTTTGGGGTTGCGAGATTATTGCAAAAACAACAATTGATGGACAGAATGCAGAACAATGTCATACATTCTCCCCAGTACAGAGATCTGGGCCTAAATCCATCGTTTTTTTGCATGGCTTGGCAGTTCGGTCTGGACTGTTCCCATGAGGCACAGGGTCAAGACAAATTTGCATATAGCCGTGTCTGAACTGGGATGGCAAAGTGAGCTAAAAAATGATAATGGATTCAACCCAGATCTGTGACTGGGGGTGAGTTTTTGAAAAGTTTCAGCACTCCCTCCATCATCTCCTTGTGTTTGCTTTGTTCGCCCTAAGTTGGAAGGGTATGCGCAGACGTGGGTCCCTTGCTCACTTTGCCACTGGATTCAAGCTAGCCTGGCTGATGAGGGCTGTCACCCCGAAACCGGTCCCAGGATGCTTGTTTCCGGTCCAGGGAAGACATGGCTTGGCAGTTCGGTCTGGACTGTTCCCATGAGGTACAGGGTCAAGACTGATTTGCATATAGCCGTGTCTGAACTGGGGTGGCAAAGTGAGCTAAAGAATGATAATGGATTCAACCCAGATCTGTGACTGGGGGTCAGTGTTTGAAAAGTTTCAGCACTCCGTCCATCATCTCCTTGTGTTTGCGTTGCGAGATTATTCCCTTTATCAACAGAGGTAGGCCTTTAGTCAGGCACGGCAAGTATACAGACTGGGGGTAGTCTGTGTCGAGGCTCGGAAGAATAGGGGCAGTTATCAGCGGAGGGAGGGAGGGCTTCAGGGCGGTTGGGGGGGGGGGGGGGGTTCCCTTTAACACCCGTATTGGGACTCAAAGTCGACCCTGCAATCGGACTACATGACAACACTCAGAGTGCTGATATTGAGCCTTAATGTCAGGGGCCTGAATTAACCTGTTAAGACGTGCGCTTCTTGTCATGTTGAGAGAGACTAATTGTGAAATTTGTCTCTTGCAAGAGACCCATTTCTAAGAGCTGACTGGAAGCGCCTCCGCTCCAGATGGTTCGACAGGTAGTATTTTTCTTCCACGGCGGGGGAAAAGTCGGGGGTGGGAGTCCTCTTCGCCACACACTTTTTGGGCTCAGTCCTGGGCGTGCATATAGAGGTACCTGGCAGAGTAGTGGCGTTGAGAATAGCAGTGGGGAATCATACATACACAATCGCATCCATCTATGGTCCAAATGAGCATCAAGAAGTATTCCTTACAGAGACACTGAATATGGGCCTAGAGTCACCAGACGAGGATCTCAGGGGGAGGGGGGGGCAACGCTATGCCACGCTAGGGCTTATACATTTTTCTCAGCGGCCCACCAAACCTATGCGCGCATAGACTTGTTTTTAACTTCCCCGCGGGTCACAAGGGACACGAGAGGTCCCAATTGGGACTGCTGCGCTCTCAGACCACTCGCCGATCTCCCTAGAGCTGCACCTCGATGGTGGACCCCCGAGACAGAAATCGTGAAGGCTAAACCATAAACTGATGGCATACGATGCCAACATTAAAGAGATACGTGCCACAATACAGACATATTTAGAGATAAACGATGACAGCTCGACTTCGCTCTCCCTGCTTAGGGATGCACTGAAGGCCGTCATACGAGGGCGCTTTTTAGCAATTGCTGCAGGCTTAAATAGGGATAAGAGAGAAAAGCGGGAACACTTGGAATCGCAGATTAAAGAATTAGATGGGGTGCACCACCGCACAGGAGCGGTACAAGTTAGGCGGCAGCTCAATGCTGCTAGACAGCAGCTAAAGGCACTTGACTACGATCAAACAGCGTACTCTTGCGCACCAAGCAGCGCTATTACGAGGGGGAGAACAAAGCCGGGAAGCTTCTGGCAAATATGCTCTGCGTCCAAACAAACGCACGTCGTATTGTAGGGCTCAGAAACCATCAGGGAGAGATGGCAGACTGACATTGCTGCTACTTTTGAAACTTTTTACACTGATTTATACACGGCGGACAGACTGGACCCGGGGTAGGCTGAGGCCTTTGTGAGGGATGCCCTAGTGTCTTCCCTCCTCCGCCCTGGATGCGACAAAAATGGATACAGATGTCCATTTGGACGAGGTTTTACGAGCCACCCGAGGACTCAGCTGGGGGAAGGCTCCTGGGGAAGACTGATTCTCGACTGATTTTTATAAGACCTTTGCCCACGATCTAGCCCCGTTGCTGGTTCGTCTTTTTAACTCCTTTAGTGTCACCAGATGCCTGACTCCAACCAGGACCATGGCAGAGGTCGTCGTGATACCCAAGCCAGGCAAAGACCCGCTGGACTGTGCATCCTATAACCCCATATCTTTACTAAATATTGATCTGAAAATCTTTACGAGTATACTCGCAGCTAGACTGGCACCATACATGCAGGGACTTCGGGGTTCATCCTGGAGCGTAGCTGTAGCGACGGGACGCGGCGGATGTGACATCTCTTGGGCAAAGTCCAGCGCATTCAATAACCTGCGGTGATGCTCTCAGTGGATGCCGAGAAGGCATTCGATCGTTTCCACTGGCCATACCTGAAACAGGTGCTATGCAGATTTGGGGTCGGATACCGATTTCTATGATGGGTGGATTGCATATACAATAACCCGCAGGCGCGGAGAGTGAATGGGGTTGCCACTCTACCCTTTTGCATAAGGAGGGGGACACAGCAGGGGTGCCCTCTATCGCCCCTGCTCTTTCCTCTCTATATGGAGCCGTTTGCGGAGAGAATCCTCCAAAACCCAGACATCTCAGGGATTAGGATGGGAGATAGAGAGCATAAAATATCGCTCTAAGAGGATGTTGTACTCTTCCTTACACAGCCAATGACCTCACTGACCTTCTTGTTGGGCAAGATTAAAACCTTCAGTCGGGAATCGGGCTTTAAGGTTAACAACCAAAAAACACAGGCCCTTAGCGTGACCCTCCCTAAAACTATACAACAGCATCTGGTGACAGTTCCCATTTACGTGAGCTTCCAAAGGCGGCCCATATTTAGGTTTACAGATATTCCCCATGCTCGACAAGATAGCGCAGGTGAATTATTCAACTCTTAGCTGAGATCGGGGGGAACTTTTAAATTGGAAAAGGCACACTGTCGTGGCTGGGTAGACTGGCGGCCATTAAAATGACCATCTTGCCACGTATTCTATACGTAATGCAGACACTCCCGCTACGGCCCCCACCTAGGCTGGTGGCACAGCTGCAGCATCTCATCTGGAGCTACATATGGGGAGGGAAGAGAACGGATGGCTCGACACCCGACTTATCTGAGACAGGAGGATGGGGGGGCTTGGCGTCCCGCACCTGGAGCGATACTTCCAGGTGGCACAGTTGCGATACATGACAGAGTGGTATACATTGTAGTCAGAGAAGCACTGGTGCTATATTGCCCGCTCGATAGCGGGTAAGCATGTTTGGAAAGTACCATGGCTCCTAAAGCGGCACCGACCACCCGGAGTCTATGCGTCTTCAGTCCTGAGAACCACCCTTGGAGTGAGGGATAGAGTGCAGGAGTCGTGTGGCCTCTCAACCTCTATGTCGCCTCTGGACCCTTTTATAGGCAACCCAGATTTCCCCCCGGCAAGAACAGGAACGGTTATATCCGCTGGCAAGAGGCCAATTGCAAAAGAATTGGTGATCTTTTCGACGAAAAGGGAGTGATGGAATTCACTCTCCTGATCTCAGATTTCGGTGTCCCCGAAAACACGTAATGGCACTACCTTGCCCTTCGCCACTGGCTGACCCAGCCACAGGTGTACCCCCATGCTAGCCGACCCCTAACCAAGTTTGAGTTGTGGTTTATAACTCGGACCTCAGATAGGTGCCTGCTGTCGGATATATATATGCCTTCCTGAATACTCCTAGACAGAGCAATAAGTCCCCTGCGCAGCACCGATGGGAGTCTGAACTCTAGAGCGAATTCTCCCCTAGAGTGGCATGATATACATAGAGCTAGAGCCTCCTCTTGCAGCACCACGGGCAAGGAAATGTTCTTAAAAATAGCACACTAGGATAAGTTACTTACCTGTAATACTAGTTTTCTTCCAGGGGTATACTCAAAGTCATAAGCACTGAATTATCCACGCCAACGTGCGGGACCCCGGAGCATATACAAAAATACATATATATGTGTATGTTTCGGTAAAAAAGTACAGAGTACCTCCCAAACAGACATATACATTTATATATAAATAAAAACATACAGCCTAATACTTCAAATAGGCTAATATGCCAAAATTACATGGGTTTTTCAGAAAGAGAAAATCTCCCATATAAACACTGTAACAGAACATACACTGCAATAGTGTTCGAACACAGCCCTGATGCCAGTGTGGCATTTAATGAGAAATGCACAGAGGGCATTCTCAGAGATGCCCCCTGAAAACTAACCCACCACTAGTGTCCAGGCTGAGTGGCTGCTTTCAGCTGCCACCACCAGACATGTTTCTGGACCCCTGGGTCGAGAGCCTGCTGCTCTCTGGGGCCTGAAACAATGCACATCCTGGGACGAGGTGCCACCATTTGCTGCTTTCAGCAACTGGTCCCCACTGGTTCTACCCCCCACTTTGGGCGGGAGAACCAGCGGGAAAAACAAGTGAGGGAAAGAGTGGTGCCCACCTCTGCCAACTCCACCCCTCAGGTGGGGGAGGCGAGGTGAAGCACAACTCCGAGTCCCAGCCATCTTGAGGATGGGGGACCCAACCAACCAGGGACAGGCTCCTGCCCCCCTCCCACTGGAGGGTGGCACGATAGGGGGTTGTGAGAAAGTGCCATCTTTCTTACATGGTATGCCCCCACTTTTTGCTGAATGGCTGATGTACTTTGACTGAGTGTGCCCTGGGCTCCTGCCAACCAGGTACCCAGGGCCTGTGTTCCTTCCCTAAAATTGCATTGATACCTACACCCAATTGACATCCCTGGCCACAGGTCAGCCCCTGGTAAATGGTACCATGGGTACCCAGGGCACTGTGACCAGGGAAGGCCCCTAAGGGCTGCAGCACTTGTTGTGCCACCCTTAGGGACCCTGCACTCTTACACACACACACTGCCTTTGCAGGCTGCGTGTCTTGGTGCAGAACAAAAGTGAAGAGTCGACATGGCTCACATCCCTGTGTGCCATGCCTACAAGCCACTGCCCTGGCCTAGGTCAGCCACCCCTCTAGCTGGGTGCACTATGCCAGTGGTGAGGGCATAGAGGCATGAGCCCTGTGCCCCTACAGTGCCCAAGTCCATTCTTGGGCATTGTAAGTGCAGTGCTGCCATTAAGAGTATATGGTGCTGGGAGTCTGTCATTACGAACTCCACAGCACCATAATGGTCCCACTGAAGACTAAGAAGTTTGGTATCAAACTTCTCAGCACATTAAACCCCCACTGATGCCAGTGTGGGATTTAATGTAAACGCACTCCAGAGGGCATCTTAGAGATGCCCCTGAAACCAACCCGACCTCCAGTGTCCGGACTGAGTGGCTGCCCAGGCTGCCACCACCAGACATGTTTCTGGACCCCTGGGTCGAGAGCCTCTGCTCTCAGGGGCCTGAAACAATGCACATCCCGGGACGAGGTGCCAAAGCCTCCTCCCCCAGGATGGGCAGGATTCACGAAGGAGAAGCTTCAAAAGGCATACCGCCTTTGTGAGCCTCTCCAGACCCCTTGCTGTACTCAGCAACTGGTCCCCACTGGTTCTACCCCCCACTTTGGGCGGGAGACCCGGCGGGAAAACCAGAAGCAGGAAATGGGTTGTGCCCACCTCTGCCAACTCCACCCCTAAGGTGGGGGAGGCGAGGTGAAGCACAAACTCGAGTCCCCGCCATCTTGAGGATGGGGGGAACCTGGCCAACCAGGGACAGGCTCCTGCCCCCCTCCCACTGGAGAGGAACAGAATAGGGGTGTACTCCACCCCAGGGAAGGGACCCATTGGTCCCTGCCCTTACCTACCTGTAACCACCCCTAAATTTAGTATTTAGGGCTCCCTGAACCTTCCTTCCGGAGTTCCCAAATCCGAAAACAAGAAGAGAAGACGAAGCAAGAAGACCAGCCGTGCAGCTGCTAAAAAGGAGGCGACAACAACTGACTTGGCCCCAGCCCTACCGGCCTGTCGACCTCTGAACCTGCTCCTGCGGAATCCCGGCCTCAGCAACCTCACAAACCCCGGAGGACCTGACTTCTGTGCTACAGCCTTCGACCCAGGGACTCCCACGAGCAGTGGTACTGCTCAAAAGAAAACTCTACCAAAGACCCGGCCCTGGCACGGAGCCGCGAAACCTGCACACTCTGCACCCGCCGAGTCCAGCCTGTGCCTGAGTGACCAGAGACCTCGAGGACGTCCCCCGGCGATTCTGACCTGGAATCCAGTGGCCAAGGACCCTCCTCGACGACCCAGACGACGCCTGCAGCCTCAGGACAAGGGACCCCTCCAACCGCGACCAGCAGGGGGTAAGATTTCCCGACCTCAAAAGACACCCCTGCACCCGGCGCCCACGGCCCCTTGTGCCCAACTCCTGGGTGTCTACCTATCCTCCAAGACCCCAACTTACCTCCTGAAGTGTTGGTCGTCCCTGAAGAATCACCGTCCCCGAGCCTGCAGCCTTTCTTCACCTTTCACGACCTCTATTGTTTAACATTGAGCGCCCGACGGCTCAAAAGCACCCTGCACCCAGCCGCCCGAGTGCCCCTGGAAGTGCAACCTCTATCCTAACCTACTTCCCTACTTGCCCTGAGCAAGTGACCAGGAGCCCAGCTCCCACAGTCGCGTGGCCTGCTTGCCAGCAGCCACCAAACCGGGGCCCCCGCCTGCCATAGGATAACATTGGGCCTTCTCACTCTGCACCCGGCCGCCCCTGTGCCGCTGAGGGTGTAAAAACTGTACTTACCTGATCCTGGGGGACCCCTGAGTCTTACCCAGAACCTTAACCCTGCCAGTCAAGTACTTACCCGAAATCCGATAACTCACTTTTCTTCCATAGGGTTCCATTGACTGGTTTTCTGCGAAATTTCTTCTAAGTGTGGAGTTCTGAAACTTTAGAATATTCACCAAAAATCAACCGAGACACGAAAACGAAAATACTCACCTAGTATTAGAAGGGGCCTCAGTGCTGGACCCGAGTGCCCAACACTGGCCCTAAAAAGTAATCGCAACGTTACTTACCGCTAACTCACTTTTCTTTCATAGGGATCCATTGACTGGTTTTCTGTGAAATTTCTTCTAAGTGTCGATTTCTGTATGTTACAAATATTCTTTAAAAATCGAACAAACTACAAAAACGTAATTACTTACCTGTTTTAAGTAAATGTCCCAGTGCTGAACCTAGGAGTCCAGCACTGGATTACAAAAGTAACGTAAACATACTTTGCTTGCACACTGTATTTCCTTTCATAGGATAACATTGGTAATTTTACCCAGAAAAGTTTCTAAGTGTCAGCTTTTGAAATATAGTAATATTCTTCAAAAATCACTACAATAACCAAAACGCTTTTTCTTACCTGTTTACAGGAAGTGTCCCAGGACTGAATCCAGGATCCAGTCCTGTGGTTAGAAAAGTGCTCTGCAAAGTAATCAATTGTAATTAAGCATAATTTTCCATTGAGCTCAATGTTGCATTGAATTTGACCCTGTGTTGCCTCTTGCACCAACTGTGATAACCACTATCAAAAAAAGTCTACTGCCTATCTGTAAGGTGAATAACCAAAGCATCTCATACTAAGAAAGTATATTTTGATCCTATTGTTGGTTCTAAAATAAAACAAGCATATATTTTTTTATATACAAACCATTGGCCTAGAGTTCAGTTCTTGAGTGTGTGGCTTCATTTGCTGACTGAGTGTGTACAACAAATGCTTTACACTGTCCTCTGATACTGCCTTACTGCTCGACCAAGCTACCACTTTGGAGAGTAAGGTTATATCTAACTTTAGCCTCTGTCAACCCTCTGGGGACTGTGGACTCTGTACACCCTGAACCTTACTTGGGTACAGTATATACAGAGCCACTTTCCTACAGGGGTGTACCCAGCCCAGGGAAGGGACCCATTGGTCCCTGCCCTTTACCTACCTGTAACGCCCCTAAAATCTAGTATTTAGGGGGCACCCTGAACCTTGCTTCCTCAGATCCAGAAACGACAAGAAGAAAAGAAGAAGGACCGCACAGCCGTGCAGCCAGCTAACAAGAGGAAAACGCCCACCGACTTGGCCCCAGGAACTACCGGCCTGTCTCCCCTCGAACCTGCTCCTGCGAAATCCCGGTGTGTCCTGCAGCCAGCAACCTCAAAATCCCCGGAGGACCTGCCTGCCTTCACTTCCAAAGACTGCTTCTCCCGTGAACACCGGATTTGTTCAACTGCACCCTCTGGCAGCAGCCGGAGTCCGCCCCACTCTGCACCCGCCGTCCACAGCCTGAGCGAGAAAATACCACGAGGAGGTCACCCCGGCGATCCAGACCCGAGATCCAGCGACTCCTGACCTGCCTCAAGCCTCCAACCGACGCCTGCAGCCTAAATCCAGAAGGCCCCCCTAACCGCGACCCGGAGCTAGTAAGAAGATCCGACCCCAAAAGGCACCCCTGCACCCGACGCCCCACGGCCTTGTGTGCCCAAACCAACGGTGCCTAACCAGTCCCTACCTTCCCAACTTACCTCTCGAAGTGGTGGTCGCACCCAGAAGTCCTTCTCCCTGCCTGCAGCGCTTCTTCAAACCGGAGGTTCTCCATTGAAAACATGGCGTCCGACATCAAAACAGCACTCTGCACCCGGCCGCCTCAGTGCCGCTGAGGGTGCACCTTTTGTGCTACTTTGTTTCCCCATTTACCCTGACCTAAACCCTAGGAGCTTTGCTCCCACAACCCAGTGGCCTGCTTGCCAGCAGCCACCAACCGGAGGCCCCCGATCCCCCATTGGATAACATTGGGCCTCAACACTCTGCACCCAGCCGCCCTAGTGCCGCTGAGGGTGTAAACAGAGTGCATCACTGACCCTGGGGGACCCCTGAGTCTAACCCCAGAACCTTAACTCCCACAGTCGATAACTTACCTGTGAACCGATAACCTGTTTTTCCTCTATAGGATAACATTGACAATTTTTCTTCCCAAAGTGTGGAGTTTTGAAATCTAAAAATATTCTTTAAAAATCGCACGAATAACCAAAACGTATTTACTTACCTGTTTGCAGGAAATGTCCCAGTGCTGAATCCAGGTATCCAGCACTGAGTTAGGAAAAGTAACGTAAAAAGTAACTTACCTGTAATTTACTGAAAAAGCCTATTCATTTCAATGTAGTGTATTTGCTAAGTATTGCAACCTACTGCATCCCCTGTAAATCAAACAAAGTACAATTCCTATTGCATTTTCAAACTGTTCTACAATCAGCAACTTATTACCGTAAAGTATTTAATGCTTACCTGTGCCAGGCTTGCTTGGCTCTAAAAATAAAACAGTATATTTTTTTATAAAAAACAATTGGTCAAGAGTTGAATCAGAGTGTGAGAATTCATTTTCTGACTGAGTGTGTACATCAAATGCTTAACACTGTCCTCTGATACTGCCTTACTGCTCGACCACTCCACCACAAATCGAGAGTAAGGTTCTATCTAATTTTAACCTCTGCCTACCTCTGGGGTCACCTGGACTCTGTACAAACTATACCTCATTTTGGTGTAGTATATATAGAGCCAGTTTCCTTCAGTGGTGGTCTTGGAGAAATTTTTCTTGCGGAGCAATTGATGGAGGTGGGGATTTGAATCTGAGTAAATAGCCATTCTGCACAATATTCAGAACCCACTTGTCCTTTATTTTCTTCCACTCCTCCAGATGTCACAACACTTCCCCCCCCCCCCCCCCCACCGGAGTGGTTAACGGGCATGGAGGAAACCACTCCTCATTGCTTTGCTGATTGTTTAGGTGCAGCCGTTTGCGGTCTTGTAGTTCCTCTTCCACGTCCAGGCCTTCTCTGGTGGTAGTGAGACCTGGATTGATTTTGCGTGGTCCAGTGAGGGGTTTGAACCCTCTGCTGGAATGGACGTCTGTCATAGGGACGGAACCTTAGTCTAAATTCTTTTCGCTTCTCCAAGCCAACAGCTTTTAGAGAGTCCAATTCTGTTTTCCTCTTGGACATCTCATCGTCCGCATGTGAACCGAATAGAAAAGAGCCATTGAAGGGGAGGTTTACGATCTCTGTGCATCCGGTTTCAGCCCCGTGAGACGAAGCCACGCTGAGCGCCTCGAGCAAATACCGTGAGCAAATACCGTGAGAATAGCCGTGGGCAGCCAAATCTGAAGTGTCTGCGGCTGCACTGTTGACTTGGTTTGCCACCATGCCGCCTTCTTGTAGGATTTCTTGGAAATCTTGTTGATCCTCTTTCGGCAGCTTTTCTGTGAATCTTGCCAAAGAGTCCCAAAGTGATCTATCATACCGACCCAGCAGGGCGGAAGCACTAGCCACCTTCATCACTGACGCAGACGTGTTGCACATTCGTTTACCTAATGAGTCCATATTCTTACTGTCCTTCTCAGGAGGGACAGTGTAGGAGGAGGTAGCTAAATGAGACTTTCTAGCTGCCGCCACTGAGTCTGGAGATGGGTCCGCACGAAGAAAAAATGGATCCTGATCTGGTGCCTTATATTTTTTAGAAATACTTGTGGGAGCTGAGCTCACTGTGGCCGGAGTCAGGAAGGTCTGCATTGTTGGCTCTAGCAGACCTGGGACCAAAGGAAGCAGAGGCCTTGCCGATGACCTATGGTGAAGGGTCTCAAATATGACGGAAGTCGAAACTGGTCACCTATCTCGTGACTTCCAAAGACTTATTCCAATACAACAACAAAGTGCAAACATCCGGGCTCAACACCAGATGGCGATCTATGCATAGTGTGTGATCTGCAGCTCATATGCCTCGAACTGCTACTTACCCAGTATGCATCTGTTCTTGGCACGTAGAGCTGTAGATCCACATGCTTTGCATAGCCTGCCATCTAGTGTTGGGTCCGGATGTTTGCACTTTTTTTTTCTTCGAAGAAGTCTTTCCCAGTCACGAGGCAAGTGACTCCTACTTTCGGTGATAAAGCGCATGGGCATCGACTACATTGTTAGATTGTTTTCACGCAGAGGGTGATAATGGAGTTAGGAAGTAGTAGAAAGAGAAGTCCATGTATATATGTATCTAAGTAAGATGTCACTGCAACAGGTATAGGTACCCGGGGAGGCCGGTGGGCGCATGTGAATCTACAGCTCTACATGCCAAGAACAGATGCATACTGGGTAAGTAGCATTTTCCGTTCCGTCCACCCTAACGTCACAACGAGTACATGAAGAACAGACCCTTAGGCTGCGGGAGTTTCCCTAGTCCAGGACTATTGATTTCTTCAAGGTCTCATATATTATGTATGAACCGTTATTCCTTAGGGGTTCATTCATGACGTCTTAAGCTGTCCGACTCACGTCAATACTAAACATTCCCAGGTACTCTCAGGTATAAATATACCTTCCCTAGCCCTTGTAAACTAGATGAGACCTTGACTTCAGAGGAGCCCGTTTCCCGGCCTGACACACTGAGAAGACGCTGTCATCCCTGCACGCAGAGAGTCCAGCTTCCAGTGATCTGACTTCCCTTGCGGGGTGTTGGAGTTCGAGTCTGGCAAAGAGATTCCAACCTCTCTCATTCTCAAGGTATGGAGCGGACTAGAACCTAGAGGGACTCTTGGCATACTAGACTTAACATACTCTTAGTATACCATAGTAAGGAATACTTCACCTACTTCATACCTCTCCCTACACCTAAGTTAGGTTAGGCACATTGGGGTAGAACTAGCTTAGCAATGCATCGTATGAGTACTCGCATTTTTAGTCTGTGTTATTTATGTAACAGCTTATGTACTAAAAGATAATGCTATCGCAGTATTATTTATTTCTACTGCTCACACTGTACATTATTTATCTCGCATACTGTCTTGTGATCGTAACAGCACATTTTACTTACACCAGAAACAAGACTGTTCAATAAATCCTTTATTGAAACGCCCGTCTATTTCTTTCTGTGTAACTTGGAGAAAACTAAGCATGCACGACTGAGCTGAGTGAAATAGTTATCTATTGTTTCCACGACTCTGGGACACGTTCTGATTCTAAAGGGAAACACAGTGGTCATGTTTGCGGCTGCCAGAAACTACTCCCTTCTTGTCAAGGAGTTTCTAGTGGCCTCTGAGCTAGCTGGCACAAGTAATTAAGTTTAATATACTCGATAGGGACATACTGACCTTAGTCCTATGGCACAAGTTACTAACTTGTGTAACGATATATCTGTAAGAGACAGTAGTTAGTGACAGATTCCTTACCTTAGAATATCCCCAGGCGTCAGGCTGGATCCGGAAAGTTTTTGCGTAGCAGTACTCTTGCGCGTCGGTAGGCGGCGTCGTGCGGCTACGCGTCCGTCGTCGGCGTCGTGATCGCCGGGATGACGTCGCGGGCAGTACTTAGACGCCGCCCCTGCGCGCTGACGTCAGTTCTGTACACGACTTTCCGCGCCAGGAACGCAGAGCCATGCAAGAAGCTGACATAGGTGTCTGAAAAATACTAGGGCCCTGAAAGGGATGTCCTTAACCCTAGAAATCAGTTCGCAGAACGGGGAGGATGGGTGGGGCGGTAAGGAATCTGTCACTAACTACTGTCTCTTACAGATATATCGTTAAACAAGTTAGTAACTTGTGCATCTGAAAGAGACACGTTAGTGACAGATTCCTTACCTTAGAATAGATACCCCAGCAATACCAACCCCGGTGGCGGGTCTGAGAACAAAGATCAGACGAGGAAGTCTCGGAGAACAGAACGGCCAAAGAAGCCGTCTCTCCGGACTTGGCTGTCAAGGCAGTAATGCTTGGTAAACGTGTGCGAGGCCCACGTAGCTGCCTGACAGAACCTGCAGCGGAACAACGCGGCCCAAAGCCGTGGTAGCAGCCGTTGCCCTGGTGGAATGGGCACGCAGCCCAACAGGAGGCTCCTTCTTAGCCAAAGAATAGCAGGCCTTGATGCACAAGGTAACCCAGCGGGAGATGGTTAGTTTGTGCACCGCCCGACCTTTTTTGGCGCCCACGTAGCCAACAAAGAGCTGGTCATCCACCCGGAAGTGTTTTGTGCGGTCGATATAGAAAGAGAGCGCACGTTTTGGGTCCAGACGGTGGAGCCTCTCTTCCTCTCTGGAAGGATGCGGAGGCGGAAAGAAGGTGGGCAAAGTGATGGTCTGCCCAATGTGGAAGGCAGTAACCACCTTTGGCAAGAAGGACGGACGCGTCCTAAGAACAACCTTGTCTGGATGGACAGACAGAAAGGGAGGTTTGCATGATAGAGCCTGGAGCTCACTCACCCGCCGAGCGGAGGTGATGGCCACCAGAAAGGCTGTCTTCAGAGTCAGAAGACGAAGAGGACAGTTATGTAGAGGCTCAAAGGGAGCGCACATTAAAAAGGTAAGAACCAAGTTCAAGTCCCACTGAGGTATCACAAACGGAACAGGAGGGAAGAGGTGTGTAATGGCTTTTAGGAACCTAACAGGGGACTTGAAAAGGGAGGGCTGATCAGGGAGCCTGAGGAAGGCCGAGATAGCACAGAGATAACCCTTGATGGTACCCAGGGCAGAACCCTGTTGGGCCAGAGAAAGAAGGAACAGAAGGACCTCAGAAAGAGGGGCAGAAAGGGGGTTCACAGCCTTTGCTGTGCACCATGCCACAAATTTGTTCCACCTGCAGGCGTATACCACCTTAGTGGAGGGACGCCTGGCTGCCAGAATCACATCACAAACTTCGGGAGGCAAGTGGAAAGGAATCAACTGCCGCCGCTCAATCTCCACGCAAGCAGGTGTAGACTGGACAGGTTCGGGTGGAGGACCGTCCCCTGCTGCTGCGACAGAAGATCCTCCCGAAGAGGCAGACGGATCGGGGGATCTACGCTCATACTGAGTAGCTCGGGATACCGAACTCTTCGAGCCCAGTCCGGAGCCACAAGGATGACTTGGGCCCGGTCGTGCCGAATCTTCTTCAACACTCTGGGTAGAAGTGGAATAGGCGGAAAGGCGTACAAAAGACCGCAACTCCACTCGTGACGAAAAGCGTCGCCGAGCGAGTGCCGCCTTGGAAATTCCAACGCGCAGAACTGATGACATTGCGCGTTCTCGTCGGTGGCGAATAGATCTAACCAAGGCTCTCCCCACTGTAGAAAGAGTCCTTGCGCCACTTCCGAGTGAAGACGCCATTCGTGATCCATCATGCACCTGCGGCTGAGTTCGTCCGCACTGGCGTTCAGGGAACCTGCCAGGTGTTGAACCATCAGGAACATGCCCTGATGTTCCAGCCATGTCCAGAGGCGCAGAGCCTCCTGACAGAGGGTCCACGACCCCACCCCCGCCCTGTTTGTTGCAGTACCACATGGCGGTGGTGTTGTCTGTGAACACCTGCACTACCTTCCCTTTGACAGAGGGAAGGAATGCCTTGAGAGCAAGTCGGATCGCCCGGAGCTCCAGAAGGTTGATATGGAGCCGGGACTCCGCCGGAGACCAGAGGCCTCTGATCTCCGCCTCTCCCATGTGACCGCCCCATCCCAGAAGGGACGCGTCCGTCACAACTGTGTGCTCTGGCTGGGGAAGGGATCTGCCCATGACCCATTGCCGGTTCGAGAGCCACCACTGCAACTGTTTAGCAGTCCCCTCCGAGATCTGGACGTGATCGGACAGGTTGCCCTGGTGCTGCGCCCACTGGAACTTCAGGTCCCACTGCAGAGCCCGCATATGCCATCTGGCATGATTGACCAGCAGGATGCAGGAGGCCAGGAGGCCCAGCAGCCTCAGGGTCATCCGTACCGAAACCCAGGATAAAGGCTGAAAGATCGGAATCATAGCCTGAATATCCCGGACTCGCCGTTCGGGAGGATAGGCCCGAAACTGCGTCGTGTCCAGAACTGCTCCGATGAAAAGGAGCTGTGGAGAAGGAATCAGATGCGACTTCGGCACATTGATGGAGAACCCCAGCGAGTGCAGGAGTTTGGACGTAGTCTGGAGGTGGGAGACGACTGCCTGGGACGAGCCCGCCTTCAGCAGCCAGTCGTCGAGGTAGGGGGAAGACTGAAACCCCTGCCCGGCGCAGATGAGCTGCGACCACCGCCATCACTTTCGTGAACACCCGAGGGGCACTGGTAAGGCCAAAGGGGAGCACGGTGAACTGAAAATGCTCGAGGCCTACCGTGAACCGAAGGTAACGCCGGTGGGCCGGCAGGACGGGGATGTGGAAATAGGCGTCCTGCAAGTCCAACGCTACCAACCAGTCTTCAGGGTCTAGGGCAGTCAAGACCTGAGCTAGGGTGAGCATCTTGAACTTCTCCTTCCGGAGGAAGCGATTGACGTTCCGGAGGTCCAAGATAGGACGCATGTCCTCCTTGTCCTTTTTGGGCACCAGAAAGTAGTGGGAGTAGCAACCACGCCCTACTTCTGGGGTCGGAACATGCTCGATGGCCCTCTTGGCCAAGAGGGCCGTGACTTCCTTCTGTAGAAGCACCAAGTGATCCCCTGACATGCGGTGGAATTGAGGTGGCATGGCTGGGGGGGTGGTCTTGAAGGGGAGGGAGTAGCCACTTCGGACAATGTCTAAGACCCACCTGTCCGAGGTGATGGGACGCCAGTGGTGAAGGTGATGGCGGACCCTGCCCCCTACTGGCGTGCTGTTTTGGAACCAAAAAGACAGACTCCATCAAAGGGCATGTCCATGAGTGTATTCTGGACATCACCCGAAAAACCAGTGGTTCTCAGCCAGGCGTGGCGACGCAGCGCCACCGTCGTTGCAATAGATCTGCCCAGCGAGTCGGCGGTATCAAGGCCACAACGTATGGTGTATTTGGCCGCATCCCTACCTTCCGCAATGGCGCGGGTAAGCAGTGTCTGGACCTCCTCAGAACACTGGGGCAAAACAGTCGCCACCGAATCCCACAGGGAGTGGGTATATCGGCCCAAAAGACAAGCGGTGTTGATGGACCGCAAGCCAGCACTGGAGGAAGAAAAACCCTTCTTCCCAAATTGATCCAGGCGTTTGGATTCCCTATCCGGAGGGGCGGTAGGGAAGGCGGTTTGGGAAGCCGAGGCTTGGACAACCAAGCTCTCAGGAGTGGGGTGGACAGAGAGAAACAAGGGGTCGCCCGGAGCTGGGCGATGGCGTCGGGACACGTTCCTATCCACAGGAGCCCCTGTGTTGGGCTTGGACCAGGCGCCCAAAAGAACGTCAGTGAGTGCATCGTTAAACGGCAGCACAGTCTCCAAGGAGGAGGCTGCCGGCTGAAGCACTTCTGTCAAGAGATTAGTCTTGACCGCCACAGTAGGGAGTCGGAGATGTAAGGCTCCAGCTGCCCTACGCAACACCGTTGCAAAATTGGCTCCCTCCTCCGTAGCCACGGGAGGAGACAGCATGCCAGTGTCAGGGGAAGTATCTAGACCACTGGCATCCCCTAGTTCCTCTGCCCAGTCCTCATCATACTGACACTGTTGTGCCAGAGGGTCCTCAGACCCCTCCCAGTCCTCCTGGTCCTCCTCCGGTTCAAAATAAGGAGGCGGCGGCACATTTGGGACCCAAGGTCTCATCGGCGCCGGAACCGGCGTCGAGCGACGTCGGTCCGGCTCCATGTCCGGAGCCGGAGAGTACAGGGGGACGACGCCGCCCGGAGCCCCGGGCGGCGTCAGGAACGGCACCGGAGACATCGGCGCCGGCGGAGGCGTGGTCAGGTCGACCGGCGTCGATGGGGGTTGCGGTACCACCGGAGCCGGGATCGAGGCCGGGGCCGGAGCCGGGAGGCACGAGCGACGCCGGGACCGGAGTCGTCGGCGACGCCGGGGCAACCCCATCAGGGCCCGCGGGGCCCGAAGGCGCACCGGAGGGACCTTGAGGCCCGAAGAGGCGGGCCATGGCCGACAGGAATTCCTGTATTTGGGCCGGATCCGCCCCCGAACCCGGGAAGGACTGGTATTGCGGGGGCGACTCCACAGGCATGTCCGGGGCCGCGGGGACGGTGCCGGGAGGGGCCTCAGCCGAGTCGCGAGACCGGCGAGGCGAAGTCCTAGAGCGATGATGCTTCTTGGACTTCGTGTTTAGACTTACCGGACGACGAAGACTTGGATCCCGACGACCGGCGAGGACTCCGCGACCGACCCCTCGACCTCTCACGCGACCGGGGCTTGGTGTGGCGCGGAGCCGACTGCCGGGCCTCGAGGAGCTTTCGAGACCGCTCTCGCAAAGCTTTCGGGTTTAGGGACCGGCAGTCGGAACACGACTTCGTGTCGTGGTCTCGCCCGAGACAGAAGAGACACTCCAGATGCTGGTCTGTGATGGACATCATCCGAGCACAGGCGTCGCAACGCTTAAAGCCGGGCATCCCCAACGACACCTTGGAGTCGATACGAAAAGAAACAGTGAAAAAATTCACCAAAAATTTAGTCAAAAAATGACTAGGGCACTGCTCTTTCCGGATCTGCGCTTGCTGGCGCGGAAAAAGAAGAACTGACGTCAGCGCGCAGGGGCGGCGTCTAAGTACTGCCCGCGACGTCATCCCGGCGATCACGACGCCGACGACGGACGCAGAGCCGCACGACGCCGCCTACCGACGCGCAAGGGTACTGCTACGCAAAAACTTTCCGGATCCAGCCTGACGCCTGGGGATATTCTAAGGTAAGGAATCTGTCACTAACGTGTCTCTTTCAGATTCAAACCTATAGGATATATTATTCCAATGCGCAGAGCCTATTAGGGAAAAAGGAGCTACACTACATGGCGCCCAACGTTTGGTAAGGCGGTAATTCAACGTTAGATACTGAGTAACTCAGCCGAGCCTTTTTCTCTCAAGACCCCTACCCATATACTTCAAAAGACGTCTGGAGTGGGCAGGGTTTAGTATCCGCCACGGCTACATAGGGCAGTACCCTATATATTAGCTGTTTGGTTTGCTCAACGTTGAAGGATACAGTGTTCCAAAATATTGTGCACCTTATCTTTGTTTCCTTGAAACTTGCTCTACATTTTTCAAAAAACAAAATGAATGAAGACGCCGGAAACGGTGGAGCTGCGGCTGATCCAGCCCAAGCAGTAATTTTTAACATTACAGGTTTAAATGAA
The DNA here is from genome assembly GCA_963921515.1 of Calotriton arnoldi. Lineage (NCBI taxonomy): Eukaryota > Metazoa > Chordata > Amphibia > Caudata > Salamandridae > Calotriton > Calotriton arnoldi. The sequence goes on along the minus strand of CAWUFW010006411.1, from coordinate 804,956 downwards.
ACCGAGGAGGGTGTTCTAGACATCGCTCCAAACTTAAGAAGAGCCATCACTATAAAACTTATAAAACATGGCCTACCACCAAGAGGCGGTAGAGCAGTTTGTGATAGAGGCACATGAATCCTTTCAGACAGAGGTATTCTATTCATGGGTAATATTTCCTGAATGCAATCCAATATCACACACATTTCACTTCTACAAAGAAGATTAATCACCAGAGGAATACATTCCTTTCGAGGATATAGAAATTCCATTAACATACCAGGAGCATCAGCTCTGGTTTAAAGGCGGCCTAAAACATCACAAAAACATTACTAGGCTCGGTCCACTAGGTAGACCAGGAGCAACATGGCCGATTCTAGCCGGCTATACACCTCATCCTAATCTGGATATAATGTCAGATGAGGAACTACTTACTCAACTCACAGAGTTAATAAAAATCTACAGAAAATTGGTCCAATATGTCATGCGGACATTTACAGTCCGACCACCATTAACACTTCCAAATCAAACCCCTCACCAGGGGAACACTCTAAAAATTACACCACAGACTCTATACACAGTCATGGGTAAAATGCCCACAAAACGTGAGCAAATTCCATTCTGGATAGCTCAAAAAATTACTCAAATCGAAGCAGTATTTCCAAATACTAGCCCGTATGAGAAACACAGAATACTGACAATCAGTTTACCAAAGGGGATCACACCACAACTGGAAGACTGTACCACTTGGGGCTCAGTCTTTGCTGCCATCTATACCAAAACACATGGCATTCCGTCAATTGCGGTAATACCTGATGTCCTGAAACAAATTCAAAACGAATACGGGGCAGAGCCTGCTCTAAATTTAGATATGAAATTACTGAAAAATGTCGACCAGGTCTCAACAATATTATCAAATATTAAAGGGGAGGCAGCAGCAGTGGCGATCCGCCAAAAATTAAGGGAATTTGATGTTACAGAACATCAAACAGAGCTACCCAGAATAATAGAACAATCTTATGCAGAATTAGGCAGAGATAGTTTGGGTGGAAGACCAGTGAAGCCGAAGCTATCTGGAAGTCCTGAGAAGGACTCAATTAAACAAACTCCTACATCTTCTAAAAAGAAGTGGGATACTACTAAACAAAAATCTAACGAGAAACGTTCTCAATCCCGAGGTAGGTCTCCTCAAAAGGAGTCCTCTGAAAGGAGGTATAACATCAGGAATAGGGATAATTTGAGAAAACCTGACAGGTATCAAGATACAGATACACATTCCTCTCGTCCCTTTCTGATCTCATAACAGACTTCGGAAAGAAGAGGACGATCAGAACAAAGAAGAACGCGTGAAATCGAAAGACGACAAATACGCTCCAAAAACTAAAGTAAAACCTCAATTCTCCAAAAAGAAAGTAGCAGGTCTGAAAATCAGACATGCCGAGAATACTGAGAACACAACTCAAGAACGGAGAATGGGCTCAGACCATGCTGGACAGTGCAGCAGAAGTCACAATAGTTCGCCAGAACCTGAGGGAACTTCTGGAGATAGTGGACTTGAATGAGTACATCACAGTTGAGACTGTAGACACCAGGGTTAGTACTCCACAAAAGTTATATGAAATAACACTCCGAATGGAGGGAGACAAACCTAGACAGGTGAAAGCACTTTTTTGGGAAAGACTATCAAAGGGCTATGACATACTTCTAGCAGAAAAGGACTGGCCACCACAATTTGTCAGGGAGTGCCCACACGGCGAGGACATTATGCCTGCCTTCTCCAACCATATTCCAATTCACCTAAAATATACATATGCCAGGAAATGGGCAGTAGCCCAGGCCCCAGCATTATATAAAAATCATGTAGGATGGGATGAGGACTCACCTCAACATAACATACATCTGAAACATGAACCAACTGCACAACGGCAGTACCCAATAAAGCAAGAAGCTAAAAAACAGGTCAGGGAGATCTTAGATCAACTTGAATATCAAGGGGTGATTGAAACATGCACCTCCTCAATGAGCAATCCTTTGTTTCCTGTCTCCAAACCAGACAATACATATCGTCTAGTTTTTGACTACAGACACCTAAACACTTGTTCTAAAACGTTTGCAGTGCAAAATGCACATAGCACAGCATTAATGAATAACATTGTGCGTAAAAAATATAAAACATTAGACATCTGTAAGAAAGTGGCTCTGTATATACTGCACCAAAGTAAGGTTCAGTGTGCACAGAGTCCACAGTCCCCAGAGGTTTGGCAGAGGCTAAAGTTAGATATAACCTTACTCTCTAAAGTGGTAGCTTGGTCGAGCAGTAAGGCAGCATCAGAGGACAGTGTAAAGCATTTGTTGTACACACTCAGTCAGCAAATGAAGCCACACACTCAAGAACTGAACTCTAGGCCAATGGTTTGTATATAAAAATCTAGTTTTATTTTAGAACCAACAATAGGTGTCAAAATATACTTTCTCAGAATGAGATGCTTTAGTTGAATACTGTTCAATAGGCAATAGACTTTTGAATGTAATAGTTACAGTTGTTGCAATATGCAACACAATTTTAAACACAATTATACATTGAGCTCAATGGGAATTTCTGGTTAAATGCAATAGATTACTTTTTGGATTACTTTTCTAACCACAGGACTGGATCCTAGATTCAGTCCTGGGACATCTCCTGTAAACAGTTGAGTAAAAACGTTTTGGTTACAGTTGTGATTTTTAAGGAATATTATTGTATTTTAATAGTTGGCACTTAGAAACTTTTTCACATAGAATCACCAATGTTATCCTATGGGAGGAAATTCACTTAGCAGGTAAGTGGGGTTATTGTTACTTTTTCTAACTCAGTGGTGGATCCTGGATCCAGCACTGGTGCATCTCCTGTAAACAGTTGAAGGAATGTGTTTTTTTTTTATACAGGCGAATTTTAACGAATATTTGTAAGTTTGCAAAATCGACACTTAGAAATATTTTCAGCAAAAATCAGGCAATGTTGTCCTATGGAAGGAAATTCAAGTTACCGGTAAGTACAGTTGTGATTACTTTTTAGGGTCAGTGCTGGGCACCAAGATCCAGCACTGGGATCTCTCCTGATAGCAGGTGAGTAAATTCGTTTTCGTAATTCGGCTGATTTTAGGTGAATATTTTAAAGTCTCAAAACTCGACACTTAGAAGAATTTCCAAGCAAAAACCAGTCCATGTTATCCTATGGAAGGAAATTCAATTTGCCGGTAAGTTACTTTAACGTTACTTTTGTAATCCAGTGCTGGACACCTAGGTTCAGCACTGGGACCTTTCCTGTAAACAGTTGAGAAAATTCGGTTAGGTTATTTGTGCGATTTTTAAGGAATATTCTTAGTTTTCAAAAGTCGACACTTAGAAACTTTTTTGGAAGGAAAAGTGTCCATGTTATCCTATGAGGAAAAACGAGTTATCGGTTTCGAGGTAAGTATTCGGTCTTTTGAGTTAGGGTTCTGGGGTTAGACTCAGGGGTCTCCCAGGGTCAGTGATGCACTGTTGTTGCACCCTCAGCGGCACTAGGACGGCCGGGTGCAGAGTGTCGAGGCCCAATGTTATCCTATGGAGGATAGGGGGACTCCGGTTGGTGGCGGCTGGCAAGCAGGCCACGGGGTTGTGGGAGCAAAGCTCCTAGGGTTAAGCTCAGGGCACGTTGGGGACCAAGTTAGCACAGAAGGGGCACCCTCAGCGGCACTAGGGCGGCCGGGTGCAGGGTGCTGTTTTGAGGTCGGGTGCCCTGTTGATTTCAATGGAGATTTTCGGTTTCGGTTTTCAGCTGCAGGCTCGGTCCAGGAAGACTTCCAGGAGGAACCAACAGCTGGGCATGTAAGTTGGAGGGCTCGGGGACGTAGGTGCACCTCTGGTTCCTTTCTCCAGGGCGGAGGGCAGCTGGATGCAGGGGTGTCTTTTGAGGTCGGATTTCACCTTACCGGGCCACTCGCGGTTGGAGGGGGTCTCCGTGCAGAGGCTGCAGGAGACGTCGGGGAGTCCTGGAGGGGTCAACCCACAGTGGACTCGGACTCTGGAGAGCTGGGGGACCTCGCTGGGACCGGTGGGCCACTTTAACTCAGGCTGTAGGCGACTGGTGCAGTGGTGGTTCCAGGTGTCGGGTTTCTTTTCCTCAGCAGGCTCGGAGTCTTTGTTTGGTGTTTCTTTTGAACAGAGCTGCTGTTCACAGGAGATCCGGTCTTTGTTGAAGGCAGTCAGTCCTCCCGGGGTTCTGGAGGTCGCTGGCTGCAGGACAAGACTATTTTTGGCGCAGGATCTCTGGAAACTGCAGACGGGCCGGTAGGGCTGGGGCCAAGTCAGTTGTTCTCTGCAGTCTCCTCTGCTGGGCGTCTTCTTTCGTCCTTTATCTTCTTAGGTTGCGGGAATCTGAGGAAGGAAGGTTCAGGGTGCCGCTAAATACTAGATTTAGGGGCGTTACAGGTAGGTAAAGGGCAGGGACCAATGGGTCCCTGCCCTGGGGGTGGGTACACCCCCTATCCTGCCACTCTCCTGTGGGAGGGGGGCAGTAGCATAGTCCTGATTGGGCAGGGCTCCCCATCTTCAAGATGGCGAGAGCCCAGAGTTGTGCTTCACCTCGCCTCTCCCACCTGAGGGGTGGGGTTGGCAGAGGCTGGCACATCCCCTTTCCTCCCTTGGTGTTTCCCGCCAGTCTTCCCGCCAGGATGGGGGGGAAGAACCGGTGGGGGCCAGTTGCTGAGTACAGCAAGTGGTCTGGGGAAGCTCAGAAAGGCGGAATGCCTTTGAAGCTTCCCCCTGCCCATCCTGGGGGAGGAGGCCAAGCACCTCGCCCAGGACGTGCATTGTTGCAGGCCCAGGAGAGCGGAGCGCTCTCTACCCAGGGGTCCAGCAACATGTCTGCTGTGTGGCAGCCTAGGCAGCCCCTCAGACAAGACGTGGATTGTAGGTTAGGTTCAGGGGCAACTCTAAGTTGCCCTCTGTCGTGCATTTTACAGTAAATCCCACACTGGCATCAGTGTGGGTTTACTGTGCTGAGGAATTTGATACCAAACTTCTCAGTCTTCAGTGCAGCCATCATGGTGCTGTGGAGTTTGTGCTGACGACCTCCCAGCACCATATACTCTGAATGGCAGCACTGCACTTACAGTGCCCAGGAATGGACCTGGGTACTGTAGGGGCACAGGGCTCATGCACCTGTACCCTCACCACTGGCATAGGGCACCCAGCTAGAGGGGTGACTGAGGTATGCCAGGGCAGTGTGCTTGTGGGCATGGCACACAGGGATGTGTGCCATGTCGACTGTTTTGTTCTGCACCAAGACACTCAGCCTGCAAGGGCAGTGTGTGTGTGTCAGGGTACAGGGCCTCTAAGGGTGGCACAATAAGTGCTGCAGCCCTTAGAGGTCTTCTCTGGTCACAGTGCCCTGGGTACCTAGGGTACCATTTACCAGGGGCTTACCTGTGGCCAGAGATGCCAATTGGGTTTAGGCTTAGTACAGTTTTAGGGAAGGAACACAGGCCCTGGGTACCTGATTGGCAGGGATCCAGGGCACACCAAGGAAAAGTGCATCAGTTATCAGGCAAAAAGTGGGGGGGTTACTGCAACAGAAACCCACTTTCCTACAACATCTCAAATGGTTTCTTTTGTCAAAACATAGCACCTGAAAGCAGGTACTTAACAGCATTCTCCATAATGGGGACACAGCGTCACTTTTGTCGACTCACACAAGGGTTCAAGAATAGCCCAGGTTTATTCTCAGCGAGGGTAACGGAGTTACTACAAATTTATGACAATGAGGCATTGTCCTATGTCGATGACATTTATCTGACAGACGATGACCTGGAAAAACACTTGAACAGGGTGAGCACCATTATACTGGGTTTCGCCTCTGAGGGCTACAAGTTCAACTTTAAAAAGTCCAGAATTGCCCATCTCAATGTCCTATTTCTAGGATATGAGCTTTCAAGTGAAGGCAAGAGCTTGGCAGCTAACTTTTAGAAAAGTGTGCGCTGCTCCAACCTCCAAAAACGCTAAAAACTTACAATCCATCCTGGGTGTCCTAAATTTTGGAAGAACATATATTCTAAATTACGCAGAAAGGGTTAAACCTCTCTACGCATTAATCAAACCTGATTTTTCGATCAGAAACTGGACACAGGAACACACAGAAATCTTGCATTCACTCCAGGCTAACATGTTAGCAACAAATCACTTACAAACACGCGTAAGTCAACGCAATTTGGTGATCCGAATAATTTCGGGTCAATGTGGATTCACCTACTTAACCTTCAATGAGGGTGAGAAAATACCAATAGCATACAAATCTCATTTGTACACACAAGCGGAAATGCGCTTCAGTTCAACTGAAAAAATTCTAACAGCAGTTCAAACTGCTGTAGCAAAAGAAAGAGCCTTAGCCCAAGGGAAACGCATTATTGTCGTAACCCCGGTACCAGCTTTAGAAGCGGTCACAAAAGCAAGCATTCCAAATGCTAAAGCATTACATCCAAGATAGATACAATGGGTTAATTCTCTTGCTGCAACAGATGTTGAATATGTTTTTGATCCAGATTTAAAAACACAAGCATTCCTGCAGTACGAACATGAATGTCCTCTGCCTACTGAAATTCTGCCTCTCGATCAGTACGAATTTATAATTTACACTGACTGATCCGCACAACCCGCAATAGGGAGTAAGCAAGCTTACAGTGCTGCGTGTGCAATCGTTAAAGGTCGCATGCGAAATGGCATCTTCAGACCTATGGTCACAAAAACTCAATCTCTAGGGGATTGTACAGCTCAGCGAGCTGAACTACAAGCATTCAAACTGGCACTTGAAAGTACAGATCGAGAATTCCCCACACTAATAGTGTGCGATTCCTTTTACTGTGTTCAGTCGTATAATGACTATATACAAAACTGGCTTGAAAATGGTTTCAAAGATGCGAAAGGAGGCACAATAAAGCACAAAATGCTTTGGGAAAAAGTAGTTCAGTTGAAAAACGAACTACCAAAGGCTCACGTGATCCATACACTAAGTCATCAACGTGATGGCGTTCACGTTGCAGGGAATTGATTGGCTGACGAAGTCGCAAAGGGGGCTGTTCAGACGGCTTCCGTAGCTGCGATCACTCGTTCCAAAAAGAAAATAGACGGTGAGATAATGTTGGCTGTCAATGCTTCAAGCAAAGGCAGCAGTGCAGCATTACCAAAAAAGTTTCCACTCAAGTACTCTTATGTAATTGATGCGAATAACGTTCCTTTTGCTCGAATCCCTGGAGTGGGGGATAGGGTAATCCCAAACATGGAACGTAGAGCAGCCTTGATTTATGAAACACATTTGGGGGAGGGTCGGTCACATCAAGGGATCTCTAAAACAATTTTGACGTTAAAAGAGACGTACTGGTGGCCTGGAATGAATACAGAAATTCACATATTCATCAACAACTGCTTAGACTGTAAATTACAGCGAGAGAGCCACCAGACACCATGCTGCGAATGCGGTAACCCAGTGCAGACACCATTGTTAGACAGCATTCGACTATCTACGTGCCTGCGTCCTACTGGACTAAGGCATTCCCACAAATACTGAATCTAGGTTCCTATGGTTATGGCCTCAGCGCTCAGCTGACGCTCGAACTGTTATAAAAGATTTGCGAGTCTTTATCGGCATATACGCAATAGGCACGCTACATTCTGACCAGGGTCCTGCGTTTAGCTCTAGGGCTTACAGAAGCCATGGCCAGTCTGGGCGTTGCATTGCGGTACTCCGCTCAATTCCATCCTGAGGGAAATTCGGTTGTGGAAAGGAAAACCGAGACATAAAGCAGTCTATAACAGCTAGAGTATTAGGTTCGGGTGACGGGTGGGTCAAACACCTTAGTGGGGTACAACGCTCTTTGAATAATCTGCCAGAAGTTCTCTAGGGGGTCACTCCATATGAGGTCCTATTTGGGACAAGAATGTGGGTACCAGACCTTGAACACATAGGCACAGTGGTGGAAAATAAACCCTTTGATATCAAAGATCGCTTGGCTGTTTTACAGGACTTAAACAAGTTAAGAACGAAACAAAGCAACGTACTCCTACAGCCAACCACCACTGGGGAAAAATCGGCGGTCCCAGCAAGGCCTGTCTGGATTCCAAAAGTTGGGGATCTAGTCAGAGAAGATATTGCGGACAAGAAGGAATTTGGACCTTCTTACAGACAACCAGTACCTGTCCTAGCAGTTCAAGGAACAAGAACAGTACTTCTGCTGCCCCTTGCTGGAAGAAAGGAGAAAAGATTTGTGTCTATCGACCTGATCAAACCACAGTATGTGGCCAATACTAAATAGTAGGCCTCGTGGACTCCGACCTAGTAGCAGACGCACTCCTCTCGCTACTATCCAAGAGGTTCAGACTGAAAGACTGATAACCATCGAGAATTCAGCAGTAACAGATGAAGGACAAAGCAACAACGCTGTGGAACTCATCCCTCTTGAACACCAAATAACAGTTCGTCCAAATACACCTGTCTACACCAACGTAACAAGTGATGAACTGGTTCCAGTGATTTCTACAAATCCTGATGCAATTCCAACAATTGACAGAACTGCTTCTGGCTATTTCATTAACTTTTATACGTTCTCAGAAGATCCAAGTGAACCTGAAACGACGCCAACATCATTGAGATTCAAGCAGCAAGTACAAGACTTTCTTCACTTTCTGAAAAAGACTTATTTGGTTTCTCCATGGATTGAACTCTGGATTACATCTGGACTTTTTGTTTTCCTGCTCTGGCTAGCTTTGGTTACAACTGTGAGCGTGCTTATAAGTGGCAGATACATCCATGTGACCTCTGAAGGAAAAGACGTGAACGTACTTTTGAAACCTCATAAATCTTCCCATCGTGAAGCAAGAGACTTGTCATCAGTGAACATCACAGCTGTTCCTATACAGGATGGTATAGTGTGGGACAAAACAGATTTTGATATATTCAGTCCGACGGAACAATTGAACATTCCACATTTGTTTAAAATTTCACTAAGTGATCTACTCTCTTCCAGTACCTATTCTGATGATTGGGACTTGGAGACTGTAAATGACATTGTTTGACCTAGAAAAATCTGCTGCATTTTCTAAAAATGAATATTTAGAGGGTTCATCAGACTATGAACAACTGTATTGTTATAACCACTATGGTCATCATTATTTGCATAAATCTGCATATCCAAGAAATGTGTTTATGTTTAACCAATGGGAACATTGTCCTACACCACCTAAAGGTAGTTCAAAAACATTTGCTAGTAAATTTCCATATTTTTCAGGTTATAATACATCTGATCCAGAAATGTTTTACTATAAAAATGTAAACAAGACAGGACTGAAAATTATGTTAACAAATACAAAACAGATTTACTCTGCATTATTTAATGCCCAACTGTCTAGACAGGGTTTCGACTTTTGGAAAGACAATAGACACCAAAACAGTCTGGGGTACTAAAGATTGGCAAGTGCAGGGGATAGAAGCTTTATTTAGAGCCTGTATCATCCCTGAACAAATAATGTTTTTGAATGAAACCATCCAACAAACATCTTGTCTTGGACTAGCCAAGATAAAAGAGATGAACACACCTTCTGTACCAACACCTGCCAGAGATAACGATACACAGGCAGTGGTGACAGTTGACAATATACAACAATTCAACAGATCTAATCCTGATTGGGAAAAATGGTTGATCTGGCCAACAGACACGAATAACTGTCAGGAAAGATTCCTGAATAAAACTCAGGGCTTTACTATTAATAGGCCAGACCCAAGATACGTCCAAAGACAACATCCGGGGGTAGTAACAACATACAGTGTAGGAAAATTATGCCTCGATTGGCTGCATAAGTCTACGCTACAGGATGTGAAACACAACCTTACTTAAAAAGGAAGCAGACCTTAGGGAATTCTTGCTTGGACCAAGAAAACTGCGTCAAAAACGTTTCATATATGCCGGCATTTATGCTGCTTATAATGAAGCTTGGAAGGTATCACAGATAGAGGCTGCAGAACGAATACGTGAACTTGATCGTATTAATTTAGAGAAAACACTCTGTGGTCGACAATGGGTTAACAACTTTGTCCTCCAGAATATATTCATTGGATGGCATTGTATCCTCTGCTATCGACATACTAGAACAAGATTTGGCGATGTTACAACAAGGCCAATCTCAATTACGTTCTATTATGTTATTAAGCTGGACGCTGCAATCTTTGCGAGCTGGCTATGTGCCTTGACGTTTCATCAACACATCGGCTCTGTTTGCAGAATACAATCTAACTGATAAACAGATCGAACTGGCACAAAGAGGAGCAAGGTATACAGTGCTGAGCATTGAAAAATTGGAAAAGTTACCATTCACAGTGGCAGAAAAACCAGCTACAGAATGGCTTATTCGTGGCAAAATCACACTACCTGTGACTACTTTTCAGTTTCAGTATTGCCTCACACAAATGCAAGCAGGCAAATATGAAAGGTTGGGTAAGGAATACATTAAGACATCTTGGGATTTACCGTATACATATAGATGTTGGAGTGGGGATCGTGAAGTGTTTTTGAGCGGTACACACTGTAAACGTGCACTGAGCGGTTCGCTTATATGTCAGGACATTTCCTTACAATGGTTCTGTGGCTAATTTGTCTTGCCATCAGCAGGGTACACCAGCTGCTGTGATTAATCCAACGTTTGGACAACTTTCTAATGGGAGTTACCTCATGTTGAATGATCAGAGTTACTGCGGCATGCTACCAGGCATCCCATATCTAGTAACGGTCAACTCCAGGGTCACTTGCTGTATGCAAGTATTGTTTCCCCCAATAGACAGTCAGGGAGTCGCCTCTATGGCCTTCGCTGAACGTCTCTTTTATAAGATTTGATACTTTGAGCAGAATGAAAGCCATGCTTTTACAGCAAACAGTGCCTTTGACCTCGGCCAAAGAAACCTATGATCTACAAACAGCAAGGACTTCGGCTGAGATACAGACTTTAATACGTACAAACTGCCCTATACATTTCGTGGAAATGATAGGACGAATCTTCAATATGTCTGATACAACAGGAATTGTACATGTATTTAAGAGCATCTGCTCCGGTCTGTTAGCACCTTTCCAGGCAATACTCGGAATCATCCCGAACTTTGCACATTCGGTGTTAGGTGGCATACCATTAATTCTAGCACTTGTTGCCGGAATTCTATTTCTCTTCCTGCTATTGCGCTATGGCCAGCCTATTCGCAGACATCACTCCGAGCGAAATGGAGAAAGCTCTCCTTGAACGAAAGTGCCGTGAGCAAATAGTAGAGCTTTTGGGCATAAATCGTCTACGGGACCTTAATACCACGTGGTTCCTGTCCTTCAGACCAATCTGGCAAGATTGCATCTTACCTGTTCTACGATGCCTGCTATGCGGTGTAGAATGCGTGTTGGACACCTGTCTAACATTTCCATCAGCGACGCCAACGGATATCGATACTCTGCTGGACCAGATAACGGCCCATGCTATGTGTTATCCCCAGAGGCTTCCTATCCTGATGTCAGCATTCATTGAGATCTCACAGACGCTTCCAGCTGCTGCTGAGGTACGAGAAAGATCTACAGGCACACAGGTAACAACGGACGCAAACTTTGCTGCGGCACCCTATGCTGGAAGCGAAGCTTCACATCTCTGTGCAATTAATCTGCTACACGAGGTGTTCCAACTGACACCAACTACAGTGGACGATGTTTTGTCTATAGAAGTAGATCTCATGTTTACACCAGACCCGTAAATTGACTGATTCAGCATACAGTGTTCGAGATGCAGTAACAATTTGGCCTTCATTTTTTCAAACCAACTTGGAACTCTACCAAAATTGAACTTTTTCCCATTTTTCAAACAAAAATGGCACTTCAATCTGCTTAAAGTAGAACTAGCCTTATAGTACAAACTTGGCGGTACTTCCACAGACACTTAGTCATCTTGTGTGTCTCAAACAGTTCATTAATTTTCATGACATGAAATGACTGATTTTTTTAACAACTTATCGATCATTTCTTTGTCACATGTAAATATTACTGCTTCTTTCATTCCAATTGTATTTATTTTTGAACTTTATGCCTGAAATGAAAAGCATTTGCTTCAAATGTACAGTAACTTTTGCATTTTTTACTATTTTTTTAAATGCTTTTAAGAAAAAAAATTTACAAAATATGCGGTACTCCATTTTATGTTTAGCATTTTAGTATTATCGTATACACGAAAGTGGAGTGGGTGTTGTATTCCTCTTAGGGTTGTCCATAAACGGGCTTTCCAGTAACCTTACTTAGGTTCAGTATATACAGAGCCACTTTCTTACAATATACAATTACAAATTCAAATTGTTTACAAACTGCATTACTACTGTAAAGTATTTATTGCTTACCTGTGCCAGGCTTGCTTGGTTCTAGAAAATAAAATAACTAAAAGAATATTTTCATACAAAAACAATTGGTCTGAAGTTCAGTCTTTGAGTGTGTGAATTCATTTGCTGACTGAGTGTGTACAACAAATGCTTAACACTGTCCTCTGATACTGCCTTACTGCTCGACCACACTACCACAAATAGAGAGTGAGGTGCTATCTAACTTTACCTCTGCCTACCTTTGGGGTTCCACTGGACTCTGTGCACACTATACCTCACTTTAGTATAGTATATACAGAGCCAGCTTCCTACAGGGAGCACTTGTTGGTGTTACCATATGAAAGTGGTCAGACTGAATGTATAGATTTAGTTCTCTGATGTCAAGTATAGGTCTGAGAGAACCGTCCTTCTTGGGGATTAGGAAGTACAGGGAGTATACACCTGCCTCTTCATATTGTAACGGCGCTGGTTCTAGAGCTCCTTTCTCTAACAGAGAGAACTTCTTGCTTGAGAAGGGTGAGATGTTCTTGACATTGCGTGTGATCTTGGAAGAATGTTTGGGGGAGTGTCTGCAAGTTCCAGGCAATAACCGTATTGGATAATTTGTAGAACCCATTTGTCTGAGGGGATTGTATTCCAGATGGGTAGAAATTGGGAGAGACTTCTCCCGACAGGAGTGGAATGATCGGGGGGTAGCGGAAAGAAGTCACTGCTTGTTATTTGCGGGGGAAGCGTGTGTTGAGTTGCCTCTGCCTCTTCCATTACCGTTTTTTCCTGTAAACCCACCTCTAAAATATCCTCTTGATGAGGGCGATTGGTTGTTGCCCTTGTAAGCGGAGGAGGGAATCTCTGGATACATTCTTGTAGCCACCCCTGTAAAAGGAGCGACGAAAGGATCCCCTATTTGAAGGTGACTGCAAAGCCCCATGGACTGTGCGACCTTGGCCCAAAGAGGTGTTCCTTGTCAAATGGTTGGTTGAGAATAGAGGCTTGCACTTCAGGTTTGAACTCTGAAATTCTCAACCAAGCATGCCTGCGTAGCAGCACGCTGGTGTTTACTGCTCGGGCTGCTGTGACTACTGCGTCTAAGGCGCACCTGATGGAGGTATTTGTGATTAGTTTGCCCTCCTGAATAAGGTCATTGGCCTTTGATTTATGCTCCTCAGGTAGAAATTGCATGAGTTTCTCCAACTCATCATAATGAGCCCTATCATACCGAGCGAACAAAGCTTGAGCATTAGCAATGCGCAAATGATTGGCTGCTTGCGACGCTACCCTTTTGCCCAAGGCAAAAATTAATTTGGACTCCTTATCAGGAGGGGCTTCACCTGTGGTTTGTGAGTTAGCTCTCTTGCGAGCGTTGGAAACCACAATAGAGTCAATAGGCAGCTGACCCTTAATGTAGACTGGGTCCGTAGGTGCAGGTTTATATCTTTTCTCCACCCTGGGTGTAATGATTCTTGCCCTCACAGGATCTTTAAAGATCTCATTTGTATGCTTAAGCATCCCTTTAAGCCTTGGCAGTGTCTGTGTAGCTTTCTGAGAGGAACTTAGGGTTTCGAATAAGAAATTCTCTCCTCAAGGCTCCTTATGCAGCTCCACCCCATGATAATGAGCAGCTTTGTTAAGTAGCTCAATATATCCTATATTGTCATCAGGTGGTGAGAGGGTCTGGACGGATATAAATCAGGGTCATTATCGGTGTTGGGGTCACTGTCAATCTTCCCATGGGTCAGTATCCTGTGGCCTATTCTCATCCCCATCCCCCTCATCCTGTGGGTCAGGTGATAGTAGTGGTGGTGAATTTGGGGGTGTGATGAGTATGTTTGGATCAGTGGGCGAAGGAGGTGGAATGTAAGGTGGGGAATGGTTAGTACCCATATTTTTCTTTTTCAGAGTAATGTGGTAATCCTCCTGCAGGTCCATTTTCCTTTTTTCAGGCAATCTGGCATGGATATGTCCAGTGTCTGGATTTACCAGTTTTCTGTTTCGGATCCGAAGGTGAAACGTCGGACAGAGGTTCGTTTGTCGAAGTCTTTGGTCGCCGTTTTGGGCGTCGAAAGTTTCGGCTCCGAACCCTTCGGCTCTGAAGATTTACCACGACATGCTTTCGGCTCGGTACAGGAATGGGGCAGACTGGAGCCCGAGCCAGAAGGCTTTTCCTTGTGTTTTGGCACCAGGCCTGAGGGCGGGGCGCCCAAAACTTTTTCTTGGTGCCGACCTTGTCCCCTAAGGCAGAGGAAGGACCAGAGCCTTTTTGGTCTTGTGTTTCTGGGGCAAGGAGGTTTCTATACTCACAGTACACTGACCCGGTGTAACTTGCTCCTCTTCTTCCATGTCGGAGTCGGCCTCGGACACTGAGATATGTTCTGCTTCTTCGGCTCCTTGAGCGTGTACTTTTTCTCTGTCGGAGTCTTCGCCGGAGATGTCCGGTGCTGAGCCGCCCTGATGTTGTATTTTGTGACGTCGAGCCCGACAGTCACGGAGCATCTTCGATCGGAACAATCAGAACGCGTCGCAGTCCTTCTCGTTGTGTTCCGAAGATAGGCAGAGGTTGCACACTTCGTGCAAGTCGGTGCGCGGAAATTTAGCACAACACCCAGGACAGAGCTTGAATGGAGTCCGTTCCATCGACTGCTAGCGAGCACGGCCCGGGTAGGTTCAACAGCCTTCCAGGAGTATTCCGATCTAAGGCGAGTCAAAACGCTACGTGGAGAATGGGAAACGCGATCGAGAAACAATACAGTCTAGGGTAGTGGATTGCGCGTTGAAGGGAACCCTAGAAACGGTGCCGAACCGGAGCGCACCAATTCACATCCGAACCCGATGGTGGAAAAAAACAAGCCGACAATGGAGTCGATGTCCATGCGCACTATCACCGAAAGGAGTCACCACCTACCTCGTGACTAGGAAAGACTTCTTCGAAGAAAAACAAAGTGCATACATCCAGACCCAACACTAGATGGCAGGCTATGCAGAGCATCTGATCTACAGCTCACTGTAGGAAAGTGACTATATATACTGCACCAAAGTAAGGTACAGGGTGTATAGGGTCCACAGTTCCCCAATGGTAAGGCAGAGGCTAAAGTTAGATATAACCTTACTCTCTAAAGTGGTAGCTTGGTCGAGCAGTAAGGCAGTATCAGAGGACAGTGTAAAGCATTTGTTGTACACACTCAGTCAGCAAATGGTCTCACACACAAGAACTGAACTCTAGGCCAATGGTTTGTATATAAAAAATATAGGCTTGTTTTATTTTAGAACCAACAAATAGGAATCAAAATATACTTTCCCAGAATGCTTTGTTTAAACACTTTTCAAATAGGCAATAGTCTTTTTGATGACAGTAGTCACAGTTGTTGCAAGAGGCAACACAATTTCAAACAATGCAACATTGAGCTCAATGGAAAGTTTTGGTTAAATGCAATTAATTACTTTGTGGATTACTTTTCTAACCACAGGACTGGATCTTGGATTCAGTCCCGGGACATCTCCTGTAAACAGTTAAGTAAAGCGTTTTGGTTATAGTAGTGATTTTTGAGGAATATTATGGTATTTCAAAAGTTGACACTTAGAAACTTTTCTGGGAAAAATTACCAATGTTATCCTATGGAAGGAAATACAGTTTGCAAGCAAAGTATGTTTACGTTACTTTTGTAATCCAGTGCTGGAGTCTCAGGTTCAGCACTGGGATATCTATCTAAAACAGGCAAGTAATTACGTTTGTATCGTTGGCACGATTTTTAAAGAATATTTGTAAGATTCAGAAATCGACACTTGGAAACTTTTTCAACAAAAAGCAGGCAATGATATCCTATGGAAGGAATTTCAAGTTACTGTTCAGTACGGTAAAAATTACTTTGCAGGGTCAGTACTGGGCTGAAAGATGCAGCACTGAAGTCTCTCCTGATGACAGGTGAGTAAATCGGAATTACGTTACTGTTGTGATTTTTAGGCAATATTTTAATATTTCAAGAGTAGACACTTAGAAGAATTTTCACAGAAAACCAGTCAATGGGTCCCTATGGAAGAAAATTGAGTTAGCGATAAGTAACGTTGTGATTACTTTTCAGGGTCAGTGCTGGGCACCAAGATCCAGCACTGGGATCTCTCCTAATAGCAGGTGAGTATTTTCGTTTTAGTTACTCAGTTGATTTTAGGTGAATATTTTAAAGTTGAGTAACTCCACACTTAGAAGAATTTTCCGGTGATGCCAGCCAATGTTACCCTAAGGAATGTAAGTGAGTTATCGGTTTTTGGGTAAGTACTTGACTGGCAAAGTTAAGGTTCTGGGCATAGACTCAGGGGTCTCCCAGGGTCAGGTAAGTAGTTGTTTCACCCCCAGCGGCACAGGGGCGGCCGGGTGCAGAGTGAGTTAGGCCCAATGTTATCCTATGGCAGGCAGGAGGCCCCGGGTTGGTGGCTGCTGGCTAGCAGGCCACGCGGCTGGGCTCCTGGTCACTTGCTCAGGGGCAAATGGGGAAGTGGATTAGGACAGAGGTTGCACTGCCAGGGCCACTCGGGCGGCTGGGTGCAGGGTGCTTTTGAGCCGTCGGGCACTCAATGTTAACCAATGGAGATCTTGGAAGGTGAACAAAGGCTGCAGGCTCGGTGATTCTTCAGGAGCAACCAACACTTCGAGAGGTAAGTTGGGGTTTTGGAGGATAGGTAGACACCCAGGAGTTGGGCACAGGGGGCCGTGGGGTGCAGGGGTGTTTTTTGAGGTCGGGAAATCTTACCCCCTGCTGGTCGCGGTTGGAGGGGTCCCTTGTCCTGAGGCTGCAGGCGTCGTCTGGGTCGTCGAGGAGGGTCCTTGGGCACTGGATTCCTGGTCAGAATCGCCGGGGGACGTGCTCAAAGTCTTTGTTCACTCAGGCACAGGCTGGGCTCGGCGGGTGCAGAGTGTGCAGGTTTCGCGGTTCCGGGCCAGGGCTGGGTCTTTTGTAGTTTTCTTTTGAACAGTACCACTGCTCGTGGGAGTCCCTGGGTTGAAGGCTGTGGCACAGAAGTCAGGTCCTCCGGGGTTTTGAGGTTGCTGAGGCCGGGGTTCCGCAGGAGCAGGTTCAGAGGTCGACAGGCCGGTAGGGCTGGGGCCAAGTCAGTTGTCGTCGCCTCCTTAGCAGCTGCACGGCTGGTCTTCTTGCTTCGTCTTCTTGTTTCGGATTCGGGAACTGAGGAAGGAAGGTTCAGGGAGCCCCTAAATACTGAATTTAGGGGTGGTTACAGGTAGGTAAGGGCAGGGACCAATGGGTCCCGTCCCTGGGGTGGGTACACCCCTATTCTGCCACTCTCCAGTGGGAGGGGGCAGGAGCCTGTACCTGGTTGGCTGGGTCCCCCCATCCTCAAGATGGCAGGGACTCGAGGTTGTGCTTCACCTCGCCTCCCCCACCTTAGGGGTGGAGTTGGCAGAGGTGGGCACAACCCATTTCCTGCCTCTGGTTTTCCCGCCGGTTCTCCCGCCAGATGTGGGGGTAGAACCAGTGGGGACCAGTTTGCTGGGAGCAGCAAATGGTCTGGGGAAGCTCAAAGGCGGCAGGCCTTTGAAGCTTCCCCTGCCCATCCTGGGGGAGGAGGCTTTGGCACCTCGCCCCAGGATGCGCATTGTTTCAGGCCCCTGAGAGCAGAGGCTCTCGACCCAGGGGTCCAGAAACATGTCTGGTGGTGGCAGCCTGGGCAGCCACTCAGTCCGGACACTGGAGGTCGGGTTAGTTTCAGGGGCATCTCTAAGATGCCCTCTGGAGTGTGTTTTACATTAAATCCCACACTGGCATCAGTGTGGGTTTAATGTGCTGAGAAGTTTGATACCAAACTTCGTAGTTTTCAGTGGGGCCATTATGGTGCTGTGGAGTTCGTAATGACAGACTCCCAGCACCATATACTTTAAAGGCAGCACTGCACTTACAATGCCCAAGAATGGACTTGGGCACTGTAGAGGCACAGGGCTCATGCCTCTGTGCCCTCACCACTGGCATAGTGCACACAGCTAGAGGGGTGGCTGACCTAGGCCCGGGCAGTGGCTTGTAGGCATGGCACACGGATGTGTGCCATGTCGACTTCACTTTTGTTCTGCACCAAGACACGCAGCCTGCTAAGGGTGAGGAGGAGGAGGGGGGGGGTGGTGTGTGTGTGTGTGTGTGTGTGTGTGTGTGTGTGTGTGTGTGTGTGTGTGTGTGTGTGTGTGTGTGTGTGTGTGTGTGTGTGTGTGTGTGTGTGTGTGTGTGTGTGTGTGTGTGTGTATATATATATATATAAATATAAAGGTACAGGGTCCCTAAGGGTGGCACAACAAGTGCTGCAGCCCTTAGGGCCTTCCCTGGTCACAGTGCCCTGGGTAGCCATGGTACCATTTACCAGGGGCTGACCTGTGGCCAGGGATGCCAATTGGGTGTAGGCATCAATGCAGTTTTAGGGAAGGAACACAGGCCCTGGGTACCTGGTTGGCAGGAGCCCAGGGCACACTCAGTCAAAGCACATCAGCAATTCAGCAAGAAGTGGGGGTATACCATGCAAGAAAGATGGCACTTTCTCACACTCACGTGCCTCAAACAGGATGTTTTGAAGAAAGAGCCTGAAGCTCACTCACCCTGCTAGCAGAGGTGATGGCAACCAAAAAGGCAGTTTTGAGTGTCAATAGTCTGAGAGGACAGTTATGTAGCGGCTCGAAAGGAGCGCACACAATGTAGGTCAGAACAAGATTCAAGTCCCACTGGGGCATTACGAAAGGCACAGGAGGAAACAGGTGAGTAATGCCCTTAAGGAAACGATTTACAATAGGGGACTTGAAAAGAGAAGGTTGATCTGGAAGCCGAAGAAAGGCCGAAAGATAGCCCTTGAGTGCCCAGAGCAGAGCCCTGCTGGGCCAAAGAAAAAATGAAGAGGAGACTTACTGAAAGAGGGGCAGAAAGGGGATCCACAGCCTTTGCTGAGCACCATGCCACAAATGTTTTCCATATACTGGCATATACCGTTTTGGTGGAGGGACGCCTGGCTGCCAAGAATGTTGCAGACTTCAGGAGGAAGGTCGAAAGCTGTCAACTGTCGCCGCTCAATCTCCACGCAAGGAGGTGGAGATTGGACCGGTTCGGGTGCAAGACCGTCCCTTGCTGCTGCGACAGAAGATCCTCCAGAAGAGGCAGTTGATCAGAGGATCGATGGCCATGATCAAGAGCTCGGGATACCAGACTCTTCGTGCTCACTCCGGAGCCACAAGAATGACTTGGGCCCAGTCGTGCTTGATCTTCTTCACCACTCTGGGCAGAAGTGGTATAGGCGGAAAGGCATATAGAAGATGGCAACTCCACTCGTGACGAAAAGCGTCGCCGAGCAAGTGCTGCCTTGGAAATTCCAACATGCAGAACTGCTAAAATTGCGCATTCTCTTCGTTGGCGAATAGATCTAACCAAGGCTCTCCCCACTGCTGAAAGAAACCGTGCACCACCTCCGAGTGAAGACGCCATTCGTGATCCATCATGCAACGATGGCTGAGTTCGTCCGCCCTGGTGTTCAGAGAACCTGCCAGGTGTTGAACCCCCAGGGACATGCCCTGATGTTCCAGCCACGTCCAAAGACAAAGCCTCTTTACATAGGGTCCACGACCCCACCCCGCCCTTTTTGTTGCAGTACCACATGACGGTGGTGTTTTCCATGAACACCTGCACTACCCTTCCTCTGACAGAAGGAAGGAAGGAATGCCTTCAGTGCAAGATGACTCGCCCGGAGCTCCAGAAGATTGATGTGGAACCTGGACTCAGCTGGAGACCAGAGGCCTCTAATATTCTCCTCTCCCATGTGGCCGCCTCATCCCAGAAGTGATCCATCCGCCACCACAGAACTCTGGTTGGGGAAGGGAGAGGGATCTGCCGTTGACCAAATACTGGTTCGTTACCCACCACTGCAATTGGTGTGCAGTGCCCTCCGAGATCTGGACGCAATCGGAAAGAATGCCCTGATGCTGTGCACACTGGAACTTCAGGTCCCACTGCAGAGCCCGCATATGCCACCTGGCATGATCCACCAGCAGGATGCAGGAGGCCAAGAGGCCCAGCAGCCTCAGGGTCATTCTGACTGAAACCCGGGATAGAGGCTGAAAGATCGGAATCATAGCCCGAATATCCCAGACTCGCTGTTCGGGAGGACAAGCCCGAAACTCCGTTGTATCCAGAATTGC
Organism: Calotriton arnoldi; assembly: GCA_963921515.1. Classification (NCBI taxonomy): domain Eukaryota; kingdom Metazoa; phylum Chordata; class Amphibia; order Caudata; family Salamandridae; genus Calotriton; species Calotriton arnoldi. The sequence goes on along the minus strand of CAWUFW010006411.1, from coordinate 784,410 downwards.
TCCGATGAAAAGACGCTTCTGAGATGGAATCAGGTGCGACTTCGGCACATTGCTAGTGAACACCAGCGAATGCAGGAAGTCCGCCGTAGTCTGTAGATGGGAGTAGACAGCCTAGGGCGAACTCGCCTTCAACAGCCAGACGTCGAGATAGGGAAAGACTGGAACCCTTGATCTGCGCAGATGAGCTGCGACCACCGCAATCACTTTCGTGAACACCAGAGGGGCACTGGTAAGGCCAAAGGGGAGCACAGTAAACTGAAAATGCTCGTGGCCTACCGTAAACCGTAGACAACACCGATGGGCAGGCAGGACGGGGATGTGAAAGTAAGCGTCCTGCAAGTCCAACGCTACCATCCATTCTCCAGGGTCGAGGGCATACAGGACCTCAGCCAATATCAACATTTTGAACTTCTCGTTCCGAAGGAAGTGGTTCACGTTCCTGAGATCCAAGATAGGAAGCAGGCCCTCGTCCTTCTTGGGCACGAGAAAGTAGTGGGAACAACAACCATGACCTACTTCTGGGGCAGGAACTCGCTCGAAGGTTCCCTTGGCCAAGAGAGCCGTAACTTCCTGGCGGAGAAGGGCCAAGTGATCCTCCGACATGCAATGGAGTTGCGGTGGCACGGATGGAGGGGTAGTCTCGAAGGGGAGGGAATAGCCCCTTCGGACTATCTGCAAAACCCACCTATCCGACATGATGGTTTGCCAGTTGGGGAGGTGATGGTGAATCCTGCCGCCCACTGGTGGCCCTGAAAGGTCGGACTTGGAGGCTGCTGCAGAGGGAGCACTGGTGGACTGGCCTGCCCGCTGGCCCCAGACCCATGACGTTGGGTCCCACATCCCCGGCCGCACAGAGGCTGGACAGCTTGCGCAGGCCTGTGGCTCTGGACAGAACGTGGCGGGGCACCCCTTCCGTAGCCACGAAAGGGGCGAAAAGCATACTACACGGGGCGAGAACTCATAGCGAGGCCCAAGGATCTGGCCGTAGCCCTGGAATACTTAAAGCGCTGGAGCGCGTGGTCGCCAAACAAGCGACGGCCATCAAAAGGCATATCCAAAAGTGTAGATTGGACATCACCCGAAAAGCCAGTGGACCTCAGCCACGCGTAGCGTCTCAGGGCTACCGACGTTGAAATCGTCCTGCCCAGCGAGTCCGGCAGTGTCCAGTCCACATCGTATGGCGAACTTCGCTACGTCTCCCTTCAGCAACTGCACGGGAGAGCATGGCCCGGGCCTCCTCTGGGCACTGTGGCAGCACCTGCCCGACCATGTCCCACACAGAATGGGAGTAACGGCCCAAGAGACATTCAGTCCTAAGCTGGCGGAAGAAAACATCTTCTTCCCAAGACGGTCCAGCGTCTTGGATTACCTATCAGGTGGAGCCGTAGCGAATGCGCCTTTGGAAGTGGAGGCTTTGACCACCAAGGTCACAGGGGTAAGGAGTTCAGAGAGGAAAATGGGGTCGCCCAGGGCCAGGCAGTGGCGGCAGGCAATAATCCTATCCACAGGAGCCCCTGTACTGGGCTTAGACTAAGCGCTCAGAAGGATGTCCGTGAGGGCCTCATTGAACAGCAGCAGGGGCTCTAGAGGGGCCGCTGCCGGTTGAAACACCTCAGTCAGGAGGTTGGTCCTGACCGCCACCGTAGGAAGCTCAAGGCCCAAGGCTCCTTCCTCCTTAGCCACGGTAGAGGGAGAAAGCATTCCAAGGTCTGGAGAGGTGTCCAGGCCACTGGCTTCACCCAACTCCTCTCTCCAGTCTGGTTCTTGTAACTGGTCTGCCAGAGGGACCACAAACCCCTACCAGTCCTCCTCACCCTCCTCTGGTAGCCACTCGGGCCATAGGGAACACCAGGGGAGAACAGGGGCTTGTGCTTAGACTTACCCGAAGACTTCCATGAGGAGTGGTGGTGATGGCTCCGCGACCGGTCCCGCAACCTCCCTCTCGACCTGGACCTCGAGCGGCGCACAGCCGACTGCCGGGCCTCTAGAAGCTTTCAGGACCGCTCCCGCAAAGACTTCGGGGCCATGGCCCGGCAGTCTGAGCACGACTTTGGGTTGTGGTCGCGCTCCAGACACCAGAGGCACACGAGATGGGGGTCTGTCACCACCATCAACTTTTGGCAGGAGCCACAAGGCTTGAAGTCGGTTCGCCGATGTGACATCCCTGTGCACAAGGAGTCAAACGACTCGAAAAGATAGACAAAAGTCGAAAAAAGATAGTCAAAAAGTGACTCGAGGTACCGCTCTCTCCGGATCTGCACAGGCTGGCACGGAAAAATAAAGAACTGACATCAGCGTGCAGGGGCAGCGTGTAAGTACATACCGCGTCGTCATTCCAGCGATCACGACGCCAATGACTAACACGGAGTCAACAGACTCCACCAACCGACGCGCAGTGGTGCGGCTGAAGAAAAATTCTCCGGCTCTAATCGGACGCCTGGGGGTAATTCTAAGGTGAGGAATTTATAACTAATAGTCTCTTTCAGATGCTGTGATCGCTCCCAACACTTGGACTGTCCCGCACGTCACCAAGCATCTCCCTTGGGATGGAGGAGCCATCGCCCTACATCACAGGCACAGACCACATCTGTCCGGGGCACCGTTTTGTTGATCGTCTGGCCCACCAAAACAGCATCACGACAGGAGAGGTCTTTGTGGATCTAAGAACTCTGGGTCAGGTTTATGCCCAGTCCTACCAGGAAGTGGTCATAAACAGGGTGTAGGCACACCAGGGCTAAGTAGCCAAACCGCAACAACCTTACACTCACCTAAAATCAGTATGTAGATGGCACTCTGACACCAGGAACTCACTGATCTACCAGGAACAGAAGGACCAAGAATAGTCAAAAACGCAAGAACTGAGGACCAGCACCTAATTTGGGGCAAAATCCTACCTGCCTGCTGCTGCCCAGACAATTGCAAAGATCCGACTGGTGCTGCAGCTGTGCATCCTCCTAAAGCCTTGGAGGGCTGCCAGCAATTTGCCAACCAGTCAGCATCTCCCTTGAAGTGAAGGAGCCACTTCCCTGCACTCTGCAGGTACCGACCGCATCTGACTGGTACACCATTCTACTGACCAACGGGTCCGCTGAGAAAGCAGTGCACCAGGAGATGGGCTTTGTGGCTCCCTGATGTCAGCCCAGTCTTCTCAGTGAGATTTGAGCGGATAGACCCTCCAGGAGCCCCCAAGCACTAGTGTCCAGTCCAGGCACCAACCCAGCCAAGACCGACCTACCGACGAACTTCAGCATCAGAGGCCAGCACAGAGAGTGGCCCCGCTGTCCTGTTTAGCCTTCCATCACCAGGTGTACCCAAAAAGTGAGAGCCTCCAATGCAAGCGACCAGCCAGACAAAACACCTCTGCACTCTAGTCCCACAGCCCAGTCCGAGCCAACAGAGTGTCCCTCTTTGCCCCACCTACCCTCAAGAATCGAGCCACCCTTTGGTTTCTGCCAGACTTGTCCCAACTTACAGCCTTTTCCTGTTACAGGTTTCTCGATTGACTTTAACAGGTAGCATATCAGTCTAAAATCGAAACAAGCACCTCTGCACACAGACACCACTGCAGGTAAAATTGAACTGTGTGTGGTTCATGGGACCTTGGCCCCCAAGCACCTCAAGTCCAGAAAAGTAACTGAGAATAGTTATTAAGTGTGCCTATGTAGTGAATGCTTCACCCATAGGAAAACATTACTGCATTCAAGGCTCTTCCCTCAAATCTGACAGCTGTGAATTTCTGTTTTATTTGTAAAAATCCATAACGTCTAAATTACGTTCCCGATTCAGATTATCTACGTGTCTAAAATTATATAAAAATCTGTTATTTTTCTAAATTGGTCTATAGTTTCTTCGAGAGTGTCTCATTTATTGACTCTGTGTACAACAAATGCTCAACATTACCCTCTACTAAGCCTAAACTGCTCATCCACACTTGTAAGAAACTGGCTCTATATATACTGCACCAAAGTGAGGTACAGTGTGTATAGAGTCCAAGAGTCCCCAAAGATAGGCAGAGGTTAAAGTTAGATAGAACCTTACTCTATAATAGTGGTAGCTTGGTCGAGCAGTAAGGCAGTATCAGAGGACAGTGTTAAGCATTTGATGTACACACTCAGTCAGCAAATTAATTCACACTCTCAAGAACGGAACTCTAGGCCAATTGCACAAGGTACTACTTGTGTAACGATATATCTGTAAGAGACATTAGTTAGTGATAGATTCCTTACCTTAAAATATCCCCAGGCGTCAGACTGGATCCGGAAAGTTGTTCGTTAGCAGTACCCCTGCGCGTCAGTAGGTGGCGTCGTGCTGCTCCACGTCCGTCGCTGGCGTCGTAAGCGCAGAGATGACGTCACGGAGTCTACTTAGGCGCAACCCATGCGCGCTGACGTCAGTTCTGTACACAACTTTCCGCGCCAGGAACGCAGAGCCATGAAAGAAACTGACCATTGGTGCCATGAAACTAGGGCCCTGAAGAGGATGACCTTAACCCTAGAAATCAGTTCGCAGAACGGGGAGGATGGGTGGGGCGGTAAGGAATCTGTCACTAACTACTGTCTCTTACAGATATATCGTTACACAAGTAGTAACTTGTGCATCTGAAAGAGACACGTTAGTGATAGATTCCTTACCTTAGAATAGATACCCCAGCAATACCAACCCCGGTGGAGGGTCTGCGAATGGATTACACCAGAAAGTCACGGAGAACAGAACGGCCAAAGAAGCCGTCTCTCCGGACCGGACTGTCAAGGCAGTAATGCTTGGTAAACGAGTGCAACGAGGCCCACGTAGCTGCCTGACAAATATCCTGAAAGGGGACGCCGCTTCCCAAGGCAGTAGTGGCTGCTGTCGCCCTGGTAGAATGGGCACGCAGCCCCACAGGAGGCTCCTTCTTAGCCAACGAGTAACCGGCTTTGATGCAGAGAACGACCCACCGAGAGATGGTCCGTTTGTGCACAGCCTGACCTTTTTTGGCGCCCACGTAGCCAACAAAGAGCTGGTCCTCCACCCGGAACTGTCGAGTGCGCTTCAGGTAGAACGAGAGCGCACGTTTTGGGTCCAGACGGTGGAGCCTCTCTTCCTCTTTTGAAGCATGCGGAGGCGAAAAGAAGGTGGGCAAAGTGATGGTCTGCCCGATGTGGAAGGGCGTGACAACCTTTGGCAAGAAAAGGACAGGTCCTTAAAACCACCTTGTCCGGATGAACAGAAAGGAAAGGAGGTTTGGAAGAAAGAGCCTGGAGCTCACTCACTCTTCTGGCAGAGGTGATGGCTACCAGGTAAGCCATCTTGAGAGTGAGAAGACGCAAAGGACAGGTATGAAGAGGCTCGAAGGGAGCGCACATCAGGTATGTCAAGACAAGGTTTAAGTCCCATTGAGGCATAATGAACGGCACGGGAGGAAACGTGTGCGTAATGCCTTTCAGGAAACGGTTAACAACCGGAGATTTAAACAAGAAAGGCTGATCTGGAAGCCTGAGAAAGGCGGAGATGGCCGAAAGATAACCTTTAATAGTGCCCACAGCAGAGCCTTGCTGGGCCAAAGAAAGAAGGAACAGAAGGACTTCGGAAAGTGGGGCAGAAAGGGGATCCACAACCTTAGCTGTGCACCATGCCACAAACTTGTTCCACCTGCAGGCGTATACCGATTTAGTGGAAGGCCGCCTGGCTGCCAGAATGACATCACAGACTTAGGGAGGAAGATCGAAAGCTGTCAACTGTCGCCGCTCAATCTCCACGCAGAAAGAGACCTTGCGCCACGTCCGAGTTCAGACGCCATTCGTGATCCATCAAGCACCGGCGGCTGAGTTCGTCTGCCCTGGCATTCAGAGAACCTGCCAGGTGTTGAACCACCAAGGTAATGCCTTGACGTTCCAGCCAAGTCCAGAGGCGCAGAGCCTCCTGACATAAGGTCCACGACCCCACCCCGCCCTGCTTGTTGCAATACCACATGGCGGTGGTGTTGTCCGTGAACACCTGCACTACACTTCCCCGGACAGAGGGAAGGAATGCCTTCAGTGCAAGCCGGATCGCCCGAAGCTCCAAAAGATTGATATGGAGCCGGGACTCCCCCGGAGACCAGAGGCCTCTGATCTCCTCCTCTCCCAAGTGGCCACCCCATCCCAGGAGGGACGCATCCGTCACCACTGTGTGCTCCGGTTGGGGAAGGGAGAGGGATCTGCCATTGACCCAATCGCGATTCGTGAGCCACCACTGCAATTGTCGTGCAGTGCCCTCCGAGATCTGGACATGATCGGACAGGTCGCCCTGATGCTGTGCCCACTGGAACTTCAGGTCCCACTGCAGAGCCCGCATATGCCATCTGGCATGTTGCGCCAGCAGGATGCAGGAGGCCATCAGGCCCAGGAGCCGGAGGGTCATCCTGACTGAAACCCGGAATAGAGGCTGAAAGATCGGAATCATAGCCTGAATATCCCGGACTCGCTGCTCGGGAGGATAAACCCGAAACAGCGTCGAATCCAGAACCGCTCCGATGAAGGGGAGCTTCTGAGAGGGACTCAGAAGCGACTTCGACACGTTGATGGAGAACCCCAGCAAATGCAGGAGGTCGGCCGTAGTCTGAAGGTGGGTGACGACTGCCTGGGGCGAGCCCGCCCGCCTTCAACAACCAGTCGTCGAGGTGGGGGAAGACTGACACCCCTGACCAGCGCAGATGAGCTGCGACCACCGTCATCACCTTCGTGAACACCCGAGGGCGCTGGTAAGGCCGAAGGGGAGCACGGCAAACTGAAAATGCTCCTGGCCTACCGTGAACCACAGGTAACGCCGGTGGGCCGGCAGGACGGGGATGTGAAAATAGGCGTCCTGCAAGTCCAACGCTACCATCCAGTCTCCAGGGTCGAGGACAGTCAAGACCTGAGCCAGAATCAACATCTTGAACTTCTCCTTCCGGAGGAAGCGATTGACGTTCCTGAGGTCCAAGATGGGGCGCAAGCCCCCCTTGTCATTCTTGGGGACCAGAAAGTAGTGGGAATAACAACCACTCCCTACTTCTGACCCAGGAACACACTTGATGGCCCCCTTGGCCAAGAGGGCCGTGACTTCCTGCAGGAGAAGGGCCAAGTGGTCCCCCAACATGCGGTGGAACTGAGGTGGCATGGCTGGAGGGGTGGACCGAAAGGGAAGGGCGTAACCCTTGCGGATGATCTGCAACACCCACCTGTCCGATTAGATAGCGTGCCAGTGGGGGAGATGGCGGATCCGGCCACCCACTGGCGTGGGGTGCCCCCCAAAACTTGAATTAGGAAGGTTTGGAGGCAGAAGCAGCGGGGGCGGAGGTGGACTGACCCCCACGCTGATTCCCAGACCCGCCCCTGCGGAAACCGCGTCAACTGCAGCGTTGAGGCTGGTTCTGCACAGGTTTGCTGAAGGAACGTGCCTGGACGCCCTTTCCGTGGCCACGAAAGGAACGAAAACCAGGAGGGGCTGGGCTTTTCGTGGAAAGACCTAAGGACTTGGACTTGGCCGTCCGCCCAGTTCTGCTCAGAGTCACACTGACGAGCAAGAGGGTCCTCGGACCCCTCCCAGTCGTCCTCCACCTCCGCCGCATGTGGCGCAGGCTGCGGCGGCAGGGCAGGAGCCGGAGAAGGAACAAACGGCGTCGGGAACGGCGCCGGCCGGGGCCGGACCGGCGCAGTGTCCCAATGCGGATCCCAGGCAGGAGCAAAATGGGCCTGGAACCTGGGCAAGGGCGGGACAAATGGCACCCACTGCGGCGCCGGAGGCTGAGCCGAGGGTGGCGCTGGGGCCGGAGCTGGCAGCGATGGACCTCGTGGCCGGAGCCGACGGCGCAGGATACTGTGGCGCCGAAGCTGGATCCGCCGGCGGCCCAACAGCATACTGACACGGGACCGCGGGGCCCGAGACCTAAAAAGGCGGTCCATGGTAGCAAGAAACTCTTGCACCTGTGCGGGAGTCGCAGACAGACCCGGCTAAGGTGGGTAGGCCGCGAGACTCTCGAGCTCCGAAGGAGTCGCAGAGGCAGAACCCCTGTCCCCCTTGTCCGCATCCGGGGACCGACGGGGGAGACGTCGGAGAGCGGACACGCTTCTTCGACTTTTTGTGTCGTCTCTTACCCGAATCCGAGGGTGAAGACTTGGAGCCCGAGGAGCGATGACTGTGGCCCCGCGAGCGTTCCCTGGAACGGCGCTGGGACGAGTGCCGGACCTCCAGCAGCTTCCGGTGCCGCTCCCTCAAGGCCTTTGGGGCCATGGGCCGACAGTCCAGACAGGACCGGGAGTCGTGGTCGGTCTCCAGGCAGTAGAAGCAGACATCGTGGGGGTCCGCCACCGACATATTGCGACGGCAGGCCCCACAAAACTTTAATCCAGGCATCCCTACGTGCACCAAGGAAACCAAACTTACAGGAGACAAAAGTCTCAAAAAGGGTAGTCAAAAAGTGACTAAGGTACGTGCTCTAACCGGATCTGCGCTTACTGGCGCGGAAAAAGAAACTGACGTCAGCGTGCATGGGTGGCGCCCAAGTAGTCTCCATGACGTCATCTCGGCACTTACGACGCCAGCGATGGACGCGGAGCCGCACGACGCCACCTACTGACGCGCAGGGGTACTGCTAACGAAAAACTTTCCGGATCCAGTCTGACGCCTGGGGATATTCTAAGGTAAGGAATCATCACTAACGTGTCTCTTTCAGATGTTTTTGTATAAAAAATATACTGTTATTTTATTTTAGAACCAAGCAAGCCTGATACAGGTAAGCATTCAATTCTTTTCAGTAATAAGTTACTTGTTGTACACAGTTTTAAAAAGCAATGAAGATTGTACTTGATTTGATTTACAGGGGATGCAGTAGGTTGCAATACTTAGTAAATGCAGTATATTGAAATGAATGGCTTTTTAAGGTAAATTCAGGTAAAATTACTTTTGCGTTACTTTTGTAATCCAGTGCCGGACTCCTAGATTCAGCACTGGGACATCTACTTAAAACAGGTAAGTAATTACGTTTTTGTAGTTTGTACGATTTTTAGAGAATATTTTCAGATTTCAAAAGTCCACACTTAGAATGTTTTTGGACCAGTACATTGAAATACATAGGCTTTTCCTGTAAATTGCAGGTAAGTTACTTTTCGGATTACTTTTTCTAACAGTGCTGGATCCTAGATTCAGCACTGGGGCCTTTCCTGCAAATAGTTGAGAAAATTAGTTTAGGTTATTTGTGCGATTTGTAAGGAATATTCTTAGTTTTCAAAAGTCGACACTTAGAAACTTTATGGGAGAAAAAGTGTCAATGTTATTCTATGAGGAAAAACAGGTTATCGGTTTCAAGGTAAGTAATCGGTCTTTGGAGTTAGGGTTCTGGGGTTAGACTCAGGGGCCTCCCAGGGTCAGTGATGCACTGTTGCACCCTCAGCGGCACTAGGGCGGCCGTGTGCAGAGTGTTGAGGCCCAATGTTATCCTATGGAGGATAGGGGGACTCCGGTTGGTGGCTGCTGGCAAGCAGGCCACGGGGTTGTGGGAGCAAAGCTCCTAGGGTTAAGCTCAGGGCAAGTTGGGGACCAAGTTAGCACAAAAGGGGCACCCTCAGCGCCACTAGGGCGGCCGGGTGCTGTTTTGAGGTCGGGTGCCCTGTTGATTTCAATGGAGATTCTCCGGGACAAAAACACTGCAGGCTCATGGACGAGGATCTTCCAGGAGTGACCACCACTTCGAGGGGTAAGTTGGGATGTTGAGGGTTGGTTAGGCACCGCTGGGTTGGGCACACAAGGCCGTGGGGCGTCGGGTGCAGGGGTGCCTTGGGACGTCGGATTTTCTTACCCGCTCTGGTAGCGGTAAGGGGGGTCCTCTGGATTGAGGCTGCAGGCGTCGTCAGGAGGCTTGAGGCAGGTCAGGGGTCGCCGGATCTCGGGTCAGGATCGCCGGGGGGACCTCCTCGTGGTATTTTTCCACTCTAGCTCAGGCCGGGTTCGGCGGGTGCAGAGTGGGCTGGATTCACGGTTCCTGGCTGGCACCAGAAGCTGCGGTTCAAACACGTCCGGTGTTCACGGGAGAAACAGCTTGGAAAGTGAAGGCAGGCAGGTCCTCCGGGGTTTTTGAGGTTGCTGGCCGCTGGACACGCCGGGGTTTTGCAGGAGCAGGTTCGAGGGGAGACAGGCCTGTAGGGCTGGGGCCAGTCAATCGTCCTCTTGTTAGCTCTGCACGGCTCTTCGTCCTTTTCTTCTTGTAGGTAGGCTGGATCTGAGTTCTTGGTTCAGGGCTGCCCCCTAAATACTGTATTTAGGGGGCGTTTTAGGGGTCTTGAGGTCAGTAGCCAATGGGCTACAGACCTTAGGGTGACTACACCCTTGGTGTGCTCACCCCACGTGGGGGAGTGAGCACAATCCCTAGTCCTGATTGGGGAGTGCCTGCCATCTGCAAGATGGCGAGCACTGGAGAGTGGGCTTCACCTCGCCTCCCCCACCTGAGGGGTGGAGTTGGCAGAGGTGGGCACACCTCCTGGGCTGGCTAGTTTTTCCCGCCTGTCTTCCCGCTGAAAGGGAGGGGAGACAGGAAGGGGGCCTGCTCCTGATGGCAGGAGAGGCTGGGGGTCGCATTACAAAGGCTGCCAGGCCTTTGAAGCTCCCCTGCCACAGATGGCTCTTCCAGGCCTGGGGGAGGTGTGAACACCTCCGCCCAGGAAAGGCTTGGTTTCTGGGCTCAGGGAGCGTAGGCTCCCACCCTAGGGGTCCAGAAACATGTCTCGTGGTGGCAGGCTGGTGTGCACCAGTCAGGGAACCCACCAGAGGCTGGTCGTTTTCAGGGGGCATCTCAAAGATGCCCTCTGTGTGCATTTTCATTAAATCCCACACTGGCATCAGTGTGGGTTTAATGTGCTGAGAAGTTTGATACCAAACTTCTCAGTTTTCAGGAGTAGCCATTATGGTGCTGTTGAGTTCGTAATGACAAGCTCCCAGCACCATATACTCTTAATGGCAGCACTGCACTTACAATGTCTAAGAACGGACTTGGACACTGTAGGGGTACAGGGCTCATGCACCTGTACCCTCACCACTGGCATAGGGCACCCAGCTAGAGGGGTGCCTGATCTATGCCAGGGCAGTGGGTTGTAGGCATGGCACACAGAGGTGTGTGCCATGTCTACTTCACTTTGTTCTGCACCAAAACACGCAGCCTGCAAAGGCAGTGTGAGTGTAAAGGTACAGGGTGGCACAATAAGTGCTGCAGCCCTTAGAGGTCTTCCCTGGTCACAGTGCCCTGGGTACCTGTGGTACCATTTACCAGGGGCTGACCTGTGGCGCCAATTGGGTACAGTTTTGGGGAAAGAACACAAGCCCTGGGAACCTGATTGGCAGGGACCCAGGGCACATCAAGTCAAAGTGCATCAGTGGTCTGGCAAAAAGTGGGGGGGTTACTGCAACAGAAACCCACTTTCTTACAACACTACCACAAATAAAGCACTTCGGATTATTAATTTAAGCCATGTAAACCAACAAGGGAAGTCTGGACTTTCTGCATAGTGTAACTATGTACACTACATAGGAGAAACACACACACACACACACACACACACACACACACACACACACACACACACACACACAGTCCCAGGTGGCAAGCTTAATATTGAGGCAATTGTGGCCCATTTTAATCAAAGGAGGTGTCTTCTTAACCAAAGTTGAGTGGGAAACGAATATCCCTCTTCGAATACTATATATGCAGAACATGCCAACTAATAAAAACACAGGTTTTATATCCTTCTTCCAGCATATTTTATGAAGAACCTGTCAGATAAAATACAGGTTTTTATGGAGCCCAACTAAGGATACAGAGATTTATCTACAACCTCTGAAAATTCATACTTCTTTAGGCTTAAATAGGAGTCTCTGCTGCAATAGAATAAAGATAAAATTACTTTGTCGGGAGCTATCGTTTTTCCTGAGGAAGGTTGTTGTGAAATCAAAGAACCGAGTGAAATGCGTCGATGCTGTGCAGTTTGATACACTAAATCTTTGGAACATCTGTTAAAACTAGAAAATCAAGTTCAAAATTACTTCGGTTCAGCAGATTATTTGTTACAGATTGGTGTTCCTTTAATGACATTAACAACTGTCAAATGAATTCTCCCGCTATGTTCTATGTGTTGATGATGTTTTACCAACGATGTTATGTTTCATTTCTTTTTTTCCTGATTGAATTATTGGTGAATTGAATTAATTTTAGCTCTTCTTTTAAATGTTCAATATGTTTGTACAAAAAATGTTTTATGCATTGTGATTTGAATGAAGACATTACATTTTCCAGTGAAAAAATTAATTGGTATTGTGCATATATATTTATATGATTATATTTGTTTTGGTGATATTGGTGGATCCTTTGTTTGAATGAGAGAGTTTTGAACGATTTAGCTGCCCAAAGGAGGCGTCGATTTTGACTGTCTTGTTGGTGCTCTACCCCTTTGGTAAGAAAGGGCCCCTCTCCTTTTGTTAGACACTACATAGAAAGCCAGCTTCCTACACCGCCCATGTCACTTCCGGTGCAGATGACTCCGACAACGGCACGAAGAGCCGAACGACTCTACCCACCAGTGTACAGGGGTTCTACTCACAAAAAAGTTACATACCTGTAGGACAAGTTAATTACCTTGGGTAACGCCTTATCTGGTAGGGACATGATCTAGACGCAGATCCCTTACCTTAGAACCTCCGGGCGTCAATCAATCATGGGATTTATAGAGCGCACTACATACCCGCGAGGGTCTCAAGGCGCTAGGGAGAGGGGGGGGGCGCCACTACTGGTCAAACAGCCAGGTCTTAAGAAGCCTCCAGAAGGTCAGCAGGTCTTGGGTCTGTCGTAGGTTGAGTGGGAGGGAGTTCCAGGTTTTAGCGGCGAGGTGGGAGAAGGATCTGCCGCCGACGGTGGTGGTTCTTCGGATGCGGGGGACGGTGGCGAGTGCGAGGTCGGCGGAGCGGAGCTGGCGGGGATGTAGAAGGAGAGTCGTCTGTTGAGGTAAGCTGGGCCGGTCTTGTGGAGAGCCTTGTGTACGTGGATGAGGAGTTTGAAGGAGATCCTTTTGTTGACGGGGAGCCAGTGCAGGTTTCTCAGGTAGGGGGTGATGTGGCTGTGTCGTGGTATGTCGAGGATCAGGCGTGCGGAGGCGTTTTGAATGCGTTGCAGGCGTTTGATGAGCTTGGCCGGGGCTCCTGCGTAGAGGGCGTTTCCGTAGTCTAGTCTGCTACTGACGAGGGCCTGGGTGACCGTTCTTGTGCCGTGTTGGGATCCATCTGTAGATCTTGCGGAGCATGCGGAGGGTGTTGAAGCAGGAGGAGGAGACTGTGTTGACTTGCTTGGTCATGGAGAGCGTTGAATCGAGGATGACTCCCAGGTTGCGTGCGTGGTCGGTGGGTGTCGGCGGTGCTCCCAGTGTCGTAGGCCACCAGTAGTCGTCCCAGGCTGAGGGGTTGGGGCCGAGGATGAGGACCTCCGTCTTATCAGTGTTCAGCTTCAGTCGGCTGATCTTCATCCATTCGGCGACGGCCTTCATTCCTTCGTGGAGGTTCGATTTGGCGGTGTGGGGGTCCTTGGTGAGGGAGAGGATCAGTTGGGTGTCGGCGTAGGAGATTATGTTGAGGTCGTGCTGTCGGGCGATGCGTGCGAGCGGGGTCATGTAGATGTTGAACAGTGTCGGGCTGAGGGAAGATCCCTGGGGTACACCGCAGATGATCTTGGAGGCTTCGGAGCGGAAAGGGGGGAGGCGTACGCTCTGGGTTCTGCCGGAGAGGAAGGAGGTGGTCCAGTCCAGGGCCTTGTCTCGTACCCCTGCGTCGTGGAGGCGTGTACGTAGTGTGCGGTGGCAGACAGTATCGAAGGCGGCGGAGAGGTACAGGAGGATGAGGGCCGAAGTTTCACCGTTGTCCAGCAGGGTCCGGATGTAGTCGGTGGCGGCGATGAGGGCAGTCTCGGTGCTGTGGTTGCTGCGGAACCCGGATTGGGATGGGTCCAGGATGTTGTTTTCTTCGAGGTATCGGGTTAGCTGTTTGTTGACGATCTTCTCGATTACCTTGGCTGGGAACGTAAGCAGGGAGATGGGCCGGAAGTTCTTGAGGTCTTTCGGGTCCGCCTTGGGTTTTTTGAGTAGGGCGTTGATCTCGGCGTGTTTCCAGCTCTCTGGGAAGGCCGCGGTCTCAAAGGAGAGGTTGATGACGTCGCGCAGGTGGGGTGCGATGGAGCTGCTGGCTTTGTTGAAGATGTGGTGTGGGAAAGGGTCTGACGGGGAGCCAGAGTGGATAGTGCTCATGGTCTTGATGGTGTCGTCAATGTCCACGTTGGTCCAGGCTGGCAGGGGGTCGTGGTTGATGGTGTGTATAGAATCCGGTGCGTCGATGCCCGTAGGGGCTGTCTGGGAGTCGAAGCTGTCTTGGATGTCGGTGATTTTGTAGTGAAAGAAGGTGGCGAGAGAGTCGCACAGGGCTTGCGATGGCGGGATGTCTGTGTTGGAGCTGGGGTTGGAGAGTTCCTTCACGATGTTGAATAGCTCCTTGCTGTTGTGGGCGCTGTTGTCGAGGCGGTCTGTGAAGGAGGTCCTCTTGGCGGACCTGATGAGGTGGTGATGGTTGCGGGTGGCGGCTTTGTGGGCTGCGTGGCTGTCCGGTGTCTTTTCACTGAGCCATTTCTTCTGTAGTTTCCGGCAGGCTCGCTTGGAGGCTAGGAGTTCTGGGGTGAACCAGCTGGCTCTCTTGCTGGTGTCTCTGCGGGAGGGCTTCTTCAGTGGGGCGAGGGTGTTGGCGCAGTCGTCAATCCAGCGTCTGAGGTTGTGGGCGGCTTCGTTGGAGTGGTTGGTGGGAGGGCTGAGAGCGAGGTTTGCCTGTAGTTGGTCTTCGGTGATTTTGCTCCAGCAGCGGCGGGGGATCTGCTGAGGGCGGTGATGTGTGGTGGGTTTCTGGAAGGAGAAGTGGATGCAGCGGTGGTCCGTCCAAAGGAGTTCGGTGGTGTGGCTGAAGGAGACGTGGGCGCTGGAGGAGAAGATGGGGTCGAGCGTGTGGCCGGCCGAGTGGGTCGGCGTTGAGACGAGTTGCTTCAGTCCGAGGTTGGCAAGGTTGTCGATCAGGGTGGTGGAGTTGCTGTCGTTGTTGTTCTCAAGGTGAAAGTTCAGGTCTCCGAGGAGGATGTAGTCGGTGGGGGTCAGGGCGTGCGTGCTGATGAAGTCGGCGATGGAGTCGCTGAACTGGGGTCGGGGTCCGGGGGGGTCTGTAGACGAGGGTGCCTCAGAGTGGAGTTGGGGTCCGTGTGGATCTGGAAGTGCATGTGTTCGGCGGTGCTGAGAGTGTCGTCGGTGCTGGTCGAGACTCTGATGCTGTTCTTGTGGACGATGGCGATTCCTCCTCCGACTCAGTTGGTGCGGTCTCTGCGGGTGATCTTGTAGCCGTCCGGGATGGCTATGGCGATGTCGGGTGCGGAGGAGTCGTTCATCCAGGTCTCGGTCAGGAAGGCGACGTCCGGGGATGATGTGTCGAGCAGGTCCCAGAGCTCGACGGCGTGTTTGCGTGCGGAGCGGGTGTTCAGTAGGATGCACCGGAGGTGGTTGGGGTCCTTCTTTGCGGGCGAGTCGGTGGTTCTGAGGCTGGTATAGCTGCAGTTCCGGCAGGTGAAGGGACCATGTGTGCGTTTCGGGGTGGCCTTGAAGCGGGTGTGGGTCCGTCCGGAGTTCAGCGCGTGGAGTGTGCTGGCGTCGTATCGGTGGCGGTCTTCGGGGCGGGGGCCAGGGGTTCTGGCCCTGGGCGCGGTCCAGGCGCGGACTGGCGCAGACGGGCTTGCCTTCGGCGCACCCGCTGCACGCGTCCGCTGCGCGGCCGCTGCGCGGCCGCAATATATGGGGCAGTGGGAGGGAGGAGCAGCGAATGGTCAGCGAGGGGGGCGGGGCTGCAGCGGAAGAAACGGGAGTGGCGCAAAACACGGGGTCGGCAAGGAGGTACAGAAGTCAAAGAGGGCACAGAGGGGCACAAGCACAAGACAGATCACAGCAGAAGGGGGCACAAAACAGAAGGGCAAAACAGATCACAGCAGAGGGGGCACAAAACGGAAGGGCAAAACAGATCACAGCAGAGGGGGCACAAATGGAAGGGCAAAACAGATCACAGCAGAAGGGGGCACAGAACGGAAGGGCAAAAAACCGCAACAATGACGTTACACAGACAAGAACCTACCTACGGCCTACCACTGGCCACCAGGGATGAGGCGCAGGTGGTAGCCTGCGGGTGGAGGAGGGCCTCAGCTACAGCAGGAACTGGACGCACAGGCGGCGCTGTGCGGAGGGGGGGCGACCTACCAAGAGGTCAAAGGTCGCTCACCTCGCAGCGGCCGCCATATATGGGGAGGTGGGAGGGAGGAGCAGCGAATGGTCAGCGAGGGGGGCGGGGCCGCAGGGGACCCAGCGGCGGGAAACGGGAGTGGCGCAAAACACGGGGCGGCGAGGGGGTACAGAAGTCAAAGAGGGCACAGAGGGGCACAGGCACAAGACAGATCACAGCAGAAGGGGGCACAAAACGGAAGGGCAAAACAGATCACAGCAGAGGGGGCACAAAAAAAGGGCAAAACAGATCACAGCAGAGGGGGCACAAATGGAAGGGCAAAACAGATCACAACAGAAGGGGGCACAGAACGGAAGGGCAAAAAACAGCAACAATGACGCTACACAGACAAGAACCTACCTACGGCCTACCACTGGCCAGCCGGGGATGAGGCGCAGGTGGTGGGATGAGGCGCAGGTGGTAGCCTGCGGGTGGAGGAGGGCCTCAGCTACAGCAGCGGCAGGAACTGGACGCACAGGCGGCGCTGTGCGGAGGGGGGGCGACCTACCAAGAGGTCAAAGGTCGCTCACCTCACCGCGCAGCGGCCATCATATATGGGGAGGTGGGAGGGAGGAGCAGCGAATGGTCAGCGAGGGGGGCGGGGCCGCAGGGGACGCAGCGGCGGGAAACGGGAGTGGCGCAAAACACGGGGCGGCGAGGGGGTACAGAAGTCAAAGAGGGCACAGAGGGGCACAGGCACAAGACAGATCACAGCAGAAGGGGGCACAAAACGGAAGGGCAAAACAGATCACATCAGAGGGGGCACAAAACGGAAGGGCAAAACAGATCACAGCAGAGGGGGCACAAAACGGAAGGGCAAAACAGATCACAACAGAAGGGGGCACAGAACGGAAGGGCAAAAAACAGCAACAATGACGCTACACAGACAAGAACCTACCTACGGCATCCCACTGGCCAGCCGGGGATGAGGCGCAGGTGGTAGCCTGCGGGTGGAGGAGGGCCTCAGCTACAGCAGCGGCAGGAACTGGACGCACAGGCGGCGCTGTGCGGAGGGGGGGCGACCTACCAAGAGGTCAAAGGTCGCTCACCTCACCGCGCAGCGGTCACCATATATGGGGAGGTGGGAGGGAGGAGCAGCGAATGGTCAGCGAGGGGGGCGGGGCCGCAGGGGACGCAGCGGCGGGAAACGGGAGTGGCGCAAAACACGGGGCGGCGAGGGGGTACAGAAGTCAAAGAGGGCACAGAGGGGCACAGGCACAAGACAGATCACAGCAGAAGGGGGCACAAAACGGAAGGGCAAAACAGATCACAGCAGAGGGGGCACAAAACGGAAGGGCAAAACAGATCACAGCAGAGGGGGCACAAATGGAAGGGCAAAACAGATCACAACAGAAGGGGGCACAGAACGGAAGGGCAAAAAACAGCAACAATGACGCTACACAGACAAGAACCTACCTACGGCCTACCACTGGCCAGCCGGGGATGAGGCGCAGGTGGTAGCCTGCGGGTGGAGGAGGGCCTCAGCTACAGCAGCGGCAGGAACTGGACGCACAGGCGGCGCTGTGCGGAGGGGGGGCGGCCTACCAAGAGGTCAAAGCGTCAGGCTGGATCCGGAAATTTTTTCTCAGCAGTACTCCTGCGCACCGGTAGGTGGCGTTGGTCGATTCCGCGTTAAGTCGACCACATCGTATCAGTCGTCATGACATCAGTGTCGTCAATATAACCGCAACTCCGGTGTGCTGACGTCAGTACTTTTCACGACTTTCCACGCCAGAAGCGCAGAGCCATGAAGTGACTGACCATGGTGTGTTAAACAAGAACATCTAGGGCCCTGAAGGGGAACATCCCTGACACTAAAAACAATTCTGCCGATCGGGGAGGATGGGTGGGCCGGTAAGCAATCTGCGGCTAGATCATGTCTCTACCAGATAAGAAATTACCGAAGGTAACTAACTTGTCCATCTGATAGAGACATCTAGCCGCAGATTACTTACCTTTAAACAGATACCCAAGCAATACCATCCCTGGAGTAGGGACTGCAGAAGGGTTTAGACCAGAAAATCCTGCAAAACAGATCAACCAAACAGGCCTTCTCTTCGAACCTGGGAATCCAGGCAGTAGTGTCTGGCAAACCTGTGCAGCGATGCCCATGTGGCTGCTTAGCAAATATCAGAAACAGGGACACCACGCTGAGAGCAGTGGTGGCTGCTTTTGCCCTGGTGGAATGGGTCCTCAGCACTTTTGGGGCGGGGGGGGGATCTTTATTCGCTAATTCATAGCACATTTTTTATAAAGAGGATAACCCAGCTGGATATAGTCCTCTTTTGGACAGCACGCCATTTCTTTACACCCACGTACTCTATAAAGAGTTGGTCATCCACCAGGAACTCATTAGTTCAATCGAGATAGAACGATAACGCTCTTTTTGGGTCCAGACGATGGAGACGCTCCTCTTCTTTGGAAGGGTGTGGTGGGGCATAGAAGGTGGGAAGAATAACCGACTGTCCCACGTGAAAGGGTGTCACCACCTTAGGGAGAAAAGATGCCCTTTTGCAAAGCACCACTTTATCCGGAAAGACTATCAGGTAAGGAAGCTGTGATAACAGTGCCTGCAGTTCGCTCACCCTTCTGGCAGATGATATTGCCACCAAGAAGGCTGTTTTGATGGTGAGCAGCCATAGAGGGCAGTTGTGCAGCGGCTCAAAAGTGCGCACATCAGAAAGTGAGAACCAAATTAAGGTCCCACTGTGGCATAATAAAGGGTGAAGGGGGAAATAAATGCGTTAACCCCTTCAAGAATGTCTGCACCAGAGGTGATTTGAACAGAGAAGGCTGATAAGGCAGCCGAAGAAAATAGGAAAGGGCCGCAAGATAGCCCTTCAAGGTGCCCAGAGCAGAGCCCTGCCGGGTTAAGAAACGCATAAACAGGAGGACATCAGATAAGGATGCAGATAGTTGATTAATAGACCGGGCTATATAATATTTACAAAATTTGATCTATCGGCAGGCCTATACCGATTTTGTGGAGGGACGCCTGGCTGCCAAAATAACCTCCCAGACTTCGGGAGGGAGGTTGAAAGCGGTCAACTGTCACCACTCAATCTCCACGTAAGGATGCGGAGAGTGGACAGGTTCAGGAGGAGAACCCTTCCCTCCTGCTGCGACAGAAGATCCTCCCGAAGGGGCAACATGACCAGAGGATCAAATCTCATGTCTGGAAGCTCAGGATACCAAACTATCCATGTGCAGTCCGGAGGCACAAGAATAACTTGTGTCCGGTCGCTCCTGATCTTCTTGAGCACTCTGGGCAGGAGGGGAATGGGCAGAAAAGCGTGTAGGAGTCCTGAGGTCCACTCGCAGCGAAAAGCGTTGCCGAGCGAGAGCCGCCTTGGAAACTCCAACGTGCTGAACTGCTGACATTGCGCGTTCTCTTCGGAGGCAAACCGATCGAACCAAGGCTCTCCCCACCGCTGAAAGAGACCCAGTGCCACCTCCGAATGGCGACACCACTCGTGATACGCATGGCACCTTCGGCTGAGCTTGTCCGCCCTAGCATTCAGAGAACAGGCCAGATGTTGTTCCAACCAAGTCCAGAGACGCAGGGCCTCTTTACAAAGAGTCCACAATACCACTCCACCCTGTGTGTTGCAGTACCACATGGTGTAGGAAGCTGGCTCTGTATATACTATACCAAAATGAGGTATAGTGTGCACAGAGTTTAGTGGAACCGCAAAGGTAGGCAGAGGTAAAAGATGATAGCACCTTACTCTCTGTAGGAAGCTGGCTCTGTATATACTAAATCAAAATGAGGTTTAGTGTGCACAGAGTCCAGTGGAACCCCAAAGGTAGGCAGAGGTGAAAGTAGATCGCACCTTACTCTCTATTTGTGGTAGTGTGGGCGACCATTAAGGCTTTATCAGAGGGTAGTGTTAAGCATTTGTTGTACACACTCGGGCAGCAAATGATGTTACACACTCAAAGACTGAAGTCAGATCAATTTTTTGTATAATAAATATGTTATTTTATTTCTTAGAACCAAGCCAAGCCTGGTGCAGGCAAGTGAAATAAATGCTTTGCAAAATCTTATACAAGGTTTACAATTGAAAACAGGTTCAAATGCAGTTGATTGAATTACAGGCAAGTCAAGGTTTAGAAATTACTTTTCAGTTACTTTTCAGATTACTATGCAATTTACTTTTTAGATTACTTTTGCTAAACAGTGTGATATGCTTAGATATCACACGGATACATCTCCTTGACAAAAGGTAAGTAATTCACTTTTAGTACATAGACAGTTTCAGTGTTCCATACAAACCAACTCCACACCTAGAACAAAGATTGCAGGCGTCGTTTGGAGATTCAAGGCAGGTCAGAGATCACCAGATCTCAGGTCAGGATCGCTGGGGAGACCTCCTCGTGGTGTTGGGCCACTCGAACTCAGGCCGTGGGTGTCCGGTGCAGAATCTCGGTTTTGGCCAGAGTCTGTGGGTGATCAAATCCGGTGCTCGCTGGATAAAGTCTGGGGTTTGGAAGGCAGAGCAGGTCCTTCGGGTTCTTGAAGCTGCAAAACACACCAGGATTTGGCTGTAGCAGGTTCGAGGTGCGGACAGGCCGGAAGAGCTGGGGCCAAGTCAGTGGGCGTCCTCTTCTTACTTTCAGCAAGGCTTCTTCGGCCCTTCTGGTCGGTTCTTCTCTGAGGCGGCAAGGCTCAGGGTTGCCCCTAAATACTAGGTTTAGGGGCGTTACAGGTAGGTAAAGGTCGGGGCCAATGGGTTCCTTCCTTGGGGTGGGTGCACCCCCTAATATGCCACCCTCCAGTGGGGAGGGGGCATATGCCTCTCTCTGGTTGGCTGGGCCCCCCCCCCCCCTCTGCAAGATGGCAGGGACTGAGTTGTGCTTCACCTTGCCTTCCCCAACTGAGGGGTGGGGTTGGCAAAGGTGGGCACACCTTCCTTCCTCACTTGGTTTTCCCGCCGATTCTCCCGCCCAAAGTGGGAGTCAGAACCAGTGGGAGCCAGTTGCTGGAAGCAGCAAAGGGCTGGGGTAGCTCACAAAGGCGGCAAGCCTTTGAAGCTTCCCCTTCATGGACCCTGCCCATCCTGAGGGAGGAGGCTTGGCACCTCATCCCAGGATGTGCACTGTTTCAGACCCCGAGAGCAGCAGGCTCTCGACCCAGGGGTCCCCAAACCTGTCTGGTGGTGGCAGCTGGCGAGCAGCCACTCAGCCAGGACACTAGTTAGGTCGTTTTTCAGGGAGAATTTCTAAGATGCCCTCTGAGTGCATTTTTCATTAAATCCCACACTGGCATCAGTGTGGGTTTAACGTGCCGAGAAGTTTGATACCAAACTTCCAAGTTTTCAGTAAAGCCATTATGGTGCTGTTCAGTTTGTAATGACAAACCCCCAGAACCATATACTCTTAATGGCCTTACTGCACTTACAATGTGTAAGAATTAGTTTAGACATTGTAGGGGTACAGGGCTCATGCACCTGTACCCTCACCACTGGTATAGTGCACCCAGCTTAAGGGGTGGCTGAACTATGCCAGGGCAGTGGGTTGTAGGCACGGCACAGGGATGTGTGCCACGTCGACTCTTCACTTTGTTCTGCACCAAAACACTAAACCTGCAGAGAGAGTGAGTGAGTGTGTGTGTGTGTGTGTGTAAAGGTACAGGGCCTCTAAGAGTGGCACAATAAGTGCTGCAGCCCTTAGAAGTCTTCCCTGGCCACAGGGCCCTTGGTACCATTTACAAGGGACTGACCTGAGGCCAAAGAGTGCCAATTGGGGTTTGTTTTTAATGCAGTTTAGGGAAAGGACATAGGCCCTGAATACCTGTTTAGCAGGAACCCAGGGCACAGTCAAAGTGCATCAGAAGTTTAGCAAAAAGTGGGGGCAACCATGCAAAAAGAGGGCACTTTCTTCCACACACCCATGACAGCAAAATCAGACTGATCACTGTGGGCTTTTTAGAGGTCAGGTCACTCTGCCCTGTAAGTTCCACAGCAAGCATGCAAGTGTTCCTTCCCTCCTTAGGAGAGCAGAGCAAGGTGGCTCCGCAGGTTTACTGTACTGGCTCAAGACCATTCTGTGGATTACATCCATCAAAATTTCTGATCCGGTGTCTTTTTTGCTTACACTTATGTGAAAGGGTACTTGTGTCCAGAAAAAGACCAAACTAAGACCTGGCTGAGAAGTGTTACCTATACCCACCTGATGGTCAAGAGGGGATGTCCGAGTCAACCAGACAGAATGCACCAGTTTCAAATCTGGAGGAACAGGTTGGCTAGATGTCATGGGCTTCAAAGCCCAGAGTCAGACAAAATCTGACTGGTCATGGTATCATGTGAAGTGGCTGTAGACAAGCACAAATATGCTCATATTACCAAGCAATGAATCACTAAACAGGGAAATAAACTGTTCAACCCTGGAAAGGGAAAACCTGTAATAAACTAAATATAAAACTGTTCTACAAGCCTGCTTCATTCACCAAGTACAAAGTTTTCATGAGGGGAAGCAGTAGTGGTTGGAGGAGTTGCAAACAAAAGGGTGTGCATGTAAGAGTGAAAGCAGAGATGGGCTATCAGCTTTATCAAAATACTTCATGCAAGCAGGGTCACAAAAAGGACCATTATACGCCAGTCCATCCAAGAGCCAGTGCCCATATAAATGCATCCTTCATATACATACTGACCATCATGACAGCAACAGACCCCACTTCTGTTACAGGACTAACTTTACAGGAAAGATCACAAAAGGTAGTCAAAACACAAAGGATTGGACGCGTTGGAACACACATTGCGTCCTTCAGCCATGAAAGCAATGAGCTGATATCAAAACCAAAAAAAAACAAGTCAGCTCACATTGTGGTCAAAATCAAGGAGAAAAACACAGGGCAGTCCATAAAACTGTTACAGGGTAGCACAGAACTGTTTTATCAAATAATGCTGATGAGCCATCCTAAGACTCTGGGACACTACTGGTAAAAACATGTGCCAAAGAATAGTTCAATAACTAGTTACTGCCCAAGAACAGGCCTGAATTGTGGGAATCGGGATAGATTGAGTGCTCCTTAAGAAGTGCCTAGAAGACTGCCTTTTAAGTCACTGAATTAGAAAATTGCACCATTTTGACCAAATTCTTACCAAAGTGAGAATGTTGTATTTTTTCAAGAATGTATTAAATCTCACAACGTTGCAAGTTTTTCTCAAATTAAAATTTTCAACTGAAAATGTACCTGTTTGAGCTGCATCATGGTCAGTGTAAAAAGTGTTACAAACTGTTCTTCATACTGGCTGACGCTCACTCCAGCGATCTCAGTGAGGCACTTCAAGGAAACATTTCGGAACATGGGGACATTTAAAAACTGCAAAAAAAATATCTAGTGAAATTACTTTTCTCCATGCCTTTTAAAACCATAGAAAATTGAACCTTAAACACAAGAAGAGCTTCAACAAAGACAACAAATTCAAACTTTTTCGGATCATGGGGGTGGAGGGTGAACAAGTTACTGACCTTTGGTGACTGGTAGAGAGTATTTAGCCACACATTTCTCACTTTTGAATATTCACAAGGCATAAGACGGGATATGGAAACTTTTCAGCAGTACATCTGTATGTGGGTAGGTGGTGCTGTGCGGCTCAAAGACCCCTTTCATTTCTAGAAATGACATACGTAGCCTATATAGATGCCACTCCTGCGCACTGTCAGTTGCTTTATAAACTGTCAGTGCATCCAAGCGCAGAGCCCCAAAAGCAAATTGGCGTAACTAGTGTGTAGATTCCTAGGCTTGGGATCTTAATAGGTGAAGGACCACCACAGAACAGGGAGCACAGGAGGGTCGGTAAGGACTCTGCGGTTGGATAGCGTCTCAATCACAAAGGGAATCACAGAAGGCAAGTGACTTGTCCTTCTGCTAGAGACGTCAAGCCACATATTTCTCACCTTTTGAATAGATACCAAAGCAGTACATATTTGGAGGTGGGACTGTATGGACTCAAAACAGAGATTCTTGCATGACAGAGTGGGCAAAATGTCGCTCTTGGCGAACCGGACTATACAGGCAACAGTGCTTTGTGAACATCTCAGCAGACATATTGAGGAGTAAGCTAGGCTTGACTTGTGGAGGTGGAGCAGGTAGCCGATGATATCCTGGACTGCAGGCCTAAGAGGGTCTAGCTTCTCAGTGATGAAGTAATGTAGGAAAGCTGGTTCTGAAAATACTATACCAAAGTAAGGTATAGTGTGCACAGAGTCCAGTGGACCCCCAGAGGCTTAAGTATAGGATACTAAAAGCTCTATTTGTGGTAGCATGGTTGAGCTGTTAGGCTTATCAGAGGAGCTCTGTTAAGCATTTGTTGTACACCCTCAGGCAAGAAATGATTACACACTCTCAAAGACTGAATCCAAGACCAATTGTTTCGTACAGTGGTTCCCAAACTGTGCGCCGTGGCTCCCTGGGGAGCCGTCAAAACTAGCCAGGGGAGCCACACACCAAGCACTTTAATGCATTTATTGTTGAACGGTTTGATGACCAGCCTTAAGCTGGAAACAGTGCTTAATTGATGGCATGTTGACGGAGATGACGTCAATATTTCACTGGATCCCCACGTTCGAACACTCCCAAAGTAAGTGGAAGAAACAGATTTATTTTGTTAGACTCGTTGATAGATTAGGTTTTTTTCCAAATGCATTTTACACAAATGCAAGTTATCAGGAAAGTAAAGTTGTCCTAACACACTCGGTGCTATTAAGAATGGACATGTGTACTTGTACGATAGGTGCTTCTGGCACACATTTCTTTCAACACACTTATTTCCAGGCAGGCCTGCTCTCTCCATGAGCACAGGGAAGTAAAACATCATCTACTGCATAATGCCAAAATTTGCAAGCAAGAAAGGGAACATTTACGATTTAAAAAAAAAAAAATTAAAAATCGGAGGAATTTATTTGGTTTGCATTGAATTGGAGGCAATTTTAGGGACGAGAAAGCTAAAATAAAGCAATATGTGGTTTAAAAAATTGTAAGTCACCATGCTGAGACAGGTGTGTTGGCACGTATGACATGGGTAGAAATGGAAGTACATGCAAATATTCAAGCGCAGAAACACTTTGGCAATGGGGCCATCTAGTACTGCAAGTGGGATAAAAAGAGTTTGAGAGGGTTCTCTAAAAAAGGAATGGGTAAAGAAGTGTAATTAGGAATATTTTATTGTGCGGTCTTAGTAATATGAAACACCCGGCATATGATTATAATACCTTTATCAGCTTCATCCCAATAATTTTCAGGGAGAAAAATGCAACTACTCCCGAGGCCTGGCTTACATCCCCCTCCACCCCCGCACTCCAAAAAAAAGTAACAGTAGGGGGCCGCAGCCAACGGGTCAAGGAAGCAGAGTGTCGAAAAAGTTTGGTAATCACTGGTTTAGTGTAAAAAGTTACTTTGTTTTATTTTAGAAGATATGGTTTCTTACCTGCAACTCGTGTTCTCTCCGAGGGGTATTTCCATGATAGTCATAAGCGTTGAATAGTCCCGTCTGCCTGCAGGGATCCAGGAGCAAATTTATCTTCTTAAGTGCTGAAGTTCACCTTTCTTCAGGAAGGCCTTGAATAGTCACTTGAAGTCATTATGCAGGCTATAGAATTAGGCTACAAATGAGAATTCTTCATCTTGTTGTAACAAAGGGGAAATATCCAAGGAAACATGCAACTAATACATGAAAAACTTTGTACGGTAACGGAAAAAAAAATCATTGACAAACCCTTTTGTTGTGTGCGAGCATGATGAAGTAGTGCAGGGCAGTGTAGCCCATAGGCTGTCGTCATAAGGGAAGAAAAATGAGACTGTGCCTTTAAGTACTGTGTGACCTCCAATATCCCATCATGCTCAGCCAGAGGTAGTTACCTCAGTTCTTTTTATAGGTTGTACTAGATGAAAATTAGCAGTGCATAAAAGTGTCTATCAAATCCACTGGGGAGGAGGGAGTGTTGCTTACAACTATCATGAAAATACCCCTATGAAAGAACAGGAGTTACAGGTAAGAAACTAAACCTTCTCTTGTAGGGTATTTGCATGTATAGTTGTAAGCGGTGAATAGAGTAGCAAGCCCATCCCCCTGAAGTGGTGGAGTAGACAAACAAATAGCAAAGAGATTTCTAAGGGACGCCTGTCCCACTGGAGCATCCGTTTTAGCATCAGTGTCAAGGCAGTAGCGGCTAGTGAATTTGTGGACTGAGCTCATTTAGCAGCTTTGCAAATATCTGCCAAGGGGATATTTCTCATCAACGCAGCAGTGGCCCCTAGTTGAGTGGGCTTTGTGTTTGCCAGCAAGAGTCTTATTAGCCAGCTGATAGCAGAATAGGATGCAAGAGACAATCCACCTGGAAACTGACTGTTTGGAAGAAAACAGACCTGTGGGAACTGGGCCATAATTGCTGACCACTCTTGTGATTTCTTAATAGATTTGGTTTTATCTAGATAAAACTTTAAAACTCATTACATCCAGAGAGTGAAAGGCTCTCTCTGCTGGAGTAAACTGATTTTGAAAGGAAGGGGATATAGATACAGTCTGGTTTATGTGAAAATCAGAGAAAACTTCAGGAAGGAATTTGGGATGGGTCCTCATCACTACTTAGGAAGAGTGGAAGACTGTATGGCTCATGAGCACAAATGCACTGTATCTCACCAACTCTACATGCAAATGTATTTAGCACAAGGAAAGCAGTTTTCCAACTGAGATGTTGGAGAGATGCTTTATGTATGGGCTCAAAAGGAGGTAGCAGACTTGAAAGAACCATGTTGAGTTCCCAAGGAGGAGAGGGGTGCCTAAAAGGAGAAAAGACCATTAACCCTTCCAGGAAATCTTTGATGACAGGAAACTTAAAGAAAGGTTTGTGAAGGACTTTTCCTGTATGCCATAAAAACAGCCAGGTGGACTTTGATGGAAGAGAATTGCAGGCCAGATATAGCAAGGTGCAAAAGATATGGAGAAGGACATCCTCCTGGCAAGACGTAGGGTCCATCTGTATGGATGAACATCAGATGCAAAATCTCCCCCACTTGAAGGCACATGCAGAACGTGTGGATCACTGCTTTGCCTACTTCAGAATCTCCATACAGTCCCGAGGTAGGTTCAGATGGCCAGGTTGTACAGTCTCAGGAGCTATGCTGCCAAATTCAAGGAGGAGAAGTTGGAATGTAACATTTGTCCTCCGAATTTCGTCTTGAGGTCTCGCTTGCATGGTAGCCTCAGATGTGGACGAAGCGACCGTGAAGAAGGTCCGAGAACCACAATTGTCTCGGCCACTCTAGTGCGAAGAGGATCATCTCGGCAGTCGTGGATGTAAGCTTGAGCAGGACAGCCGGGATCAGGAGAATTGGTAGAAAAGCGTAGAGAAATTTGTTGGACTAGTCGATCCATAGGGCATTCCCCAATGATTCTGGATGGTAAAACCTGGCGGAGAAGTAGAGGCATTTTTGGTTTTCTGCTGTGGCGAAAAGGTTGATAGAAGTTGTGTCCCAAAAGAGGAAGATATCTTGTACGACATCTTCGCTCAGCACCCATTCGTGTTTTGTCAATAGCCCTGCTTAGCGCATCTGTTTGGACATTCTGAATGCCTGGAAGGTGAGTGGCTGTTACCTTCAGATTTCTGTTGAGGAACCAGTGCTAGATCGTCTCGGCCTCGTGTGACAGGGCTCTGGACCTTGTTCACCCTGCTTGGTCAGGTAGTACATGATGGTTGAATTCTCCATCTGTTGCAAAGTCATCCTGTGCCCTGGGCACCCCCCAACTTTTTGCTGACTGGTACTGGTGGTAACTGACTGACTGACTGACTGACTGACTGACCCTGGGCTCTGCCTAACCAGGCCCAGTGCCAGTGCTATGCTGAAAGACACTTACAATACAGTGAAAACACCTACATACACTAGGGTACACTAAGGTTTGTGGTACCCCTGTGATTGGTATGACCTACCCCATAGGGCCCTAGTACATAATAGGGCAGGGAGATTGAAACTACCCATCAGTCCCTAGTATAATAAAACAGCATGGCAGTTTAGAAGCGAGCAGCCCTTTCTGCACTTGCATGTGTGCACTGCTGAAGCCTGGGGTCTTATTTAAAGTGGCTCTGTGCTACAGGACTGCTTTTAAAAAGTAAATTGTGCCCAAACTAGACTTGTTTTTGGGGCACTTAAAAATGGTTAACCTACAATGTTTGGGCATATTAGGTACCCCCAGGGTCCCCCCCCCAAAGGTGTCCCAGGGGTGGGGGGGGTCAGGTATCTATAAGGTGGACCATTATAAAATTAGTTTTATATGCCCTGGGTAAAGTGAAATTGCACAATTCACTCCCCACATTGTGATAAAGTGCTGCCCAAAATCGACTTTGGTGGTAGGAGCACTGTGGAGGGAGGATCTGCAATATTTTTACATATTCAGAACCCCTAAAGTCTCTCCTAGGTGTTCCTGGGGTGGGGTCCTGTAGATATATGTAGCGTACTTATAAAATATGTTTTTATAAGCCCTGGTGCTGGAAAAATGGCCCAAGTCACTTTTCATATTGCGAATCCCATGCCATAGGTTAACATTGGAAAAGGTTATTAGTTAATAACTGGAGAAAGAAAAGCCATGAAACTAGGATTAAAGGACTCAGTAGAATGGTAATGATAAACCCAAAAATATGGTATTGTTGAATTTATTGTAAAATGTACAGACAAGAAGTTATAAGACTTTGTGATTGGTCAGAGATAAGTGGGTGAGCCTGGCTGCTTTGAAGAGGTGATAAATGACCCCTGGGGTTAGGAAGCCTCTCGGGGAGGAGAGGGTTGCTGGGCATAGGAATGCCAGAGCAGGGGGAGGAGTAGTAAACCATGGACTTCAAGCGAAGGGGAGGACCCCTGTTCACCTCCAGCCAGATGCCAGGATTAAGGAAGCAATGAGCAGATGCAAGGGGGGAGAGACTATGGCGATTAGCCATCCTAGGGGTGTGTTTAGCCAGCTCTTCTCTCCCTGCTGAAAATTCTGACATATTGAATTTTGGAAGAATAGTTGTTTCTGGGTTAGCATTTTGCCACACTCTGCAGGAAGTGGTCAGACCTTTGGGTGGAACTCTGCAGCTCATTGGACAGGAGTGCCCTCCTGCTTGACCCCAAAGAACACTGAATAAGTATCTGAGAGGGGCGGTGCCTCTCAGATCTGCTGCTTGAAACTTGAGAATCAGAAGGGTCTGCGCTGAAGAGTTTGATGTGCATTTCCAAAGGCCTGGACTCTGAAGATTGCGCCTTTTTGCACCATTTGAAACTACAGCCCTGTGGATCAAACTTGCTTCAAAAGGACTAACGAGTGGACTCCCTGCAAGCTACAGGTTAACAGAGCTCACCTGGACCATCACCACAAAGAATCCGCAGCCTGGGGTACTACTAGTGGATTTGTAAGGGTTTTGTCCAAGTGGATGGTGGGAATTGAAGTCTCACACTTTCAAGGACCCTCTAGGAGATTCCAGAACCTTGGATTGTGTGTTGGATACTTTGGGTCCCGCAAGAAGAACTTCAGGAAGGAGTACTAACTGGACCCAGCCTGCTGGAGGGGGCTGCACAAGACTGGTGAGAGATCCTCCAGAACAATTTCTAAAGGTGAATGTGTCCCTGTCAGAGGCAACGAAATGACCAAAAGGGGCACTGTTGGTTTCTAAGCACTAGAAAGTGACTAATCTTTAAAAATTCATATCTCTGGTTTCCCTACAGTGGATTCTTTTCGTTTTGGCGTCATTTAAAAAAGATAAAAATATTTCCTATTTTTATAAATTGGTGTTGGATTTTTATTTTGTGTTCTGTCTTAATTATTTACTGAATTGGTATTTTTAAATGCTTTACATACCTGTCTGAAGTTAAGCCTGCCTGCTCGCAGCCACGTTACCAAGGGTTGAGCATAGGAATAATTTTCTAAGACCTATTCTGAGCCCTATACTGTGTTAGTGGCCTTATTGCCAGTGGCAGACCTACATTTGCCCCTACCAATAATCCACTTTCCAACATTTGGTGCTCAGCAGTGTGGATGAGGACTTGTGTTTAAAGAGTACACCTTTCAGTAAAGTGAATTAAGATTTTAAAAATCCTTTAAATTGCCTTAAAACAAAACTTCTGAGTTTGATTTTTGGAATTTGGACTAAAACTGTTTTTAATGCATTGTTTTGATTTTTCCAAATTGTTCTAAGTCTGTGTGCCTAGTTATTGTGACCCAAAACTAGGGAACCATGGAGCTGGACCTGGCTAAACCGCCCCAGTTCAGGATGGCTGATCTTAGGGTACAGTGTAGGCTGAGGGGGCTGCCTGCTTCCAACAAGATTAGGAAGGCAGGGTTGCTCAAGTCCCTAAAGGCCTGGGCTAGCTGATGAGATACGGGGGGTGGGGGGGGGGGGGGGGGAGTACAGGTAGTGTTCCCCCCCACCCTCACCCGGGAGGGGGGTGAGGATGTTGGCTCTTCCATTTTTTCTCTTAGCCCTGCAGTTCGAGATGGTGGGTGGAGGGCAGGGTCCCCTACTCAGGAACCACCACAGTCCCTTGCAGAGAGACAGCTTAAGGCTCAATTAGCTTTGGAGCAGGAGAAATTGGAATTAGCTAAGAAGAAATGGGAGGGGGAGGAGGAGGAGGAGAAAAGAAATGGCGGCAGTGAAAATGATGAAGATTTTGAGACGTCCAGGGGTGGTGGTTTTGATCAAACTTCCCACGGGTATAGCCAAGTACACCGAGGGGGATGACATTGATAAGTGGCTAGCAGCCTTTGAGAGGGCCCTTAGAATTAGTAGGGTCCACTCTAAGTATTGGGGTGGACTCCTGTGGGAGTGGATTCCAGTAACTGGGAGGGATAGGCTCCTGAACTTGAAGGGAGAGGATGCAGAATCATACCAGCAGAAGAAGGCATGCTTAGTCAAGAGATTTGGTCTGACTACAGAACAGTACATGGTGAAGTTTAGGGGCACCCAGAAATTGAGTTCAAAGTCTTGGGTAGACTTTGTGGACGTTTCAGTGAAGGCACTGGGAGGCTGGATTGTTAGTAACACTGTTGACACAAGGGATTGTATAGTTTGTTTTTGAAAGAACATATTTTGACTCATTGTGCAGAAGAGAAGTTACGCCAGTATCTAGTGGACACTAAGCTGACAGACCCCAGAAAGCTGGGAGAAGCAGCTGATGAGTGGGTGAGAAACCAGGTTTCCATTCAGCACCAGGGGGGTGACCAGAAGAAAGGACAGGTCCCTCCTCAGATCAAAGCCCAAGGGAAAGAAGGTCAAAACCAGAAGGAGTCCTCCAAAGACCCACAAAAACCTGCCCCCCCCCTGCCCCCCCTCCAGGGAGGTTGCTACCTGGTGAATTTCACCAGGTGATTTATGTAGACAGCACTACCAAACTCATCCTATGGCTGTGGTGGATTTGGAATAGGGAGGTGTGACAGGCACTATGAAGGTAGCTGTGTCAAAGGTGCTCCCAGTCCAGTGTTTACTGGGCAATGATCTTGAAGCCTCTCAGTGGTCAGAGGTGGAGAGGACTCCATATGAAAATATTGGAGCTCTCCGAGTGGGTATGTGCTGTGGCTAGGTCACAGACTAGCCAGAAGGGAGGGGCTGGACACTTGGACCCTTGAACAAAGGGCCAAGCATCCAAGGAAAAGGGTACTGGGCCTGGTGTGCCAGTCCAGGGAACTCCAGAGGTGCAGGAAGAATCTAACCCTGATGTGGAGGATCTGGCCTCTGAGGGAGGGACTCCATCCCTGCCAGAGCTGTCAGATTTGGCAGAGCTGACAGGAGCAGGTGGACCCTCCAGAGAGGAGTTCAGTAAGGGACAGAGACTGTCCCACCCTTGAGAGCGTGAGGTGTATTGCCTCTAAGCAAGAGGAGCGGGTGATAGTTGGTTTCACAAACTCTACTGGGAAGATGGACTGCTTTATACTGAGGCAAGAAACCTCAAGGGGGGTGGGGCACACCAGGTGGTTGGTGGTGCCCCAGAAGTACAGAGAGTTCATGGGCATCGACTCCATTGTTAGATTATTTGCCGCAGAGGGTGAGAATGGAGTAGTAGTAAAGAATAGAGATGTCCATGCGTATGTATGTAAATTAAATAGAGAACTGCAGCAGCTACAGGTATCCGGGGAAGTGGGTGGGCGCATGTGACTACAGCTCTACATGCCAAGAACAGATGCTCACTGGGGAAGTAACATTATCCATTCGAGGCATGTGAGCTGTAGATCACATGCTGTGCATAGATTACATAGCAGTATCCTCCCAAAGCGGTGGCTAACCTGTAGCTGTTGGAGTTGTATGAAATAGTGCCTTAAGTACTGCTTGACCCACATTGGCTTGTCCGCTAACACATCTACACAATAGTGTTTCGTGAATGTGTGTGGTGTAGACCATGTTGCAGCTTTGCAAATGTCAACTATGGGGATGTTTCCCAAAAAGGCCATAGTGGCCCCTAGCTTGCGAGTGGAATGTGCCCTAGGGGGTACAGTTAGGTTTCTCTTTGCTTTAGCATAGCAGGTTTGAATGCACTTAACAATCCACCTTGCAATACCCGATTTGGAAATAGGATTGCCCTTGTGTGGTGGCGCAAACGCAACAAAGTGGTTTTGTTTTACGAAAAGATTTTGTCCTTTCAATGTAGTACAAGAGTGCTCTTCTAACATCCAAGGTGTGTAAAGCTCGTTCTGCCACTGAATCAGGTTGAGGGAAGAATACGGGTAATTCTACTGACTGATTTACGTGACATGCAGATGCTACCTAAGGTAAAAATTTAGGATTGGTACGAAGAGCCACTTTGTCTCGGTGTAGTTGGAAAAATGGTTCTTGTATGGTTAATGCCTGTAATTCACTCACTCTCCTTAAAGTGATTGCAATGAGGAAAGCGGTTTTCCAGGAGAGGAACTGTGGTTCACATTTGTGCATGGGCTCAAAAGGTGGGCCCATTAATCTTGTGAGGACTACGTTAAGATTCCACAATGGAGCAGGTGGAAGTTTAGGTGGTAGGACTCTTTTTAGTCCTTCCATGAAGGCTTTGATCACTTGTACTCTAAGCCATGACAGATGCTGTCTATTTTGTAGATATGCAGCTATTGCCACTAGGTGTAGTCTGATGGAGGTGTAAGCCAACGCTGACTGTTGCAAGTGTAATGCACAAGTTACTAACTTGTGTAACGATATATCTGTAAGAGACAGTAGTTAGTGACAGATTCCTTACCTTAGAATATCCCCAGGCGTCAGGCTGGATCCGGAAAGTTTTTGCGTAGCAGTACCCTTGCGCGTCGGTAGGCGGCGTCGTGCGGCTCCGCGTCCGTCGTCGTGATTGCCGGGATGACGTCGCGGGCAGTACTTAGACGCCGCCCCTGCGCGCTGACGTCAGTTCTGTACACGACTTTCCGCGCCAGGAACGCAGAGCCATGCAAGAAGCTGACATAGGTGTCTGAAAAATACTAGGGCCCTGAAAGGGATGTCCTTAGCCCTAGAATCAGTTCGCAGAACGGGGAGGATGGGTGGGCGGTAAGGAATCTGTCACTAACTACGGTCTCTTACAGATATATCGTTACACAAGTTAGTAACTTGTGCATCTGAAAGAGACACGTTAGGGACAGATTCCTTACCTTAGAATAGATACCCCAGCAATACCAACCCCGGTGGTGGGTCTGCGAACAAAGATCAGACAAGGAAGTCCTGGAGGACAGAACGGCCAAAGAAGCAGTCCCTCCGGACCTGACTGTCAAGGCAGTAATGCTTTGTAAACGTGTGCAGCGAGGCCCACGTAGCTGCCTGACAGATAACCGGCAGCGGAACACCGCAGCCCAAGGCCGTGGTAGCAGCCGTTGCCCTGGTGGAATGGGCACGCAGCCCAACAGGAGGCTCCTTCTTAGCCAAAGAATAGCAGGTCTTGATGCACAAGGTAACCCAGCGGGAGATGGTTCGTTTGTGCACCGCCCGACCTTTTTTGGCGCCCACGTAGTCAACAAAGAGCTGGTCATCCACCCGGAAGTGTTTTGTGCGGTCGATATAGAAGGAGAGCGCTCGTTTTGGGTCCAGACGGTGGAGCCTCTCTTCCTCTCTGGAAGGATGCGGAGGCGGAAAGAAGGTAGGCAAAGTGATGGTCTGCCCAATGTGGAAGGCAGTAACCACCTTTGGCAAGAAGGACGGACGCGTCCGAAGAACAACCTTGTCTGGATGAACAGACAGAAAGGGAGGTTTGCAAGATAGAGCCTGGAGCTCACTCACCCGCCGAGCGGAGGTGATGGCCACCAGAAAGGATGACTTCAGAGTCAGAAGACGAAGAGGACAGTTATGTAGAGGCTCAAAGGGAGCGCACATTAAAAAGGTAAGAACCAAGTTCAAGTCCCACTGAGGCATTACAAACGGAACAGGAGGGAAGAGGTGTGTAATGCCTTTTAAGAACCTGTTAACAACAGGGGACTTGAAAAGGGAG
This sequence comes from Calotriton arnoldi, assembly GCA_963921515.1. Lineage (NCBI taxonomy): Eukaryota > Metazoa > Chordata > Amphibia > Caudata > Salamandridae > Calotriton > Calotriton arnoldi. The sequence goes on along the minus strand of CAWUFW010006411.1, from coordinate 749,675 downwards.
GGCTGATCAGGGAGCCTGAGGAAGGCCGAGATAGCACAAAGATAACCCTTGATGGTACCCAGGGCAGAACCCTGTTGGGCCAGAGAAAGAAGGAACAGAAGGACCTCAGAAAGAGGGGCAGAAAGGGGATTCACAGCCTTTGCTGTGCACCATGCCACAAATTTGTTCCACCTACAGGCGTATACCACCTTAGTGGAGGGACGCCTGGCTGCCAGAATCACATCACAAACTTCAGGAGGCAAGTCGAAAGGAATCAACTGCCGCAGCTCAATCTCCACGCAAGCAGGTGTAGACTGGACAGGTTCGGGTGGAGGACCGTCCCCTGCTGCTGCGACAGAAGATCCTCCCGAAGAGGCAGACGGATCGGGGGATCCACGCTCATACTGAGTAGCTCGGGATACCAAACTCTTTGAGCCCAGTCCGGAGCCACAAGGATGACTTGGGCCCGGTCGTGCCGAATCTTCTTCAACACTCTGGGTAGAAGTGGAATAGGCGGAAAGGCGTACAACAGACCGCAACTTCACTCGTGACGAAAAGCGTCGCCGAGCGAGTGCCGCCTTGGAAATTCCAACGCGCAGAACTGATGACATTGCGCGTTCTCGTCGGTGGCGAATAGATCTAACCAAGGCTCTCCCCACTGTAGAAAGAGTCCTTGCGCCACTTCCGAGTGAAGACGCCATTCGTGATCCATCATGCACCTGCGGCTGAGTTCGTCCGCCCTGGCGTTCAGGGAACCTGCCAGGTGTTGAACCATCAGGAACATGCCCTGATGTTCCAGCCATGTCCAGAGGCGCAGAGCCTCCTGACAAAGGGTCCACGACCCCACCCCGCCCTGTTTGTTGCAGTACCACATGGCGGTGGTGTTGTCGGTGAACACCTGCACTACCTTCCCTTTGACAGAGGGAAGGAATGCCTTGAGTGCAAGTCGGATCGCCCGTAGCTCCAGAAGGTTGATTTGGAGCCAGGACTCCGCCGGAGACCAGGGGCCTCTGATCTCCGCCTCTCCCATGTGACCGCCCCATCCCAGAAGGGACGCGTCCGTCACAACTGTGTGCTCTGGCTGGGGAAGGGAGAGGGATCTGCCCATGACCCATTGCCGGTTCGAGAGCCACCACTGCAACTGTTTAGCAGTCCCCTCCGAGATCTGGACGTGATCGGACAGGTTGCCCTGGTGCTGCGCCCACTGGAACTTCAGGTCCCACTGCAGAGCCCGCATATGCCATCTGGCATGATTGACCAGCAGGATGCAGGAGGCCATGAGGCCCAGCAGCCTCAGGGTCATCCGTACCGAAACCCAGGATAAAGGCTGAAAGATCGGAATCATAGCCTGAATATCCCGGACTCGCCGTTCGGGAGGATAGGCCCGAAACTGCGTCGTGTCCAGAACTGCTCCGATGAAAAGGAGCTGTGGAGAAGGAATCAGATGCGACTTCGGCACATTGATGGAGAACCCCAGCGAGTGCAGGAGTTCGGCCGTAGTCTGGAGGTGGGAGACGACTGCCTGGGACGAGTCCGCCTTCAGCAGCCAGTCGTCGAGGTAGGGGAAGACTGAAACCCCTGCCCGGCGCAGATGAGCTGCGACCACCGCCATCACTTTCGTGAACAACCGAGGGGCACTGGTAAGGCCAAAGGGGAGCACGGTGAACTGAAAATGCTCGAGGCCTACCGTGAATCGAAGGTAACGCCGGTGGGCCGGCAGGACGGGGATGTGGAAATAGGCGTCCTGCAAGTCCAACGCTACCAACCAGTCTCCAGGGTCTAGGGCAGTCAAGACCTGAGCTAGGGTGAGCATCTTGAACTTCTCCTTCCGGAGGAAGCGATTGACGTTCCGGAGGTCCAAGATAGGACGCATGTCCTCCTTGTCCTTTTGGGCACCAGAAAGTAGTGGGAGTAGCAACCACGCCCTACTTCTGGGGTCGGAACATGCTCGATGGCCCTCTTGGCCAAGAGGGCCGTGACTTCCTTCTGTAGAAGCACCAAGTGATCCCCTGACATGCGGTGGAATTGAGGTGGCATGGCTGGGGGTGGTCTTGAAGGGGAGGGAGTAGCCCCTTCGGACAATGTCCAAGACCCACCTGTCCGAGGTGATGGGACGCCAGTGGTGAAGGTGATGGCGGACCCTGCCCCCTACTGGCGTGCTGTGCACCTGAAAGGAGGGACTAGGAGGGCTTGGAGGCCGCGGACGGGTTGGAGGTGGTGGCCTGACCCGCACGCTGCATGCCCGAACCGCCACGGCGGTATCCACGTCCTCGGCCACGCGAAGACGCCTGCTGCGCGGGCCGGTGACTGGGCGCCCCTTCCGTGGCCACGATAGGGGCGAAAAGCAGAAGGTAGCGGAGGGCGTGTAGCAGAAAGGCCCAGGGACTTGGCAGTAGCCCGTGAGTCCTTAAAGCGCTCCAACGCATGGTCTGCTTTGGAACCAAAAAGACAGACTCCATCAAAGGGCATGTCCATGAGAGTATTCTGGACATCCCCTGAAAAACCAGTGGTTCTCAGCCAGGCGTGGCGACGCAGCGCCACAGTCGTTGCAATAGATCTGCCCAGCGAGTCGGCGGTATCAAGGCCACATCGTATGGTGTATTTGGCCGCATCCCTTCCTTCCGCAATGGCGCGGGAAAGCAGTGTCTGGACCTCCTCAGAACACTGGGGCAAAACAGTCGCCACCGAATCCCACAAGAAGTGGGTATATCGGCCCAAAAGACAAGCGGTGTTGATGGACCGCAAGCCAGCACTGGAGGAAGAAAAACCCTTCTTCCCAAATTGATCCAGGCGTTTGGATTCCCTATCCGGAGGGGCGGTAGGGAAGGCGGTTTGGGAAGCGGAGGCTTGGACAACCAAGCTCTCAGGAGTGGGGTGGACAGAGAGAAACAGGGGTCGCCCGGAGCTGGGCGATGGCGTCGGGACACGTTCCTATCCACAGGAGCCCCTGTGTTGGGCTTGGACCAGGCGCCCAAAGAACGTCAGTAAGTGCATCGTTAAACGGCAGCACAGTCTCCAAGGAGGAGGCCGCTGGCTGAAGCACTTCTGTCAAGAGATTAGTCTTGACCGTCACCGTAGGGAGTCGAAGATGTAAAGCTCCAGCTGCCCTACGCAACACCGTTGCAAAATTGGCTCCCTCCTCCGTAGCCACGGGAGGAGACAGCATGCCAGTGTCAGGGGAAGTATCTAGACCACTGGCATCCCCTAGTTCCTCTGCCCAGTCCTCATCATACTGACACTGCTGTGACAGAGTGTCCTCAGACCCCTCCCAGTCCTCCTGGTCCTCCTCCGGTTCAAAATAAGGAGGAGGAGGGACATTTGGGACCCAAGGTCCCATCGGCGCCGGAACCAGCGTCGAGCGACGTCGGTCCGGCTCCATGTCCGGAGCCGGAGAGTACATGGGGACGACGCCGCCCGGAGCCCCGGGCAGCGTCAGGAACGGCACCGGAGACATCGGCGCCGGCGGAGGCGTGGTCAGGTCGACAGGAATTCCTGTACTTGGGCCGGATCCGCCCCCGAACCCGGGAAGGACTGGTATGGCAGGGGAGACTCCACAGTCATGTCCAGGGGCGGGGACGGTGCCGGGAGGGGCCTCAGCCGAGTCGCGAGACCGGCGAGGCGAAGTCCTAGAGCGATGATGCTTTTTGGACTTCTTGTGCTTAGACTTACCGGACGACGAAGACTTGGATCCCGACGACCGGTGAGGACTCCGCGACCGACCCCTCGACCTCTCACGCGACCGGGGCTTGGAATGGCGCGGAGCCGACTGCCGGGCCTCGAGGAGCTTTCGAGACCGCTCTCGCAAAGCTTTCGGGTTGAGGGCCCGGCAGTCGGAACACGACTTCGTGTCGTGGCCTCGGCCGATGCAGAAGAGACACTCCAGATGCGGGTCTGTGATGGACATCATCCGAGCACAGCAGGCGTCGCAACGTTTAAAGCCGGGCATCCCTACGACACCTTGGAGTCGATTCGAAGAAACAGTGAAAAAATTCACCAAAAAAGTTAGTCAAAAAATGACTAGGGCACTGCTCTTCCCGGATCTGCGCTTGCTGGCGCGGAAAAAGAAGAACTGACGTCAGCGCGCAGGGGTGGCGTCTAAGTACTGCCAGCGACGTCATCCCGGCGATCACGACGCCGACGACGGACGCTGAGCCGCACGACGCCGCCTACCGACGCGCAAGGGTACTGCTACGCAAAAACGTTCCGGATCCAGCCTGACGCCTGGGGATATTCCAAGGTAAGGAATCTGTCACTAACGTGTCTCTTTCAGATGTTATGTTTCGTATAGAGGCCCTAATATAGACACGTTCATATATGCCGTATATGGTCATATTCGTATATGCCCTATTATGGTCATGATCTTCTATGCCCTAACATAGGCATAATCTTTCACCTACATTAGTTCCCTACAGTACACAACGAACTCTGAATGTAGAACTTTATCTAGTCTGTGGTTTGAACACTGCAGGGTTTTTCCCGAACACAGGCCTACAATGTACTCCAATTATGCATGCACATTCACCAGCTACATCTCCCGCATAATATGTATGTACAAAGTTCACCCCTGACGTCTTCCTCATGTCCAACAAACAAAAATACAAACCATACTAAGGGACGAGACACTTTAGGGTATAAATACACCACATCTTGCCACGGTAAGACGGAGGAAACCGAGACTTCCATGCCGAAACACTGACCAGAGACGCTGAGGCTCCTGCATGCAGTCGCTCCAGCTGACAGCGGTCTAACACAGCCCTTGCGGGGTGTCCAACTCGAGACGAGGAAGGGGTGCCACACACTATTCAGGTAATGGGGTTCGACTAAATCCTAGAGGGATTCTTGGCTCTTAGGCTTTTAGACCTACACCCATGCTAAGTACACTTGGGTACATCTAGTTAGGCATCGTAGGAGTATGCGCACTTTTATAATGCATTTTATATGTTCATGTATGTAACCATTATTATTGCAATATGGTAGAACTGTACTATCCTTTCACTTTTATCGTACTGCTGATAATATATCTCTGCTATTGTCTGCTGGTTGTTGCAGCACATATATTCTACACCAGAATAACAACTGTTCAATAAATACTTATTGAAACGCCCAGACTGTTTATTCTGTGCAACTCTGAGACAAACCGAAGTAAGCACGAGTGACTGAGCGAAAAGTAGTACATTGTTTCCACGATTCTGAGGGATCAGGGTTGTCATGATCTAAGGTTGCCAGAAACTAATCTCTCCCCGATAAGAGGAGATTCTAGTGGCACTGTGAGCTAGCTAATGCAAATCAGGCTAACATACGCGGTGGGGGTGCACAGAGCCAGTCGGTCACCAAGCCCACAGTTTATGTTATCCAAACGCGCAGGTCCTGCAGGGGTACTATAGGAACTACACGACAGTAACAGATAGCAGATGATGTTTTGTATGGAAGCATCAAGATGGTTGATAGGATTGTTACCACAATAAACAACAAATCGCTTCCACTTAGCTGCGTAGCAGGCCCTTGTAGTAGGTCTTCTAGCCTCCCTAATGATAGTCATACATTCTGGTGGAAGGTTTAAGTAACCAAACTCTAAGATTTCAGGAGCCAGAACGCCAGGTTCAGCTGTTTGGGATCTGGGTATCTCATTTCTCCATGGCTCTGTGAGGAGACTGGCGGTTAAATGCAGCTTTTGATGCAGAACCAGAGATAGCTCCAACAGGGTTGTGAACCAAGGTTGACGTGCCCATGTGGGAACTACTAGGATTAGTGTGGGAGACGTTTGCCTGAGCTTGTGAACCACTAATGGATTGAGTGGGAGAGGTGGAAAAGCGTAGGCAAATATCCCTGACCAGTTCATCCGTAGTGCATTGCCCTTGGATTGCAGGTGGGAGTACCTCGAGGCGACGCTTCGGCATTTTGCGTTTTGGTATGTGGCGAACAGGTCTATGTGAGGGACTCCCCAACTTTGAAAGTATGGGAGCAGAACCGGAGGGTAGAGTTCCCATTCGTGTATTTGCTGCCTTTGCCTGCTGAGTAGATCTGCAATCTGGTTGTTCACTCTTGGGAGGTGTTGCGCTAGGAGATAAAGTTTGTGGTAAATGGCCCACCTCCAGATGTCTCTGGCTAAGTGGGACAGTTGGAGAGAGTGTGCCCCCTCCCTGTTCTTTTATGTAATACATAGCTGTCATGTTGTCTGTACAAACCAAGACAGCTTTGCCCTCCAGGTGAGTCTGAAACACCTTGAGGGCTAGAAAGATTGCAAGCAGCTCTGGATGATTGATGCGGAGCAACTTCTGCTGTTGACTCCACAGGCCTTGCACTGTGTGATGTTGTAGATGAGCTGCCCAGCCAGTGAGGGAGGAGTCCCCTGTCAGTACTATCTGTGGAACCGGGTCTATGAACGGCCGTCCTTTTGACAAATTTTGTGTGTTCCACCACTGCAGAGGTCGTCTCGGAGGAGGCATTTTTAGAGCCTCCGCGGTAAAAGGAGCGCCGAAAGGAACCACGGCTTAATGCAGACTGAAGGGCTCCCATGGATTTGGCCACTTCAGTGTCCTTCATTTTCTCTAGTGAAGAATCTACCATTGGGCCAAATAGATGGTCTTTATCAAAGGGAGTGTTTAAAATGGAGGTTTGCACCTATGGTTTGAACCCCGATATGCGAAGCCAAGCAAGTCTTCAAGAGGACACTGGTGATTACCGCTCTAGCAGCAGTGTCTGCAGCATCTAAGGAACATTTTATAGCGTTATTGGAAATAAGTTGCCCTTCACGCACCAGGTCTTGTGCCTTAGATCTGTGTTGCTGGGGCAAATATTGCATTAATTGCTCCATCTCGTCCCAGTGCGCACGGTCATATCGTGCTAGCAATGCCTGATTATTGGAGACACGCCAGAAATTGGCCGCCTGAGAGGCCACCCTTTTCCCTGAAGCTTCAATTGTGATAAAGTGCCATCTTTCTTGCATGGTATGCCCCCACTTTTTTCTGAATTGCTGATGTACTTTGACTGAGTGTGCCCTGGGCTCCTACCAATCAGGTGCCCAGGGCCTGTGTTCCTTCCCTAAAACTGCATTGTAGCCTAAACCCAATTGGCATCTCTGGCCACATGTCAGCCCCTGGTATATGGTACCCTAGGTACCCAGGGCACTGTGACCAGAGAAGGCCTCTAAGGGCTGCAGCACTTAATTTGCCACCCTTAGAGGCCCTGTACCCTGACACACACACACACACACACACACACACACACTGCCTTTGCAGGCTGAGTATCTTGGTGCAGAACAAAACAGTCGACATGGCACACATCCCTGTGTGCCATGCCCACAAACACACTGGCCTGGCATACCTCAGTCACCCCTCTAGCTGGGTGCCCTATGCCAGTGGTGAGGGTACAGGTGCATGAGCCCCATACCCCTACAGTACCCAGGTCCATTCCTGGGCACTGTAAGTGCAGTGCTGCCATTCAGAGTATATGGTGCTGGGAGGTCGTCATCACGAACTCCACAGCACCATGATGGCTACACTGAAGACTGAGAAGTTTGGTATCAAACTTCTCAGCACATTAAACCCACACTGATGCCAGTGTGGGATTTAATGTAAGATGCACGACAGAGGGCAACTTAGAGTTGCCCCCTGAACCTAACCCACAATCCACGTCCTGCCCGAGAGGCTGCCTAGGCTGCCACCCAGCAGACATGTTGCTGGACCCCCTGGGTAGAGAGCCATCCGCTCTCCCAGGCCTGCAACAATGCACGTCCTGAGCGAGGTGCTAGGTCTCCTCCCCCAGGATGGGCAGGGGGAAGCTTCAAAGGCATGCCGCCTTGGTGAGCCTCCCCAGACCACTTGCTGTACTCAGCAACTGGTCCCCACCGGTTCTAGCCCCCACGCTGGCGGGAAGACTGGCGGGAAACCACAAGTGAGGAAAAGGGGTGTGCCGGCCTCTGCCAACCCCACCCCTCAGGTGGGGGACGCGAGGTGAAGCTCATCTCCGGGCTCTCGCCATCTTGAAGATGGGGAGCCCTACCCAATCAGGACTAGGCTCCTGCCCCCCTCCCACTGGAGAGTGGCAGGATAGGGGGTGTACCCACCCCAGGGAAGGGACCCATTGGTCCCTGCCCTTTACCTACCTGTAACGCCCCTAAATCTAGTATTTAGGGGCACCCTGAACCTTCCTTCCTCAGATCCCGAATCCGAAACAAGCAAGAAGAACAAGAAGAAAGAAGACCTGCCGCGCAGCTGCTAAAAAGAGGAAGACACCAACTGACTTGGCCCAAGCCCTACAGGCCTGTCGACCCTCGAACCTGCTCCTGCTAAAACCCGGCATCTCCAGTGGTCAGCAACCTCGAAAACCCCGGAGGACCTGACTGCCTTGTGACTCTAAAAAGACTGGGACTCCCACGAGCAGTGGTTCTGCGCAAAGCAAGTAACAACCCCTGGTGCCAGCCAGGAACCGCGAATCATGCACCCTCTGCACCCGTCGAGCCCGGCCTGTGCCTGAGTAGACAAATACAACGAGGACGTCCCCCGGCGACTGTGACCCAGAATCCAGCACCCAAGGACCCTCCTCGACGCTCTTGACGACACCTGCAGCCTCAGAACCAGGGACCCCTCCAACCGCGACCAGCAGAGGGTAAGATTTCCCGACGCGAAAAGACACCCCTGCACCCGGCGCCCTGCGGCCCCCTGTGCCCAACTCCAGGGTGCCTACCTATCCTCCAACTACCCAACTTACCTCTCGAAGTGTTGGTCGCACCTGAAGAATCTCCATCCCGAGCTTGCAGCCTTTGTTCAACTTCCAGCTTCTCCATTGAAATACATTGAGCGCCCGACGGCTCAAAAGCACCCTGCACCCAGCCGCCCGAGTGCCCCTGGGAGTGCAACACCTATCCTATTTTTCTTCCCCACTTGCCCTGTGTAAGTGACCAGGAGCCCAGCTCCCACAGCCGCGTGGCCTGCCTGCTAGCAGCCACCAACCAAGGGCCCCCTGTCCGCCATAGGCTAACATTGGGCCTAACTCACTCTGCACCCGGCCGCCCCTGTGCCGCTGAGGGTGTACCAACTGTACCTACCTGACCCTGGGAGACCCCTGAGTCTATGCCCAGAACATTAACTCTGCCAGTCGAGTACTTACCTGAGAGCCGATAACCTACATTTTCTCCATAGGGTAACATTGACTGGTTTACACTGAAATTTCTTCTAAGTGTCGAGTTTTGAAACTTTAAAATAATCACTAAAAATCGTCCGATCAACGAAAACGAAATTACTCGCCTGTTATCAGGAGAGATCCCAGTGCTGGATCTTGGTGCCCAGCACTGACCCTGAAAAGCAATTACAACTGTACTTACCAATAACTTGATTTTCCTCCGTAGGATAACATTGCCTGGTTTTCTCCAGAAATTCTTCTAAGTGTCGATTTTTTAAACAAACAAATATTCCTTAAAAATTGCCTGTGTAACTAAAACGATTTCTTCCAACTGTTTACAGGAAATGCACCAGGGCTGAATCCAGGATCCAGCCCCGAGTAAGAAAATCATACGTAAAGTAATTGATATTGCATTTACTTAAAATTCTCCATTGAGCTCAATGTTATAATTGTGTTTGAATTGTGTTGCCTATTGCAACAACTGTAGCTATTGCATTTAAAAGTCTATTGTGTATTGAAAGTATATAACTAAAGCATCTCATTCTGAGAAAGTATTTTTATACCTACCTGTGGTTCTAAAATAAAACAACCATATATTTTTATATACAAAACAATTGGCCTAGAGTTCAGTTCTTGAGTGTGTGAGACCATTTGCTGACTGAGTGTGTACAAAAATTCTTTACACTGTCCTCTGATACTGCCTTACTGCTCGACCAAGCTACCACTTTAGAGAGTAAGGTTATATCTAACTTTAGCCTCTGCCAAACCTCTGGGGAATGTGGACTCTGTGCACACTGAACCTTACTTTGGTTCAGTATATACTGAGCCACTTTCTTACATCAACAAGTTTGGATTCCTTATCCAGGGGTGGAGCATCTCCTGTGGTATGGGAGTTGGCCCTTTTCCTTGCATTGGACAACCAGGGAGTCTAGTGGCAACTGACCTTTTAAATATACTGGGTCCGATGGTGCCGGACTGTATTTCTTGTCAACTCTAGGGGTAAGAATACGAATTCTGACCGGGTCGTTAAGAAATGTCATCTACATGCCTGATCATCCCTTTGAGCATAGGTAGTGTATGTGATGACCTCTGCGTGGTACTGAGGGATTCATATGTCCAGTTTGAGGATGAATATACAGCACGTTTTGTTTCGGATCCGGTTTTTCGATCGGAGCGTCGAAACTGTCTTTTTGGTGATTTCGGCACATCCGACTGTTTCGGCGCCGAAAACTTCGGTGCCGAAGTCTTGGATATTGATATTTTCAGATCCAAAGTGGGTTTCGGTGTTGAATGGTGGGGGTCGGTGCAGGACTTGTGTTTCGACCCCAAAGTTCTCTGCTCCGAACTTGATTTGTAGGGAGTCTTTTCGGAGCCGGAAGGCTTTTTGGTAGGCTTCGGTGCCAAGCCAGAAGGCGGGGCGTCGGAAGCATGATCTCGGTGCCGACCGGAGCCTGAGGGCGCCGGTTAGACCGGAGCTGCCTTCTTTTGTGGAGTTGGGTCTTGGGACGAGGGGGGAGCTGTACTCCAGGTACGTTGTCCATGTGGAATGTCGTCCTCTTGGTCGGAGTCGACCTCTGGGATGGCGATCGGCTCCTGCTCCTCCTCGGTTTCCATGGCCTCCAGGCCTCTTTGTTCGATTAGTGTCCGAAGATGTCCGGAATCAAGCTTGTGTGCTGGCTCTGCATTTCGCGACGTCGAGCCCAACGATCGCAAAATGTCTTCTTGGAGCGGAAAGCCTGGCACGCGTCGCAGGCCTGTTCTATGTGTTCGGGGAACAAACACAGATTACACTTCGTGTGAGTCGGTGCGCAGGTATTTCACGTGACACCGAGGGCAGAATTTAAAGGGAGTTCGTTCCATCGACTGCTGGTCGGCCAGACGGCCTTCCACGAGCTTTCCGATCGAAAGTTTGGTTTTTGCAAGTAAATACGATATGCGATAAAACGGAAAACGCGATCGAAAACAATACAGTCGAGGGTGAGTAACTTGCGTACCGAGGGAAACCAAAGGAACGGTGTCGAACCGGAGCGCAGCGATAGACGTCCGAACCCGATGGCGGAAAAAAACAAACAATGGAGTCTATGCCCATGCGCACCATCATCGAAAGGAGGAGTCGCCTACCTCGTGACTGGAAAAACGTCTTCGAAGAAAAACAAGTGCAAACATGAGGACCCAACACTAGATGGCAAGCTATGCGCAGCATGTGATCTATAGCTTGCATGCCTCGAACGGTAAAGTAGTTTTGCAGCTCCTGTGTCACCTGCCAGGCCAGTGGCAAGGCAAGACAAAGGCTCCAATAATACCACTGCCAGTGGTTGGGGTTCCTTTTGAAAGGGTGGGGATGGACATTGTTGGTCCCCTGGACCCACCTACTGCATCAGGGAATAGGTATATCTTAACGGTAGTGGACCATGCCACTAGTTACCCTGAAGCAAGCCCTCTTAGAACCACTGATGCTCCTGCAGTGGCTAGAGCACTGCTTGGTGGGTTCACCAGAGTCGGTTTTCCGAAAGAGGTGGTATCAGATAGCTGGACAGGAAGTTCATGCCCCTATCTGACTGCTAATGTGGGTTGAGTGTGGTGTCAACTACAAGTTCACCACCCCCTATCACCCACAAGCAAATGGTCTTGTTGAGAGATTCAACAAAACCCTTAAGGGCATGATACATGGGTTGTCAGAGAAACTCAGGGGGAGATGGGATGTTCTCCTCCCATGCTTACTGTTTGCCTACAGGGAGGTGTCACAGAAAGGGGTTGGTTTCAGTCCCTTTGAGTTGTTGTTTGGACACAATGAGAGGGGGCCATTGAGCCTGCTGAGAGAGTCTTTAGAGAAGCCTCTTAAAGAAGCAAAGGACAATGTGCTTGACTATGTGCTAGGCCTGAGATCTAGAATGGCAGATTACATGTACAAGGCAAATAGGAAACTGGAAGCCAGCCAGGAGCTCATGAAGCACTGGTATGATCAGAAGGCTACTATGCCAGAGTATACTCCAGGACAACTGGTGTGGGTGTTGGAGCCTGTGGCTCCCAGGGCCCTCCATGACAAGTGCAGTGGGCCCTAACCAATCTTAGAAAAGAAGGGTGAGGTTACCCATTTGGTTGACCTTGGCACCCCCAGGAACCCTCATAGGGTCCTGCATGTGAATAGATTGAAACCCCACCATGGCAGGGCAGACATGACCATGTTACTGGTCACTGATGAGGGAGTGGAGGAGGAAACTGAGCCAGTGCGTGACCTCTCCACTAATGTGCAAGATAGGTCAGTGGAGGGAGTGGTACTCTCTCCCAAGTTGACAGACCAGCAGCACAGAGACTGTAAGCAAGTGCTGGAGCAGTTTGCTAGCCTGTCCTCTTTGACCCCAGGCATCACAGAGTGGTGTGTGCACCACATTGACACTGTTGACAACCTACCTGTCAAAAATAAACTGTACAGGTTGTCTGACCATGTCAGAGTCCGTGGGCCAGTCCAGTGGTGCTGGTACCTAAACCTATTCCTCAGGGGGGGACCCAAAGAGTTACGGTTCTGTGTGGACTACAGAGGATTGAATGCAGTCACCAAGACTGACGCTCACCTTATACCTAGAGCTGATGAGTTCATTGACAGGATAGGGGCTGCTAAGTACCAGAGTACTTTTGATTTGACTTCAGGTTACTGGCAGATTGCCCTCTCTGATGGAGCAAAGGAGAGGTCAGCAATCTCCACACCAGAGGGACATCATCAGTTCAAGGTAATGCCCTTTGGCTTAAAGAATGCACCTGCCACCTTCCAAACGTTGGTGAACAGGGTCTTGTCTGGGTTGGAACAGTTCAGTGCAGCTTACCTGGATGATATAGCTGTATACAGTTCTACCTGGGGGGATCACTTGAGCCACCTAAGGGAAGTGCTTCAGGCCATGCAGAAGGCAGGCCTGACTAAGGCAAGTAGGTGCCAAATAGGGCAGAGTTCTGTGGTGTACCTGGGCCACCTGGTAGGTGGGGGCCATGTCCAGCTTCTCCAAGCTAAAATCCAAACTATTTTGGATTAGACAGCTCCTGTTACCCAGACTCAGGTCAGGGCATTCCTTGGACTGACAGGGTATTATAGAAGGTTTGTTCAAAATTATGGGACCATTGTGGGGCCCCTAACAGAACTCACTTCTAAGAAGAGGCCCAAAAAGGTGTATTGGACCCCAGTGTCAGAAGGCTTATGACACTCTGAAAGTTGCTGTGTGTTCAGCACCAGTGTTGCCGGCCCCTGACTACACAACAGAATTTGTGGTTCAGACAGATGCTTCAGAACAAGGATTGGGGCAGTGTTGTCACAGCTAAATGAAGAGGGCCTTGATCAGCCAGTTGCCTTTATTAGCAGGAGGCTTCTTCCCAGAGAGCAGAGGTGGAGTGCCATTGAGAGACAGGCTTTTGCTGTGGTCCCTGAAAAAGTTGACCATATTTGTTTGGGACTCACTTTCGTGTTCAAACTGACCACAGGCCTCTCAGGTGGCTCATGCAGATGAGGGGAGAATCCAAAGTGGTTAAGGTGTTCCATTTCCCTACAGGGAATGGACTTTACTGTGGAACACAGTCCTGGGGTTGCCCATGCAAACGCGGCTGGACTTTCCAGGTTTTTCCACTTAGCTGATGAGGACTACCAGGGTGCAGGTTAGTAACCCATCACATTTCGATGGGGGGAGGGGGGGGCTGTATTGCAAAGTCATCCTGTGCCTTGGGCAGCCCCCAAATTGTTGCTGACTGGTACTGGTGGTAACTGACTGACCCTGGGCTCTGCCTAACCAGGGCCAATGCTATGCTGAAAGACACTTGGAATACAGTGAAAACACATACATACACTAAGGTACCCAAAGGGTTGGGGTACCCCTGTGATTGGTATGACCTACCCCATAGGGCCCTAGTACATAATAGGACAGGGGGATTGAAACTACGTATCAGTCCCTAGTATAACAAGCATTGGCATAGCCAATAGATCTCGCCTTTGGGGCCTTATAAGTGTTTAGCCAGAGCTATTGACTTTGTCAATGTCTTCAAGCTGTGCTGTAGAGAAGTGTGGCTGCTGTGCAGCATGCTGAAAAGTTATAATAAAAAAGTGTCAGAAGCATTTTTGTTACTTTATATATGACCAAGAAGGCATTATGTAAAACTGAACGACCATATTAAAAAAAGTATTTACAATAAAAAATTCTCAGTTTTCTTTTGTTCTTGTAATGCTGGCAACTGGTTTCTGCCTATTGCAATGGTTGTTTGTTAAAGCTTTTTTTTTTTGAGGGGACATAAACAATCGGAGGGTGAAGGTTGGGAACTAGTACCTGTATTATAACACTAGCAGCGGCCAGACGCTAGGGGAGAATAAACAGATGCCAGATTCCGAGAGCAGGCGGAGACGATGCTGAGGTGATGCTGAATGATACTCGGGTCTTGCCGAGTGATGCGGCTGTGGCGGCGCCCCCGAGTGATGCGGCTGTGGCGGCGCCCCCGAGTGATGCGGCTGTGGCGGCGCCCCCGAGTGATGCGGCTGTGGCGGCGCCCGAGTGATGCGGCTGTGGCGGCGCCCCGAGTGATGCGGCTGTGGCGGCGCCCGAGTGATGCGGCTGTGGCGGCGCCCCGAGTGATGCGGCTGTGGCGGCGCCCCGAGTGATGCGGCTGTGGCGGCGCCCGAGTGATGCGGCTGTGGCGGCGCCCCGAGTGATGCGGCTGTGGCGGCGCCCCGAGTGATGCGGCTGTGGCGGCGCCCGAGTGATGCGGCTGTGGCGGCGCCCGAGTGATGCGGCTGTGGCGGCGCCCGAGTGATGCGGCTGTGGCGGCGCCCGAGTGATGCGGCTGTGGCGGCGCCCGAGTGATGCGGCTGTGGCGGCGCCCGAGTGATGCGGCTGTGGCGGCGCCCCGAGTGATGCGGCTGTGGCGGCGCCCCGAGTGATGCGGCTGTGGCGGCGCCCCGAGTGATGCGGCTGTGGCGGCGCCCGAGTGATGCGGCTGTGGCGGCGCCCGAGTGATGCGGCTGTGGCGGCGCCCCGAGTGATGCGGCTGTGGCGGCGCCCCGAGTGATGCGGCTGTGGCGGCGCCCCGAGTGATGCGGCTGTGGCGGCGCCCCGAGTGATGCGGCTGTGGCGGCGCCCGAGTGATGCGGCTGTGGCGGCGCCCCGAGTGATGCGGCTGTGGCGGCGCCCGAGTGATGCGGCTGTGGCGGCGCCCGAGTGATGCGGCTGTGGCGGCGCCCGAGTGATGCGGCTGTGGCGGCGCCCGAGTGATGCGGCTGTGGCGGCGCCCGAGTGATGCGGCTGTGGCGGCGCCCCGAGTGATGCGGCTGTGGCGGCGCCCGAGTGATGCGGCTGTGGCGGCGCCCGAGTGATGCGGCTGTGGCGGCGCCCGAGTGATGCGGCTGTGGCGGCGCCCCGAGTGATGCGGCTGTGGCGGCGCCCGAGTGATGCGGCTGTGGCGGCGCCCCCGAGTGATGCGGCTGTGGCGGCGCCCCCGAGTGATGCGGCTGTGGCGGCGCCCCCGAGTGATGCTGCTGTGGCGGCGCCCGAGTGATGCTGCTGTGGCGGCGCCCGAGTGATGCTGCTGTGGCGGCGCCCCGAGTGATGCTGCTGTGGCGGCGCCCCGAGTGATGCTGCTGTGGCGGCGCCCGAGTGATGCTGCTGTGGCGGCGCCCCGAGTGATGCTGCTGTGGCGGCGCCCCGAGTGATGCTGCTGTGGCGGCGCCCGAGTGATGCTGCTGTGGCGGCGCCCGAGTGATGCTGCTGTGGCGGCGCCCCGAGTGATGCTGCTGCGGCGCCCCCGAGTGATGCTCCTGCGGCGCCCCCGAGTGATGCTCCTGCGGCGCCCCCGAGTGATGCTCCTGCGGCGCCCCCGAGTGATGCTCCTGCGGCGCCCCCGAGTGATGCTCCTGCGGCGCCCCCGAGTGATGCTCCTGCGGCGCCGCCGAGTGATGCTCCTGCGGCGCCGCCGAGTGATGCTCCTGCGGCGCCGCCGAGTGATGCTCCTGCGGCGCCGCCGAGTGATGCTCCTGCGGCGCCGCCGAGTGATGCTCCTGCGGCGCCGCCGAGTGATGCTCCTGCGGCGCCGCCGAGTGATGCTCCTGCGGCGCCGCCGAGTGATGCTCCTGCGGCGGCGCCGAGTGATGCTCCTGCGGCGGCGCCGAGTGATGCTCCTGCGGCGCCGCCGAGTGATGCTCCTGCGGCGCCGCCGAGTGATGCTCCTGCGGCGGCGCCGAGTCATCCTGCGGCGGCGGCGAGTCATCCTGCGGCGGCGCCGAGTCATCCTGCGGCGGCGCCGAGTCATCCTGCGGTGGGGCCTGTGAGAAAGTGCCATCTTTCTTGCATGGTATGCCCCCACTTTTTGCTGAGATGCTGATGTGCTTTGACTGAGTGTGCCCTGGGCTCCTGCCAACCAGGTACCCAGGGCCTGTGTTCCTTCCCTAAAACTGCATTGATACCTACACCCAATTGGCATCCGTGGCCACAGGTCAGCCCCTGGTAAATGGTACCATGGGTACCCAGGGCACTGTGACCAGGGAAGGCCCCTAAGGGCTGCAGCACTTGTTGTGCCACCCTTAGGGACCCTGTACCTTTACACACACACACACACACACACACACACACACACACACACACACACACACTGCCTTTGCAGGCTGCGTGTCTTGGTGCAGAACAAAAGCGAAGAGTCGACATGGCACACATCCCTGTGTGCCATGCCTACAAGCCACTGCCCTGGCCTAGGTCAGCCACCCCTCTAGCTGGGTGCACTATGCCAGTGGTGAGGGCATAGAGGCATGAGCCCTGTGCCCCTACAGTGCCCAAGTCCATTCTTGGGCATTGTAAGTGCAGTGCTGCCATTAAGAGTATATGGTGCTGGGAGTCTGTCATTACGAACTCCACAGCACCATAATGGCCCCACTGAAAACTAAGAAGTTTAGTATCAAACTTCTTAGCCCATTAAACCCCCACTGATGCCAGTGTGGGATTTAATGTAAACGCACTCCAGAGGGCATCTTAGAGATGCCCCCTGAAACCAACCCGACCTCCAGTGTCCGGACTGAGTGGCTGCCCAGGCTGCCACCACCAGACATGTTTCTGACCCCTGGGTCGAGAGCCTCTGCTCTCAGGGGCCTGAAAGAATGCGCATCCTGGGGCGAGGTGCCAAAGCCTCCTCCCCCAGGATGGGCAGGGGAGCTTCAAAGGCCTGCCGCCTTTGAGCTTCCCCAGACCACTTGCTGCTTCCAGCAAACTGGTCCCCACTGGTTCTACCCCCACTTCTGGCGGGAGACCCGGCGGGAAAACCAGAGGCAGGAAATGGGTTGTGCCCACCTCTGCCAACTCCACCCCTAAGGTGGGGGAGACGAGGTGAAGCCCAAACTCGAGTCCCCGCCATCTTGAGGATGGGGGACCCAGCCAACCAGGGACAGGCTCCTGCCCCCTCCCACTAGAGAGGAGCAGAATAGGGGTGTACCCACCCCAGGGAAGGGACCCATTGGCCCCTGCCCTTACCTACCTGTAACCACCCCTAAATTTAGTATTTAGGGGCTCCCTGAACCTGCCTTCCTCAGTTCCCGAATCCAAAAACAAGAAGAGAAGACGAAGCAAGAAGACCAGCCGGGCAGCTGCTAACAAGGAGGCGACGACAACTGACTTGGCCCCAGCCCTACCGGCCTGTCGACCTCTGAACCTGCTCAACCCCGGCCTCAGCAACCTCAAAAACCCCAGAGGACCTGACTTCTGTGCCACAGCCTTCAACCCAGGGACTCCCACGAGCAGTGGTACTGCTCAAAAGAACAAACTCCAAAAGATCCAGCCCTGGCACGGAACCGCGAAACCTGCACCCTCCGCACCCGCCGAGCCCGGCCTGTGCCCGAGTGAACCAAGACTTTGAGGACGTCCCCCCGGCGATTCTGACCTGGAATCCAGTGCCCAAGGACCCTCCTCGACGACCCAGACGACGCCTGCAGCCTCAGGACAAAGGACCCCTCCAACCGCGACCGGCAGGGGGTAAGATTTCCCGACCCGCAAAAGACACCACTGCACCCGGCGCCCCACGGCCCCCTGTGCCCAACTCCTGGGTGTCTACCTATCCTCCAAGATCCCAACTTACCTCCCAAAGTGTTGGTCGCCCCTGAAGAATCACCGTCCCCGAGCCTGCAGCCTTTTTTCACCGTCCAAGATCGCCATTGGTTAACATTGAGCGCCCGACGGCTCAAAAGCACCCTGCACCCAGCCGCCCGAGTGCCCCTGGAAGTGCAACCTCTACCCTAACCTACTTCCCCATTTGCCCTGGGCAAGTGAAGGGGGGGGCCAAGCTCCCACAGCCGCGTGGCCTGCTTGCCAGCAGCCACCAACCCGAGGCCCCCTGCCTGCCATAGGATAACATTGGGCCTACTCACTCTGCACCCGGCCGCCCCTGTGCCGCTGAGGGTGTAACAACTGTACTTACCTGATACTGGGGGACCCCTGAGTCTATGCCCAGAACCTTAACTCTGCCAGTCGAGTACTTACCCAAAGACCGATAACTCACTTTCCTTCCATAGGGTAACACTGACTGGCTCGCACCTGGAATTTCTTCTAAGTGTGGAGTTTTGGAACTTTAAAATATTCACCTAAAATCAACCGAGTCACGAAAACGAAAATACTCACCTGGCATTAGAAGAGGCCCCAGTGCTGGACCGGGGTGCCCAACACTGGCCCTAAAAGTAATCCCAACGTTACTTACCGCTAACTCCATTTTCTTCCATAGGGATCCATTGACTGGTTTTCTGTGAAATTTCTTCTAAGTGTCTACTTTTGAAATACTAAAATATTGTTTAAAAATCACAACAGTAACGAATTCCGAACTACTCACCTGCTATCAGGAGAGACGTCAGTACTGCCTCTTTTAGGCTAGTACCAACCATGAAAAGTAATTTTTACCGTACTTACCAGTAACTCGAAATTCCTGTCATAGGATACCATTGCCTGCTTTTGTTGAAAAAGTTTCTAAGTGTCGATTTCTGCATTTTACAAATATTCTTTAAAAATCGTGCCAATGATACAAACGTAATTACTTACCTGTTTTAGCTAGATACCCCAGTGCTGAACCCGAGAACCCAGCACTGGATTACAAAAGTAACGTAAACCTGCTTTGCTTGCAAACTGCATTTCCTTCCATAGGATAACATTGGTAATTTTACCCAGAAAAGTTTCTAAGTGTCGACTTTTGAAATACAGTAATATTCCTCAAAAATCACTACAATAACCAAAACGCTTTTTCTTACCTGTTTCCAGGAAGTGTCCCAGGACTGAATCCAGGATCCAGTCCTGTGGTTAGAAACGTAACCTACAAAGTCATTAATTGTAATTAATCACAATTTTCCATTAAGCTCAATGTTGCATTGTATTTGACCCTGTGTTGCCTCTTGCACCAACTGTGATTATTACCACCAACAAGTCTATTGCCTATTTTGTAAGGTGGCTAACCAGAACATCTCATACTGAGAAAGTATATTTTGACCCTATTGTTGGTTCTAAAATAAAACAAGCATATTTTTTTATATACAAACCATTGGCCTAGAGTTCAGTTCTTGAGTGTGTGGCTTCATTTGCTGACTGAGTGTGTACAACAAATGCTTTACACTGTCCTCTGATACTGCCTTACTGCTCGACCAAGCTACCACTTTAGAGAGTAAGGTTATATCCAACTTTAGCCTCTGCCAAACCTCTGGGGACTGGGGACTCTGTGCACACTGAACCTTACTTTGGTGCAGTATATACAGAGCCACTTTCCTACAGCGCCGAGTCATCCTGCGGTTGCACCGAGTCATCCTGCGATGGCGTTGAGAGATGCTGCGATGGCGTTGAGAGATGCTGCGATGGCGTTGAGAGATGCTGCGATGGCGTTGAGAGATGCTGCGATGGCGTTGAGAGATGCTGCGATGGCGTTGAGAGATGCTGCGATGGCGTTGAGAGATGCTGCGATGGCGTTGAGAGATGCTGCGATGGCGTTGAGAGATGCTGCGATGGCGTTGAGAGATGCTGCGATGGCGTTGAGAGATGCTGCGATGGCGTTGAGAGATGCTGCGATGGCGTTGAGAGATGCTGCGATGGCGTTGAGAGATGCTGCGATGGCGTTGAGAGATGCTGCGATGGCGTTGAGAGATGCTGCGATGGCGTTGAGAGATGCTGCGATGGCGTTGAGAGATGCTGCGATGGCGTTGAGAGATGCTGCGATGGCGTTGAGAGCTGCTGCGATGGCGTTGAGAGCTGCTGCGATGGCGTTGAGAGCTGCTGCGATGGCGTTGAGAGCTGCTGCGATGGCGTTGAGAGCTGCTGCGATGGCGTTGAGAGCTGCTGCGATGGCGTTGAGAGCTGCTGCGATGGCGTTGAGAGCTGCTGCGATGGCGTTGAGAGCTGCTGCGATGGCGTTGAGAGCTGCTGCGATGGCGTTGAGAGATGCTGCGATGGCGTTGAGAGATGCTGCGATGGCGTTGAGAGATGCTGCGATGGCGTTGAGAGATGCTGCGATGGCGTTGAGAGATGCTGCGATGGCGTTGAGAGATGCTGCGATGGCGTTGAGAGATGCTGCGATGGCGTTGAGAGATGCTGCGATGGCGTTGAGAGATGCTGCGATGGCGTTGAGAGATGCTGCGATGGCGTTGAGAGATGCTGCGATGGCGTTGAGAGATGCTGCGATGGCGTTGAGAGATGCTGCGATGGCGTTGAGAGATGCTGCGATGGCGTTGAGAGATGCTGCGATGGCGTTGAGAGATGCTGCGATGGCGTTGAGAGATGCTGCGATGGCGTTGAGAGATGCTGCGATGGCGTTGAGAGATGCTGCGATGGCGTTGAGAGATGCTGCGATGGCGTTGAGAGATGCTGCGATGGCGTTGAGAGATGCTGCGATGGCGTTGAGAGATGCTGCGATGGCGTTGAGAGATGCTGCGATGGCGTTGAGAGATGCTGCGATGGCGTTGAGAGATGCTGCGATGGCGTTGAGAGATGCTGCGATGGCGTTGAGAGATGCTGCGATGGCGTTGAGAGATGCTGCGATGGCGTTGAGAGATGCTGCGATGGCGTTGAGAGATGCTGCGATGGCGTTGAGAGATGCTGCGATGGCGTTGAGAGATGCTGCGATGGCGTTGAGAGATGCTGCGATGGCGTTGAGAGATGTTGTGGTTGCGCTGAGTGATGTTGTGGTTGCGCTGAGTGATGCTTTGGTGTTGCCGAGTGAGAGATAGAGTGAAGATATAATGCCCAATTAGAGAGGGTGGTGAGAGAGAGAGAGAGAGAGAGAAAGGGTGTACATAGAATAAAGAGTGGAGCGGGATAGAGAGAGAGAAAGAAGGGGAGAGAGTGAATGAAGGAGTTTGAAAGAGAAACAGATAAAGGGGTGAGAGAATGAAAGGCTAAAAAAGATAGAGAGGGGAGAGTTAATTAAGTAGAGAGAGAATTAGAGAGGGGAGAGAGGGGAGAGAGAAGGAGAGAGACAATAAGAGTGTGGGGTGTGGAGTTTAAATAGAGTGAAGAAGTGACGCGGAAAAAGTAACCTTAAATATAGCTTTGTGCTTTGCGCGAATAAATATTAAAAAAAAACAGAGTGAGACAAAAATACTGGTAATTAGGCTGTGACTCCCAATATAAAACAAATAGCGATATAAGGTGAAATCAACCCACCGAAGCAATATTTCGAACTAGACAAAAAAAAGCTTGCATTTCAATGCTAATCGCTGTTTTTCATGAGACTGTAGTCCTGGGCCCTCAGTTGGTAATGTGAGCTGCTGCTGCGATTGAAACATCAGAGTCCAGAGAGTTAATGAGCCATGACGAGGAAATGAGGAAGAGATAGGAAACCCAGATGGCAGCTGCGCGCGTGCACGCCATCGTGAACGCAAGCTGGTCGCCAGCCGAAAGCCAGTGGGTTTGCACTTCCAAAACCCGCTTACTAAAACTCTCGGCCAGACCAGCGCAAGCGCTGGTGCAGGCCGAGACCTAATAAAAGGGTATGGCAGTGTAGAGGCCAGCAGCCCTTTCTGCACTTGCATGTGTGCACTGCTGAAACCCGAGGTCTTTTTAAAAGTGGCTCTGTGCTACAGGACTGCTTTTTAAAAGTAAATTGTGCCCAAACTAGACTTGTGTTTGGGGCACTTAAAAATGGTTCACCAACAATGTTTGGGCATATTAGGTACCCCCAGGGTCTCCCCAAGGTGTCCCAGGGGTGGGGGGTCAGGTATCTATAAGGTGGACACTTATAAAATAAGTTTTATATGCCCTGGGTAAAGTGAAATTGCACAATTTATTCCCCACATTGTGATAAAGTGCTGCCCAAAATCGACTTTGGTGGTAGGAGCACTGTGGAGGAAGGATATGCAATATTTTTACATATTCCGAACCCCTAAAGTCTCCCTTAGGTGTTCCTGGGGTGGGGGTCCTGTAGATATATGTAGCGTACTTATAAAATATTTTTATACGCCCTGGTGCTGGAATAATGGCCCAAGTCACTTTTCCCATTGCAAACCCCATGCCATAGGTTAACATTGGAAAAGGTTATTAGTTAATAACTGGAGAAAGAAAAGCCATAAAACTAGGATTAAAGGACTCAGTAGAATGGTAATGATAAATCCAACAATATGGTATTGCTGAATTTATTGTAAAATGTACAGACAAGAAGTTATAAGACTTTGTCTGTAAGCCAAAATTAAACCCTGTACTGCTCTGCCCTGATTGATCAGAGATAAGTGGGTGAGCCTGGCTGCTTTGAAGAGGTGATAAATGACCCCTGGGGTTAGGAAGCCTCTTGGGGAGGAGGTGTTGCTGGGCATAGGAATGCCAGAGCAGGGGGAGGAGTCGTAAACCATGGACTTCAAGCGAAGGGGAGGACCCCTGTTCAAATCCAGCCAGATGCCAGGATTAAGGAAGGAATGAGCAGATGCAAGGGGGAGAGACTATGGAGATAAGCCATCCTAGGGGTGTGTTTAGCCAGCTCTTCTCTCCCTGCTGAAAATTCTGACATATTGAATTTTGGAAGAATAGTGGTTTCTGGGTTAGCATTCTGCCACACTCTGCAGGAAGTGGTCAGACCTTTGGGTGGAACCCTGCCGCTCATTGGACAGGAGTGCCCTCCTGCTTGACCCCAAAGAACACTGAATAAGTATCTGAGAGAGGCAGTGCCTCTCAGATCTGCTGCTTGAAACTTAAGAGAATCAGAAGGGTCTGCGCTGAAGAGTTTGATGTGCATTTCCAAAGGCCTGGACTCTGAAGATTGCGCCTTTTTGCACCATTTGAAACTACAGCCCTGTGGATCAAACCTGCTTCAAAAGGACTAAAGAGTGGACTCCCTGCAAGCTACAGGTTAACAGAGCTCACCTGGACCATCACCACAAAGAATCCCCAGCCTGAAGTACTACCAGTGGATTTGTAAGGGTTTTGTCCAAGTGGATGGTGGGAATTGAAGTCTCACATTTTCAAGGACCCTCTTGGAGATTCCAGAACCTTGGATTGTGTGTTGGATACTTTGGGTCCCGCAAGAAGATTTTCAGGAAGGAGTTCTAACTGGACCCAGACTGCTGGAGGGGGCTGCACAAGACTGGTGAGAGATCCTCCAAAACAATTGCTAAAGGTGAATGTGTCCCTGTCAGAGGCAACGAAATTACCAAAAGGGGCACTGTTGGTTTTGAAGCACTAGAAAGTGACTAATCTTTAAAAATTCATCTCTCTGCTTCCCTACAGTGGATTCTTTTCGTTTTGGTGTCATTTAAAAGATAAAAATATTTCCTATTTTTATAAATTGGTGTTGTATTTTTATTTTGTGTTGCGTCTTAAATATTTACTGAATTGGTATTTTTAAATGCTTTACATACCTGTCTGAAGTTAAGCCTGCCTGCTCGCAGCCACGTTACCAAGGGTTGAGCATAGGAATAATTTTCCAAGACCTATTCTGAGCCCTATACTGTGTTAGTGGCCTTATTGCCAGTGGCAGACCTACATTTGCCCATACCAATAATCCACTTTCCAACACCATCTGAACCAGGAGGTTGTCGGTTGTGAACAGGTGAAACGCCTTGAGTGCCAGATGGACTGCGCGTAGTTTGAGGCGATTGATGTGGACTTGTGGAGAAGTGTGGCTCAATGGTTAGAGCGGCAGACCCTGATGCAGAGATCTGGCCCGGGACCAGGGTTCAATTCCCGCCTCGGCAGGTTCTTGGGCTCAATTTCCTCGGACCTGATAATTCTCGCCTCTGTGCCTATTCTAATCATGGGTCCCACTCTACAACTCTGGGCAATAGCTTGCTTAATCTCCACAACGGCCCCACCAGCGCTGGGATGCTTGGCTTCACCTTGGGGGTGCCCAGGAGTGGACATTTCACAGGGAAAAGACAGGAAGGGTTCCACAGCGGTATGCGTACAGCGCCAGGACACCCTAGGGTAACAGTGCGCTTTACAAGTACAAATTTCATTTCATGTCCTCTCCTTCGGAGACCATGAGCCCTGTATTTGCAGGGGACCCATGTGGGCTCCCCATCCGAGCAGAAAGGCATCAGTCATGATGGTCTGTGTTGGATCATGTTGGTGAAATGGCATCCCCTGCAGGATGCTCTGAGAACACCACCATTTGAGCGACCTGATGCCATAAAGGGTTAGAGTGATCCTGTCTTCCCAGTTTCCTGACAATTGGTCTTCCAGACACTCCTGGAGACGGTGCATGTGGAGGCAAGCATTGGGAGTTAAGATGCAGGAGACCACTGAAACTGAAAATGGGGGACCCAGCCATACAGAGTGAGGCTTAAGCCCCCCCCTCCCACTGGAGGGTGGCATAATAGGGGGTGTACCCACCCCAAGGAAGGGACCCATTGACCCAGACCTGTACCTCTCTGAAACGCCCCCAAATTTAGTATTTAGGGGCAATCCCAAACCTTGCCTCCTCAGACAAGCATGAAGAAGAAGGACCGAAGAGCTGTGCTGAAGGAAGGAGGACACCAATTGCTTTGGCCCTAGCCCTACATGACTGTCCCGACATCGACCTGCTCCAGCGAAATACCGGCGCGTCATGCAGACAGCAGCCCCCCAGAACCCAGAGGACCTGCCCTGCCTTCCCTCCAAAGACTGACTCCCGTGAGCACTGGACTTGCTCAAGAAACAGACTCTGGCTCCTGCCAAATCCACGAGTCTGCACCAGACGCCCACGGCCAGAGTAAAAATGGCCCAACAGCACAAGGAGGTCTCCCCGGCGATCATGACCTGGGATCTGGTGATCCCTGACCCACCTCAAGCCTCCCGACTACGTCTGCTGTCTATCTGAAGGGTCCCTCTGACCGCAACCGGAGCCGGTAAAGAAAAACCTGACGCTAAAAGACTCCCCTGCACCCGATGCCACACGGCCTTGGGTTACCCAACCGACGGTGTCCCGGCATGCCTCTACATCCCAACTTAACTCTCCAATCGGTGGTCGCCTCCAGAAGATCTTCATACCCCAGGCTGCAGTGTTTGTTCTGACCGGAGCTAACCCATTGAAACAAACAGGGCTCCCGATTTCAATCCAGCACCCTGCACCCAGCCCCCCTGTGCCTCTGTGGGTGCACCTTGTGTGTTAACTTGGATCTTCCTTGCCCTGAGCTTAACCCTAGGAGCTTTGCTCCCTCAACCTTGTGGCCTTCTTGTAAGCAGCCAATAACCGACAGCCCCCTAGCTCCATAGGCTAACATCGGACCTCAGGACTCTGCAAGCGGCCACCCTAGTGCTGCAGAGGGTGCTTTTTGAGTGCATCCTTGACCCTGGCGGAACCCTTGTTCTAACCCCAGAAAATCACCCCTCAAGACAATTTACTTACCTGCAATTCGATAACCTCATTTTTCAATAGGATTGCATTGACGGTTTCTCTGAAAAACGTGCGTTGAGGGTGTTTTGTATGGAGACCTGAGAAACTATGTTTTGATAAAAAATGTTTTACTTACCTTTTGTCCAGGAAATGTCCCAGTGCGATATCTAGGCATATCACACTGATTAGAAAAAGTAATCCAAAGTAATCCAAAGGTAATATCAACTGCATTTGGATTTTTGCACAATCTTGTAACAAAAGTCATTCCCATCCAGCTTGCTTGTTGATCAATCTGTCTGCAAAAGTACAGTTCTATTTATCTGTACCAAGTCCTGCTTGGTTCTAAAAATAAATACAAGAAATGTTTTTGATACAAATGATTCGTCTGAGTTCAGTCTGAGTGTGTGGCATCATTTCTTCCATGAGTGTGTACAATAAATGCTTAACACTGCCCTCTGATAAATCCTTACTTCTCGCCCACACTACCATAAATGGAGAGGAAGGTATTATCTACTTTTACCTCTGTAAGCCTTTGGGGATCCACCGAACTCTGTGCACACTATACCTTACTTTGATATAGTATATACAGAGCCAGCTTCCTTCAGTAACCCTTCAGGGTGCCCAGATCTGAGCCCTGACGGGTAAGAGAATGAAAAGAAGAAAGAGAGGGAGGCAGACAGGGCGTCAGACAGTTGCGCACAATATTTACAACATTTTTGCCATCGGCAGGTGTAAACCACCTAAGTGGAGGGACACCTTGCTGCCAGAGTAACTTCACATACTTCAGGAGGAAGGCTAAAAAGAGTCAACTGTTGCTGATCTATCACCATGCAAGTAGCCGGAGGGTTGACAGGTTCGGGTGGAGAACACTCCTTTGCTGCTGAAACAGAAGATCCTCCCAAAGGGGCAGCCTGATCGGAGGATTGATGCTCATCTGCAGAAGCTCAGGATACCAAACACTCCGTGCCCAGTCCGAAGCCACCAGAATGACTTGGGCCGGGTCGCTCCTGATCTTGAGCACCCTGGACAGGAGTGGTATCGGCAGAATGGTGTACAGCCTGAGCTCCACTCGAGAAAAAGCGTCGCCAAGCGAGAGCCGCCTTGGAAACTCCAACACACAAAACTGCTGAAATTGCGCGTTCTCTACGAAGGCGAACAGATCTAACAAAGGATCCCCCCCCCTGCTGTGAAAGAGTCCTTGCGCCATCTCAGGATGGAGATGCCAGTCATAATCCGCAAGGCACCGAAGGCAGAGTTTGTCAGCCCTGGCGTTCGGGGAGCCAGGCAGGTGTTGAACCACCAGAGATATTCCCTGTTCCAGCCAAGTCCAGAGACGCATGGCCTCCGGATAAAGGGTCCACAAACGCACTGCGCCTTGTTGGTTGCAGTACCACAGGATGGTAGTGTTGTCTGTGCACACCTGAACTAGCTTACCCTTGACAGATGGTAAAAATGCTTTCAGTGCCAATTGGATCACACGAAGCTCCAACAAGTTGATGTGGAGCCCTGCTTCTGCAGGAGACCAGAACACTCTGATCTCCAACTCTGCCAGATAGCAGCCCCATCCCAGAAGGGAGGCATCTGTAACTGAGATCTGGTCATGAAGGGAGAGGGGGTCAACCTCTGACCCAATCATGGTTTGTCATCCACCACTGCAGATCTTTTGAAGCGCTCCCTGAGATCTGGAGCAGGTCAGTGAGTTTTCCCTGATACTGCGCTCACTGGAACTTCAGCTCACACTGCAGAGCCCGCATGTACCATTTGGAATGGTTCACCAGCAGGATCCAGGAGGCCATGAGACCCAGAGGCCTCCGTCAGTCTAACTGAAAACCAGGACAGAGGCTGAAACATCAATATCATAGCCTGAAAATACCAGACTAGCCGCTTGGGAGGATAGGCCCAAAACTGCACTGTGTCCAGAACGGCTCCGATGAAAGGGAGCATCTGAGAGGGAGTCAGGTGTGACTTCAGCACATTGATAGTGAACCCCAGCAAATGAAGGAGGGTCGCCTAGTCTGGAGGTGGGAGACTACTTCCTTGTGGGAGCCAGCCTTCAACAACCAGTCGTCGAGATAGGGGGAAAAACTGGAAACCCTGATCTCCGCAGATAAGCTGCAACCACCACCCGCACCTTGACAAACAGCCATGGGGCACTGGTGAGACCAAAGGGGAGCACGGTAAACTGAA
Organism: Calotriton arnoldi; assembly: GCA_963921515.1. NCBI lineage: Eukaryota > Metazoa > Chordata > Amphibia > Caudata > Salamandridae > Calotriton > Calotriton arnoldi. The sequence goes on along the minus strand of CAWUFW010006411.1, from coordinate 721,619 downwards.
AGTGCTCGTGGCCCAAAGTAAACCACAGGGAGCGGTGATGGGCAGGCAGAACGAGGATATGGAAATAGGTGTCCTGCAATTCCAACGCTACCATCCAGTCTCTCGGGTCCAGGGCAGACAGAACCTGAGCAAGACTGAGCATCTTTTCTGAGAAAGTAGTTGACAGCTCTGAGGTCTAGACTAGGACAAAGGTCTCCGTACTTTGTGGTGACCAGAAAATAGCGGGAATAGCAAGCAAAGCCTATTTCTAGACCGGAAACACTCTCTATTGCTCCTTTGGCAAAGAGAGTCTTGACTTCCTCTCGAAGCAAAGCAAGGTGATCCTCCGTCAGTCGATCGTATGATGGAGGGATGGGTAGTCAAAGGGGAGGGAGTAGCCCCTTCGGACTATCTTCAAAATCCACCTGTCCGAGGTGATGTCCCCCAGTGGTGGAGGTGATGGCGTATCCTGCAACCAAATAGATGCCCATGACCTGGAAGGAACGGAATAGGAAGGTTTGGAGGCGGAGGAAGGAGGTGGCCTGACCAGACTTCTGGCCACCTGACCCACGGGGTCGGGGCGAACCACGCCCACACACAGGTTGTGGAAATTGTGCGGTCCTCTGGCTAGGGTAGGGCTGGTGCAGCTAGAAGCCACCAAAGGAGCGAAAGGCGGACGCAGGAAGGAATGATACGAAGAGGCCCAAGGACTTGGCCGTAGCCCACGACTCCTTGTAGCGCTCAAGTGCGACGTCCGCCCTATCTGCTTATAGACGAGAGCTATCAAAGGGCATGTCCATAAGGTTGGCTTGGACATCCCCAGAGAAGCCAGACAATCTCAGCCAGGCGTGGAACCTATCGGCCACTGTCGATGAAATTCCTCTGCCCACCAAGTCAGTTGCGTCAAGGCCACAGCATATGGTAAACTTTGCTGCATCCCTCCTGTCTACAACAGGTTGGGAGAGGACAGCCCGGGCCTCCTCCAAGACTTGTGGTAGCACTTCGCAACCATCTCCCACAGTGAATGGGAGTAATAGACCAAGAGGCATGCAGTGTTTACTGACCGCAATGCTAGGCTGGTGGAAGAGAAGATTTTCTTGTCAAAGCTATCGAAGTTTTTGGATTCCCTATCAGAGTGCGGAAGGGAACGCGTCAAACGGGAAGTAGAGGCTTGGACCACCAAGCTCTCGGGTGGTCATGTGAGGAGAGGAAAGGAAAGCTGGGTCACCCGGTGCAGGGCGATTGTGGCGGGCAATGGTTCTATTCCCAGGAACCCCTGTGCTGGGCTTGGCGCCCAGAAGAACTTCTGTTAAGGCCTCATTAAAGAGTTCTGTAGTGGAGACAACAGGCTGCACGACCTCTGTCAAGACGTTGTTCTGACCGCCACAGTAGGAAACTGCAGGTCCAAGATCTCCGCAGCCCTACGCACCACTACAGCGAAGGAAGCCCCCCTCCTCCGTAACCAGGTTAGGAGGAGAAAGCAAGCCAGGATCTGGAGAAGTATCCAAGCCACTGGCATCACCCTGTTCTTTGTACCAATCCATTTCCTCTGTATAAAGCGGGAATTCTAAGGGGTCCTGCTGCCCCTCCCAATCTTAACCCCTCTGAATAAGGCTGAGGATACAACAGTCCAACGGGTCCGCGGCGTCACTGGACGCCAGGCCGGCTCAGTGTTGTCTGGAATATGGATAGGGTGGTGCCGCCGGCGACGTTGAGGGTCTCAGCGTTGGAAGTGGAATCGGACGAAGGTCGAATGGGTACGAACGGCACCAGTCAATCTCTGAGGAGCCCTGGGCGCCGAAGCCAATGGCACAGAACCCAGAGGAGCTCTTTCCGCTGAGACTGCGGGGCCCGAAGGCACGTCAGCATGGTCAGGCCGCCCAAATATAGAGCACATGGCTTCCGAAAACTCAACTGTGCGGGGGTCACTCCCCTCCCAGAGAAAGTGAGAGAAACGCAGAGTCGACCCAGACACCTACTCCACAGAGCGTGGCCTCGAACGCAGAGACTCCTCAGTCTCATCGGCTGACGGATGGGGTGAAGACAGAGCAAGCTGCGACTTCTTGAATTTGATGGTTCTTACCTGACCCTTTCGAAGATTTTAAATAGCAGGACGAAGAATTGGATCCCATTGAGCAGTGCTCGAACCCTCCACTCAACGGATAGCGGGAACAAGATCTCCCTCAAAGCTTTCTGCGCCATAGCCCGGCAGTCCGACCACGACTTCGGGTCGTGGTCGCGCACCACGCACCAAAGGCACACTAGGTAGGGGGTTCGTAACAGACATGGCGCAGTGACAGGTGAACCACTGTTTGAACCCGGAGGTCTTTTTGGACATCATTCACACTGGGGGAAAAAACGGTAAAAAGTCGAAAAAGGTCTGTCAAAAAAAAGAGGGGGGTAGCTCTCTTCGACAGATCTGCGCTGGCTGCCACAGAGGGAACAAAAGTGACATCAGGACACCGAGATGGTGCCTATACAGAAGACGCGGACGTCACGACAACGAACTAGACGCGGACGTCAACACTACGAATTAGACGCCTACGATGTCACGCGGAGTTGACAAACGCCACTTCAAATTAGTTGCACTGTGCAACTTCAATAAAGTTGTCGCTCAACCTTAAGTCCCCTGTGCCCTTACAGATTACACATGAGCTCCTGTCACCAAGAAAGCTTTTTGCCCTTCTGGGAGACATGCTAGTGACTTTCAGAAATTGAGACAATAGGGGCCTGCACTGGAGAAAAGTGTTAACTCCCTCCTGCAAGAAGCCAGACGGGTGTTGGCCCAAAAGGTGAGCTTCAAGGCCGAAGCCGTCTTTGAAGGTCAAATGGGTCACACTTGGGAAAGAGGAAGCCCCATTGTTTAGGCAGACTAGCTGGCAACCAATAAGGAGAAGAGAAGCCTGCTGTCAAATCGTTTTTTCCAGGGGCATATAGCCCCCTTGATACCAACATCTGGGGGGTGGGCTAGGGAGCTCTAGACGCCGAGAGAGGAGTTCTACCATCTTGGGATTGGTGAGAATGGTGCATCTTGGGATAGTCAGATCCCACACCTCCCAGGAACTGATCATCAGGAGGAAGGTAACCTAGTAGCCCTTTGGCTACCAGCATCGTCCTACCCTGAGGGCATTTTCTGTACATGAATAAGGCATTTCTGTAGGAAGCCGACTATATACTATACCAAAAAGGAGGTATAGTGTGCACAGAGTCCCGTGAGTCCCCAAAGGTATAGCAGAGGATAAAGCAGATACCTTACTCTCAATTTAGTAGCACCAGGGCTGAGCAGTTAGGCTTACCAGAGGGTTATGTGAATACATTTGGAGTACATACTCAGACATGGCACGAACATACATCTTGACTAACTCCAGGCCAATGTTTTGTACAAAAGCACACGTTACTACTTGTGTAACTATACATCTGTAAGACACATTAGTTAGTGATAGATTCCTTACCTTAGAATATCCCCAGGCGTCAGACTGGATCCGGAAAGTTTTTCGTCAGCAGTACCCCTGCGCGTCGGTAGGTGGCGTCGTGAAGCTCCGCGTCCGTCGCTGGCGTCGTAAGCGCCGAGATGACGTCACGGAGACTACTTAGGCGCCACCCATGCACGCTGACGTCAGTTCTGCACACGACTTTCCGCACCAGGAACACAGAGCCATGCAAGAAACTGATCACTGGTGCCATGAACCTAGGGCCCTGAAAGGGATGACCTTAACCCTAGAATCAGTTCGCAGAACGGGGAGGATGGGTGGGGCGGTAAGGAATCTGTCACGAACTACTGTCTCTTACAGATATATCGTTACACAAGTTAGTAACTTGTGCATCTGAAAGAGACACGTTAGTGACAGATTCCTTACCTTAGAATAGATACCCCAGCAATACCAACCCAGGTGGAGGGTCTGCGAATAGATTACACCAGAAAGTCACGGAGAACAGAACGGCCAAAGAAGCCGTCTCTCCGGACTTGACTGTCAAGGCAGTAATGCTTGGTAAACGTGTGTAGCGAGGCCCACGTAGCTGCCCGACAAATATCCTGCAAGGGAACGCCGCGTCCCAAGGCAGTAGTGGATGCTGTCACCCAGGTAGAATGGGCGCGCAGCCCCACAGGAGGCTCCTTCTTAGCCAACGACTAACACGCTTTGATGCACAGAACGACCCACCGAGAGATGGTTCGTGTGTGTGCACGGCCCGACCTTTCGTGGCGCCCACGTAGCCAACAAAGAGCTGGTCATCCACCCGCAACTGTTGTGTGCGCATCAGATAGAACGAGAGCGCACGTTTTGGGTCCAGACGGTGGAGCCTCTTCCTCTTTTGAAGGATGCGGAGGCGGAAAGAAGGTGGGCAAAGTGATGGTCTGCCCGATGTGGAAGGGCGTGACAACCTTTGGCAAAAAAAAAAAAAAAAAAAAAGGACGGGTCCTTAAAACCACCTTGTCCGGACGAACAGAAAGGAAAGGAGGTTTAGAAGAAAGAGCCTGGAGCTCACTCACTCTTCTGGCAGAGGTGATAGCGACCAGAAAAGCAGTCTTTAGAGTAAGAAGACGTAAGGGACAGTTATGAAGGGGATCAAAAGGAGCGCACATTAGATAGGTCAAGACAAGATTTAAGTCCCATTGAGGCATTATGAAAGGCACGGGAGGAAACGCGTGCGTAATGCCTTTCAGGAAACGGTTAACAACCGGGGACTTAAAGAGAGAAGGCTGATCTGGAAGCCTGAGAAAGGCAGAGATGGCCGAAAGATAACCATTGATAGTGCCCAGAGCAGAGCCCTGCTGGGCCAAGGATAGCAGGAACAGAAGGACCTCAGAAAGAGGGGCAGAAAGGGGATCCACAGACTTTGCTGTGCATCATGCCACAAACTTGTTCCACCTGCAGGCGTATACCGTCTTAGTGGAGGGACGCCTGGCTGCCAGAATGACATCACAGACTGCGGGAGGAAGATCGAAAGCTGTCAACTGTCGCCGCTCAATCTCCACGCATGGAGGTGGAGGCTGGACAGGTTCGGGTGGAGGACCGTCCCCTGCTGCTGCAACAGAAGATCCTCGCGAAGAGGCAGTCGGATCGGGGGATCAATCGCCATGTTGAGTAGCTCGGGATACCAGTATCTTCGTGCCCAATCCGGAGCCACAAGGATGACTTGGGCCCGGTTGCGCCGAACCTTCAGCACTCTGGGCAGAAGTGGTATAGGCGGAAAGGCGTACAACAGACCGCAGCTCCACTCGCGTCGAAAAGCGTCGCCGAGCGAGCGCCGCCTTGCAAATTCCAACGCGCAGAACTGAGGACATTGCGCGTTCTCTTCGGTGGCAAATAGATCTAACCAAGGCTCTCCCCACTGCAGAAAGAGTCCTTGCGCCACTTCCGAGTGAAGACGCCATTCGTGATCCATTCAGCACCGGCGGCTCAGTTCGTCCTCCCTGGCGTTCAGAGAACCTGCCAGGTGTTGAACCACCAAGGAAATGCCTTGATGTTCCAGCCATGTCCAGAGGCGCAGAGCCTCCTGACATAGGGTCCACGACCCCACCCCGCCCTGTTTCTTGCAATACCACATGGCGGTGGTGTTATCCGTGAACACCTGCACCACACTTCCCCGGACAGAGGGAAAGAATGCCTTCAGTGCAAGTCGGATCGCCCGAAGCTCCAAAAGATGGATATGGAGCCGGGACTCTGCCGGAGACCAGAGGCCTCTGATCTCCGCCTCTCCCAAGTGGCCACCCCATCCCAGGAGGGACGCATCAGTCACCATTGTGTGCTCCGGTTGGGGAAGGGAGAGGGATCTGCCATTGACCCAATCGCGATTCGTGAGCCACCACCGCAATGGTCGTGCAATGCCCCCGAGATCTGGACATGATCGGACAGGTTGCCCTGATGCTGTGCCCACTGGAACTTCAGGTCCCACTGCAGAGCCCGCATATGCCACCTGGCATGTTGCACTAGCAGAATGCAGGAGGCCATCAGGCCCAGGAGCCGGAGGGTCATCCTGACAAACCCGGGATAGAGGCTGAAGATCGGAATCAAGCCTGAATATCCCGGACTCGCTGCTCGGGATGATAAACCCGAAACTGCGTCGAATCCAGAACCGCTCCGATGAAGGGGAGCTTCTGAGAGGGACTCAGGTGCGACTTCGGCACGTTGATGGAGAACCCCAGCAATTGCAGGAGGTCGGCCGTAGTCTGAAGGTGGGCGACGACTGCCTGGGGCGAGCCCGCCTTCAACAACCAGTCGTCGAGGTAGGGGAAGACTGACACCCCTGACCTGCGCAGATGAGCTGCGACCACCGCCATCACTTTCGTGAACACCAGAGGGGCGCTCGTAAGGCCGAAGAGGAGCACGGCAAACTGAAAATGCTCCAGGCCTACCGTGAACCGCAGATAACGCCGGTGGGCCGGCAGGACGAGAATGTGAAAATATGCGTCCTGCAAGTCCAACGCTACTATTCAGGCTCCAGGGGGGCAGCCAAGACATGAGCCAGAGTCAACATCTTTAACGTCTCCTTCCGGAGGAAGCGATTGACGTTCCTGAGGTCCAAGATGGGGCACAGGCCACCTTTCTCCTTTTTGGGGACCAGAAAGTAGTGGGAATGACAACCATGTCCTACTTCTGGCCCAGGAATGCGCTCGATGGCCCCCTTGGCCAAGAGGGCCGTGACTTCCTGTCGGAGAAGCGTCAAGTGATCCCCCGACATGCGGTGGAACCGAGGTGGCATGGCCGGGGGGGCAGACTCGAAGGGGAGGGAGTAGCCCCTTCGGACGATGTGCAGCACCCACCTGTCCGATGTGACAGAGCGCCAGTGGGGGAGGTGATGTTGAATCCTGCTCTCCACCGGCGTGGGGTGAACCCCAAAGCTTGGACTAGGAAGGCTTTGAGGCGGATGCTGCGGGAGCGGAGGTGGACTGACCCGCACGCTGGCCCCCTGTGACGCCACAGCGGCCACCACGCCCGCTGCCGCGCTGAGGTTTGTTCTGCGCAGGCCTCTGGCTGAACGAACGTGTAGGGGCGCCCCTTCCGTGGTCACGAAAGGAACGAAAGGTAGACGTGGCCGGGTGTGTGGTGGAGAGACCCAAGGACTTGGCTGTAGCCCTAGAGTCCTTAAAACGCTCCAGCGCACTGTCTGCCTTATCGCCAAACAGGCGAGTACCATCAAAAGGCATGTCCATGAGGGAACTCTGGACATCCCCCGAAAACCCTGAGGACCGCAGCCAGGCGTGGGGACGCAAGGCCACCGTCGTGGAGATAGCGCTCCCCAAAGAGTCCGCGGTGTCCAATCCACACCGAATGGCGAACTTCGCGGCATCCTTCCCCTCCACAACAGCTTGGGAAAGTACATCCCGAACCTCCTCCGGGCACTGGGGCAGAGTTTGCGCCACCGTGTTCCACACAGCGTGAGAGTAGCGGCCCAAGAGGCATGCGGTGTTGACTGACCGCATCCCCAGGCTGGCAGAGGAAAACAACTTCTTGCCAAACTGCTCCAGCTTTTTCGATTCCTTATCCGGCGGAGCGGTAGGGAAGGCACTTTGGGAAGTGGAGGCCTGAATGACCAGGCTCTCCGGTGTCGGATGATTTACCAAAAAGGCAGGGTTACCCGGTGCCGGGCGGTGACGCCAGGCCAAGTTGTTATCCACAGGAACCCCTGTGGCTGGCCTAGACCAGGTGTCCATCAAAACATCCGTCAAGGCCTCATTGAACGGAAGCAGAGGTTCCATAGAACTTGCCGCCGGCTGAAGCACTTCAGTAAGGAGGTGCGCCTTGAGGGTAACAGTAGGCAGGTCAAGGGCCTCAGCTGCTCTTTGGAGCACCACAGTGTATGTGGCGCCTTCCTCCATGACAGCGGGAGGAGACAAACCCAGGCTCAGAGGAGAGGTCAAGGCCACCTGCATCCTCCGAGTCCTGCGCTCGAACGGCACCGGTCCGGCTCCATGTCCCCATTAGGAAGTGGGACGACTGAACCCAGTGCGGAGCCGGGAACGGAGCCGCCGGCCGAGGACCCTGCGGCGCCGGAGCCGCCGGCGGACTTTGGGTGGCCGGAGCCGCCGGAGGACCATGCGGGGCCGGAGCCGGTGGCAAGCAAGGGCCCTCAATAGGGACCGCGGGGCCCGAAGGCGCGCCGGCGGGAGCCCTAGGCCTGAAAAGGCGGTCCATGGCGGCAAGAAACTCTTGCACCTGGGCCGGAGCCTCCGACGGACCCGGGTAGGGCGGGTAGGCCGCGGGACTCACAGGCTCCAACGGAGCCGCGGGACTCACAGGCTCCAACGGAGCCGTGGGGGAAGGACCCCTGGTCCTCTCGTCCGGGTCCGGAGACCGACGGGGGGAGGTCGGAGAGCGTACGCACTTCTTTGACTGTTACATGTGACGTCTCTTACCCGATTCCGAGGGTGAAGACTTGGACCCCGAGGAGCGATGATGATGGCTCCGCGGTCTGTCCCTCGAGCGACCCCTGGACCTCGAACGGCGCGGAGACGACTGTCGGGCCTCCAGCAGCTTTCAGGACCGCTCCCGCAAAGCCTTCGGAGCCATGGCCAGACAGTCGGAACATGACCGGAAGTCATGGTCGCGCTCCAGACAGTAGAGACACGCCATGGGGGTCGGCCACCGACATCGTACAGCGGCAGGCCCCGCAGGATTTAAACCCAGGCATCCCTACGTGGCACCAGGAGTCAAAGACTCAAAAGAAGTAGGACAAAGTCCCAAAAAGAAATTAGTCAAAAAGTCACTAGGGTACGTGCTCTAACCGGATCTGCGCTTGCTGGCGCGGAAAAATAAAGAACTGACGTCAGCGCGCATGGGTGGCGCCTAAGTAGTCTCCGTGATGTCATCTCGGCGCTTACGACGCCAGCGACGGACGCGGAGCCGCACGACGCCACCTACCGACGCGCAGGGGTGCTGCTGACGAAAAACTTTCCGGATCCAGTCCGACGCCTGGGGATATTCTACGGTAAGGAATCTATCACTAACGTGTCTTTCAGATATATTAGTTTAGTTACTTTCATTTTAAAAACCAAGTTGAACTGCGTTACAGGTAAGTAAAATTTCATTTATAATACTTTCACATTATTGGCAAAAGGTTTGTATAGAATCAAACAATACTTTACATGTGCATGAAATGCTTGTCAATGTAAACAGTGAAAATTTGTATTTAGGATCAACACTTAGTACAACACAGTGCGAGACCAATGCAATCTTAAGGGAGGAAATAGAGGAGTAAATTACAAGTAAGTACACAGTTTTGAGATTGTCTACAGGGGTCTTGGTCAACACTGGACAAGGGTCGGACCAAGATAGGTGCTAAAGCACCAGTGGCACAGGGGCGACCGGGTGCAGTGGTCACTGGCTCTGTATATACTATACCAAAGTGAGGTATAGTGTGCACAGAGTCCAGTGGAACCCCAAAGGAAGGCAGAGGTAAAACTAGATAGCACCGTACTCTCTATTTGTGGTAGTGTGGGTGAGCAGTGAGGCTTTATCAGAGGGTAGTGTTAAGCATTTGTTGTACACACTCAATCAACAAATGTTGTCACACTCAAAGACTGAACTCAGATCAATTTTGTTTGTATAAAAGGAAAATGCTACTTACCAGTATGCAGCATCTGTTCTTGGCATGTAGAGCTGCAGAATATCATACTTTTGCATAGATCGCCATCTGGTGTTGGGCTCGGATGCTTGCACCTTGTTGTCTTGGAAGAAGTCTTTTGTAGTCACGAGATAGGTGACTCCTCCCTTGGACGATAGTGCGCATGGGCATCGACTCCATCTTCAGATTGTTTTTCGCCATGATGGGAAATGATGGAGTTTGTAAGAAACAGAAAAGATGTCCATGTGAATGTATCTAAGTAAGATAACACTGGAACAGGTACAGGTTCCGGGGAGGCGGGTGGGCGTATGATATTCTGCAGCTCAACATACCAAGAACAGATGCATACCGGTAAGTAGCATTTTCCGTTGAGGCATATGAGCTGCAGAATTCATACTTTTGCATAGACTGTACAGCAGTGTCTACCCTAGCGGTGGTCACCTGTACCTGTTGCAGTGGTTTGGCAAAGTGTCTTAAGAACAGCCTGGCCTATAGAAGCCTGTTGCTTCACCTGCACGTCTACACAATAGTGTTTGGTGAAGGTGTGTGTAGTAGACCATGTCGCTGCTTTACAAATGTCTTCTAGGGGAATGTTCCCTAAGAATGCCATGGAAGCCCCTAGTTTGCGTGTTGAGTGCGCTCTAGGGGGAATTGTTCATGTGCGTTTTGCCTTCTGGTAGCATATTTGAATGCATTTGACTATCCACCTGGCAATTCCAGCTTTGGAGACGGAGTTGCCTTTATGAGGTGGAGAGAAAGCTACAAACAATTGGTTTGTCTTTCTAAAAGGTTTAGTCCTGTCAATATAATAAAGTAAAGCTCTTTTGACGTCAAGTGTGTGAAGAGCTCTCTCTGCTACGGAATCTGGGTTTTGGAAAAACACTAGTAACTCTACAGATTGATTAAGATGGAAAGCAGAGATTACTTTGGGAAGGAATTTAGGATTTGTTCTAAGAACCACCTTGTTACGATGTATTTGTAAGAATGGTTCTTGTATGGTTAAAGCCTGGATCTCCCTTACTCTCCTGAGAGAGGTGATTGCGACAAGGAAAGCTACTTTCCATGCAAGAAACTGCAGTTCACATTTGTGTAAAGGCTCAAATGGGGGACCCATGAGCCTAGTAAGGACAATGTTTAGGTTCCACACTGGAGAGGGTGGCAGTGTGGGAGGAATTATCCTCTTAAGGCCTTCCATAAAGGCTTTGATAGCGCGTACTCTAAACAATGACAAATGTCTGTTTTGCAGGTAGGCGGCAAGGGCAGCCAGATGTAATCTTATGGATGAGTATGCTAGATTACATCTTTGTAGATGCAGCAAATAGCAAATGATATTCGGAATGGAAGCATCTAGCAGGTCAGTTTTGTTGTTATTGCAGTAAATGACGAATCTTTTCCATTTGGCTGCATAGCAAGCTCTAGTAGTAGCGTCTGGATTCTTTGATAATGTTCATACAGTCCGGTGGGAGGTTTAGGTAACCGAACTCTAGGACTTCAGGAGCCACATTGCTAGATTCAGTTGTGCTGGATCTGGGTGCCTTATCGCTCCATGGTTCTGTGTTAGAAGCTTTGGGGAGAGACGTCGTTTTTGGTGTGGAATTACTGAGAGTTCTAGGAGTGTTGTGAACCATGGTTGCCGTGCCGATGTGGGAGCAACTAGGATCATTTTCAGAGACTGTTGCTTGAGCTTGCGTACTACTAGGGGAATCAGTGGGAGTGGCGGAAAAGCGTACGCAAATCTGCCTGACCAGTTCATCCATATCGCATTGCCTTTGGACAACGGGTGTGGAAACCTGGCGGCGAAGGTTGGGCATTTTGCGTTTGCGTGTGTGGCGAAAAGATCTATGTCTGGTTGACCCCACATTTGGAAAAATGGTTGAAGAACTTGGGGATGAAGTTCCCATTCGTGTATTTGCTGCGTCTGTCGACTTAGCAGATCCGCAATCTGATTGTGAACTCCTGGAAGATGTTCTGCAAGAAGATATATGTTTTGTGGAATGGCCCATCTCCAAATGTTCTGTGCCAGCTGAGACAGCTGCAAAGAATGTGTGCCTCCTTGTTTTTGCAGGTAATACATGGCTGTGATGTTGTCCGTGCGGACTAGCACAGTCTTGTGACGTAGATGTACTTGGAATGATTTTAACGCTAGGAAGATTGCCAGTAATTCTAGGTGATTGATGTGGAACACTTTCAGTTGAGTGGTTGTGTGGTTTAGGAGATGAGCTCCCCAGCCGGTGAGTGATGCGTCTGCTGTTAGCACTATTTGTGGAACTGGCTCTAGGAACGGCCGCCCTTTGGAAAGGTTTGGTGTGTTCCACCACTGCAGAGAGCGATGTGTGCGGCTGTCCACCAACACCAGATCTGTAAGTTGTCCTTGAGCCTGGTTCCACTGACGTGCTACGCATTCTTGTAAGGGGCGCATCTGAAGTCTTGCATGAGGTACGATAAAAATGCAAGATGCCATCATTCCTATGAGTTGCATGAATACCCTTGCTGGGAGGGAATGCTGTGGCTGAAATTTGGTGATTAGTGTTTGTATACTGGTTATCCTGGCTGCATTGGGATATGCCAGAGCTCTGGAGGTGTCTAACGTGGCTCCCAGATACTGGTGAATGTGGGAGGGCTGAAGATGTGACTTGGTGTAGTTTACTGTGAATCCTAAGTGGGGTAGCAGCTGGATGGTTTGATGTGTGATGAACACACTGGTTGAATGATTTGGCTTTTATTAGCCAGTCGTCGAGGTATGGAAAGACATGGATTTGTTGTCTTCTTAAGTGTGCTGCTACGACTGCAAGGCTCTTTGTGAACACCCTGGGAGCGGTGGTCACTCCGAATGGAAGGACTTTGAACTGATAGTGTTGTCCGTCCACTATGAATCTTAGATATTTCCTGTGAGCTGGGTGTATGGGAATGTGGAAGTAGGCGTCCTTGAGATCTAGTGTGGCAAGGAAGTCGCCTTGTTGAAGTAGTGGGAGGACCTGTTGAAGAGTGATCATATGAAAATGATCTGATTTTATGTAAAGATTGAGGGGTCTGAGGTCGAGTGTTGGCCTTAGGGTGCCGTCCTTTTGGGGATTAGGAAATACAGCGAGTAAACCCCGGTTCCTTGATGCTGTAAGGGAACTAGTTCTATTGCTTGCTTTTGAAGCAGTGAGAGAACCTCTTGTTTTAAGAGTGTGAGATGTTCCGTGGACATTGGACGCTGTTTGGGTGGTATGGTGGGTGGGGTTGCTGTAAGCTCCAGGCAGTAACCATACTGGATAATTTGTCTTACCCACTTGTCTGTAGTGATGGAATCCCAGACAGGTAGGAACTGTGATAGTCTCCCTCCGACCGGGGTGGAATGGTCTGGAGGGAAGTCACTGCTTATTAGAGGGGGAGGCGCGAGTGTTACCTCGGCCTCTTCCTTTGTTATTTCCCCGGTATCCGCCTCTAAAATATCCTCTGTTGAGGGATGTTTGCGTGGTGTTTTTGTAGGAAAAAGAGGCGGTGTCTGTCCCGATATTTTTGGATGCTCCTCTATAGAAGGAGCGACGAAAGGAACCACGTGTGGATGGAGACTAATGCCCCCATGGATTTAGCAGTCTCCGTGTCCTTTTTCATTTTCTCTAGAGTGGTGTCTACAGCCGGTCCAAAGAGTTGTTCTTGATTGAACGGCTGATTGAGGATTGTTGTTTGTACCTCCTGTTTGAAGCCAGAGATGCGTAACCAGGCATGCCGTCTGAGTAGTACACTAGTGTTAATGGACCTAGAGGCTGTGTCAGCTGCGTCAAGGGCACACTTGATTGAAGCATTGGTTATTAATTTGCCCTCCTGAATTAAATCATCTGCCTTGGTTTTATATTGATCAGGCAAATGTTGTAATAGGGTTTCTAGTTGGTCATAGTGAGCCCTATCATACCTAGCAAGTAATGCCTGTGTGTTGGCTATCCGCCAGTGATTAGCTGCTTGGGCGGCAACTCTCTTGCCGGAAGCATCTAACAACTTAGACTCTTTATCCGGAGGTGGTGCCTCCCCGGAGGTCTGAGAGTTGGCACGTTTCCTACCATTAGCTACAACTAGTGAGTCTAAAGGTAGATGACCCTTGATGTAGGTGGGATCATTGGGAGCGGGTTTATATTTTTTGTCAATCCTGGGATTGAGAATTCTGGCCCTAACAGGGTCTTTGAATATGTCAGGGGCATGTTTAATGACACCCTTTAACATTGGCAGGGTTTGTACAGTTTTTTGTGACTGTTCAAAGGTGTCTAGAAGAAAGTCCTCGTCTGCAGGGTCAGAATGCATCTGAACCCCATGGTAGAGAGCAGCTCTATTTACAAGCTGACCAAAGCAAATCGTCATCTGGGGGAAGACGGCTTTGTTGGATATGCATGGGGATCAGGGAGGTCTGGAGGATCTATTGGGTCATCATAATCGTCCCAATTGTCCTGTGGTACATCTGTATCGTCATCAGGGTCAGTGAAAGGTTCATTGTTGCCTCCCCCATCCCCTAGATCATCATCATCCTGTGGTGGTGGTGAATTTGGTAGAAGTATAGGAGAATGTGGAGGAGAGAGAGTTAGGAGGAAGAACACGAGAAGAGGGTTGTATAGGTGAAGTGGCACAGTCTTTTTTACAGGCACTACGGGAGGGCCTGGTGTGTCCAGTTTCCTCCTCTTGTGTGGAACAGCCACCAAATGTCCTGTTTTGGGGTCTATGTGGAGAGTTTTTTTGTTTTGGATCAATAGGATCCGGCCGAAAAAGTTCTTCCTCTTCGGTAACCGCTTTCGGCGCCGATTTCTTCGGGTCCGAGCGAGGTTTAGATTTCTGCTCCGAGGCCTTGGGAGATGGTTTGGGGTCCTTTGGCCTGGCTGTGGAGGTGGAAATCTTTTTCGGTTCCGAAGGTTTTGGTTTCGGATCAGATGGCTTTCCTTTCGGCGTCGAGGTGTTCGGTGCCGATGTCTTTTTGGGAGTAGGCTGCCCGCTCGGTTTCGGTGCCGATGGTGCCTGCGGGACAGTGAGATGGGGTTTGCTCGGTCCCGAGCTACCGGAAGGCTTGTCCCTTACCTTCGGAGCCGGGCCCAGGGGCGAGCTTCTGAAGCTTGCTCTTGGTCGCGACTGGAGCCAGCAGGCGAAGTCTTGACCAGGGCCTTCTTTTTTTGGGGTGGAGTTGGGGTAGGGGCAGTTGTACTCACTCGTTGACCAGGAGTGATGTGGCCGTCTGAGTCTTCTGCTTCGGATACGATTTGTAGGTCCTCAGAATCGTCCTCCGGGACATCGGGGCCTTCATCGAAGATGTCCACCGGTACCGGAGCTGCTCGCTGCGCCATGATGTGTCGTCTGGCCCAGCGATCACGGATGGTCTTTTTAGATGTAAAAGAGGCGCAGGCTTGGCAATTGTTCTCGTCGTGTTCGGGCGAGAGACATAGGTTACAGACCTTGTGGTGGTCACTGTGTGGAAATTTAGCTCCACACTGGGGGCATTTTTTAAATTGAGTCCTTTCCATGAGCTGTAGGCCCGAACGGCGTCGATCGGCCCAACGGCCCGGGTCGACGACTGGAATAGAGTAGTTGAGGTGCGCGTCGAAGATCACGCGATTGCAAACAATACAGTCGAGTTTTTTGATAGTTTTGCGCGTCGAAAAGGTTTGGAGAATACGGTGCCGAACCGGAGCGCAGAAGTTACATCCGAACCCGATGGCGGAAAAATACAATCTGAGGATGGAGTCGATGCCCATGCGCACTATCGTCCAAAGGAGGAGTCACCTATCTCGTGACTGACTACAAAAGACTCTTCCAAGACAACAAAGTGCAAGCATCCGAGCCCAACACCAGATGGCGATCTATGCATAGTGTACAATCTGCAGCTCATATGCCTCGAACATACTGTTATCGGGTTTAGGGTAAGTATTCGGTAGTGAGTTGAGGTTCTGGGGGTAGACTCAGGGGTCCCCCAGGGTCAGGGATGCACTCATTACACCCTCAGCGGCACTAGGGCGGGCGCCGAGTGCTGAGGCCCAAGGTTATCCAATGGGGGATAGGGGGCCTCCGGCTGGTGGCTGCTGACTGGCAGGCCACTGGGTTGTGGGAGCAAAGCTCCTGGACTTTAGCTCAGGGATAATGGGGAAACAAAGTAGCACCAAAGGTGCACCCTCAGAGGCACTAGGGCGGCCGGGTGCAGGGTGCTGTTTTGACGTTGGGCGCCCGGTTTGCAATGGGGAACCTCCAGTTTGCAAAGGCACTGCAGGCTCGGGGACGAAGGTCTTCTGGGTGCGACCACCACTTCAAGAGGTAAGTTGGGATGTTGGGGGTTGGTTAGGCACCGTCTGTTGGGCCACCGAAGGCCGTGGGGCTTTGGGTGCTGGGCTGCCTTTTAGGGTCAGATCTTACCAGCTCCTGGTTGGGGGGGGGGGGGTGGGATTCTTCCGGATTTAGGCTGCAGGTGTCGGCTGGAGACAGGTCAGGGGTTGCTGGATCTCGGGTTAGGATTGCCGGGGGGACCTTCTCTTGGTGTTGGGCCAGTCGAACTCGGGCGTCGGGTGCAGAGTGGTGCAGACCCGAGGATCCTTGCGGAACTGAAGTGTTTGAACAAATCCGATGTTCACGGGAGACAGTCTTTGTAGTTGAAGGCAGGCAGGTCCTTCGGGGTACGAGGTTGCTGGCTGCAGGACACAGGGATTTCGCAGGAGCAGGTTCGAGGTGGAGACAGGCCGGTAGGGCTTGGGCCAAGTCAGTGGGCGTCTTCCTCTTGTTAGCTTCGGCACAGCTGTTCTGTCCTTTTCTTGTTGCAGGTTCCTGTCTTCTTGGTTCAGGGCTGCCCCCTAAATACCGTATTTAGGGGGCGTTTTAGGAGTCTCGAGGTCAGTAGCCAATGGGCTACTGAACTTCGGGTGACTACACCCTTGGTGTGCTCACCCAACGTAGGGGAGTGAACACAATCCCTAATACTGATTGGGGAGTGCCTGCCATTGCAAGATGGCGGGCACTGAACAGTAGCCTTCACCTCGCCTCCCCCACTTGAGGGGTGGAGTTGGCATAGGTGGGCACACCTTCTGGGCTGGCTAATTTTACCCGCCTGTCTTCCCGCCGAAAAGGAGGGAAGACAGGAAGGGGGCCTGCTCCTGGTAGCAGGAGAGGCTGGGGGTCGCATCACAAAGGCTGCCAGGCCTTTGAAGCTACCCTGCCACAGATGGTTCTTCCTGGCCTGGGGGAGGTGTGAACACCTCCGCCCAGTAAAGGCTTTGTTTCTGGGCTCAGGGACCAAAGGCTCCCACACTAGGGGTCCAGAAACATGTCTCGTGGTGGCAGGCTGGTGTGTGCCAGTCAGGGAATCCACCAGAGGCTGGTCGTTTTTCAGGCGGCAACTCTAAGATGACCTCTGAGTGCATTTTTCATTAAATCCCACACTGGCATCAGTGTGGGTTTAATGTGCTGAGAAGTTTGATACCAAACTTCAGTTTTCAGTGCAGCCATTATGGTACTGTGGAATTTGCACCATATACTCTTAATGACAGCACTGCACTTGCAATGTCTAAGAATTGACAGACTGTAGGGGTACAGGGCTCATGCACCCGTACCCTCACCATTGGTATAGTGCACCCAGCTAGAGGGGTGGCTGACCTATGCCAGGGCAGTGGGTTGTAGGCATGGCACACAGATGTGTGCCGTGTCGCCTCTTCACTATTATATATATATATATATATATATAGCCTCTAAGGGTGGCACACTAAGTGCTGCAGCCCTTAGAGGTCTTCCTGCTCACAGTGCCCTGGGTACCTGTGGTACAATTTATCAGGGGCTGACCTGTGGCCAGAGATGCCAATGGGGTTTGGGGAAAGTTTTGGGGAAGAACACAGGCCCTGGGAACCTGATTGGCAGGGACCCAGGGCACAACAAGTAAAAAGTGCATCACTAGTCTGGCAAAAAAGGGGGGTTACTGCGACAAACCCAGCTTCTCACACCCCTGGCACCCTGAATCTATATCTCAAATGAACTATAAGGACCAAAAAAGGACCACAAAAAGAGGCTGTACCAACGTGGACTGCACCTGGTGGCTAGCAAAGAGAGGCAAGTGGTTCCTGTGACTGACTCACTCTTGTGGCCCATCCAACCTGAAAGGAGCAGCACTACTAGCCAGATGGCTAGGAACTTCAACTGTTTACGACTGCACCTTTTAATTTAAAAAAAAAAAAAAAGTTACATTGGAAAAATCGTATCGCCAGTCTCCCTTGATATATTTGCTGTTTTAGTGTTTAAGATAAAACTATATCATTTTCATAAATTGGGGCTAGATTCTTATTGTCTCGTTTCTTATTTACCCGTTTGATCTTTCTAAATGCTTTACACTTGTTCCTATGACTAAGTCTGACTGCTCTGTGCAACAGCTACCCATGACTGACCTTAGGGTTGAATAAAACAAATTTAACTGGACCTGATAAACCTTGTGACCTTATTACATGGTGAGGTCTCCCAAACAAGCCACAAAATCCACTTTCCTACAAGACGTTAACTTTTTCAGAATCAAAACAAGTTTCAAAATGGGTCTTGTTGCTAATTAATATCCAAACAGTGTCGTTTCTGGATAAGAAAATAAGTTACTTACCTGTAACTATGGTTATCCAGTATTGGTATCTTTCATAGATTCACATGCTTGAATCATTCCCCGTAGTCGAGAAGGGAGTCCCACGGTAACAATCAAACAGGAATTAATAAATACCATAGGCTTTAATGGCCATAGACCATGAATTTAATAGCTTATCTATGTGCTTTTTAAAAACGGACCAAACTTGAAGTACAACCAATCAGCACCCTCTAGAACACTCCCAACATAGGCAGTTTCCCTCAGATTTTCTAAGCACAAGTGGGAAGCAGTTATCCCATAAAGCAAAAGAGGGGAGCCTCTACGGGGAGGAGAGTGGGCTGCATGTGAATCTATGAAAGATACCAATACTGGATAAAGTAGTTACAGGTAAGTAACTTATTTTGTTATCCAGCATTGGGGTATCTTTCATAGATTCACATGCTTGAATCAGACTAGCAAGCAGTACCATAACAAATCATATTGTCTGCAGCTGATGGTGGAAGACATTTAAAACATTCTTACATAACAGTTATAGAAAACAGACATTTGTAGATGTCCATATACCATTGTAATACTGTAAGAGTTGTTCCATATCTAGTTTGAGTAAGGAAAACTGATCTAACATTTCAGTACAACGAAAGAGGAAACATCCTCAGAGAAGACGCACGTACATGCATATGTAATTTTTTTTCTAAACTTCCATCTATAAGTATACCAAGGTAAACTACCTACTAGTTTTACAAATAGCACAGTCTTGTAAGTCAATGAGCTATACATCTCAAAATCCTTACCAGAAAGAGGCTCACCTCAGCTGAACAGTTGACGAAGTACCACCAGGCCTACAGCTGCCTCTCCATGCTGCACAGACTCCAGGCAGTAGTGCTGCATGAGTGTGGGTACTTTTCCAGGTCAGTGCACTGCAAATGTTTTCTGTCACTCCACCAAACAGAGCTGCTGATGTAGACACTGATCTGGTGGAGTGTTCATTAGTCCTTGTTAAAGGCTTGTCAGCCTTATCATGACAACTGTACTGTTGCAAAAACCCAACTACAGTGGTTTGCATGACTGCTGTGCCATACCTGTCTTGACCGTAAGCCACTGGTAACTGATCATTTTTTTTAATGTCTTTTGTTCTTTGCAGGTAGAATTTGAGACATCGCTTGACATCAAGCACATGAAGCGCCTGCTCAGCTGGTGTAGTTGGATTTGGAAACAAAGTTCGGAGTATAACTGGTTCATTAAGATGAAACAGAGATGGAACTTTAGGGATAAACATGATTCGTTCCAAGTCACAAAATCCTCACTGAACTGAATTTTTATTTCTAACGCCTGTATTTCACTAACCCTTCTAGCAGAAATGAGAGCCAGAAGGATAGCCACTTCCCAAGTCAGGAATTTCAGTTCAGCTCTGTGAATTGGCTCAAATGGCTGTTTTATCAATTGGGAGAGAACTATATTGACTTCATCCCGTAGGGGGTTGCTCGCACCAGAGGAAAGGCTCAGAAAAGACCTTTCATAAATTGTATTATCATACTAGCAGCACAGAGGGAAAGAAGCTGAGAGGATCTTCTATACCAAGAGATTGAGGCAAAGTGCACTTTTACTGAGGCAAACGTGTAAACTTATTTTTCTAACGAGAGGAGATATCTCAAAATCTGTTCTGGGGATGCTTGAAACGGATGTAAATTGTTTTGCTGGCAACAGAACCAGAACCGTTTCCATTTAAGTCTGTACGTTTTGTTAGTACTTTCAGCTCTAGACTTTGCAAGGATATCCCTGCATTCCTGTAAAATATTCCTCTCACTGAACACAGGAATGTAAGTGAAGAGAAGCTGGTACCGAATGACATGGTGATGGATGCAGGCTTATGGGTCTGGACTCAGATGAAGTTCCGGGAACCAATGTTGTCTGGGCCATCTGGGTGCTATTAGTATCAGACGGCAGCGTTTCGCTTCGTTCCGTGATCCTGGGAGAGGGAAATTGCTGGCATAGGACTGTCATTTTGTATTGCCCTTCAAGGCGAAGAGGTCTAGTGCTGATTTTTCCTACAGCTCAGACAATCTGTCCAGTTGCTGCTGATTCAGGTCACATTCATGCAACTGTTTTTTGCTCTGCTGAGGGCATCAGATAGGGTGTTGTGAAGACCCTGGACATGTTCAACCTTGAGAGAAGTGCCCTGATCCGTTGTCCAATCCCACAGTTCTTACGCTTCTTGCGATAGCGTGAGGGACCTGGTTCATCCCGGCTTGTTGATGTAATACATGCTGGTCATATTGTTCGTACAAACTAGCATGGAGGAACCTGCTATCCTTGGTAAGAAAGCTTGCAGGGAGAGAAATATAGCCTTGAGCTCTAGATTGTTGAAGTGCCTCAGTTTTTAAGCACTGGACCACTTGCCCTGAATCTGGAGATTCAGAAGTTGGCCTCCTCAGGCATCCATGGAGGCACCCGTTGTTAAAATGAAATCTGGGATCGATTGGTGAAAGGTAAGACCTTTCGAGAGATTTGGCTTGTGGTGCCACCATTGTAGGTCTTCCTTCATGCCTGGGGTGATATATAGTATGTCTTCGAAGGATCCAGATATCTCCAACCACTGATTTTGAAGCTCTTCCTGTTGAGGTCTACTCCTTAGCCTGGCTAAATGGACGAGGTCTATTGCTGATGAGCACATGCCTAGGATCCATTTGTACTTCCTTACAGAAACAGACTGTTTTACTGAAATGGCCAGTGCCAACTACTGCAGACGGAGTTGTCGTTTACCCGAGAGGAAAGCTCTGCACTGGACCGTGTCTAGCCTGGAGCTCTATAACAATATGGTCGGACTGGGAACAAGTGATGACTTGTCTTGATTCACTGTCAATCCTAGACTGTGGAACAGCTGTAGACAAGCCTCTAGTTGGTGACTTGCAGTGTCGTTGGCGCTTTCTGCAGCCAGTCGTCCAAATAGGGGAATACCTGGTGACCTTGAGTTCATAGAGCTGCACTTGGTAATAATTGGGGAGGATCTTGAATTGTTAGTGGGTACCAGCTATAGTGAACATGAGAAATTTGATGTTTTCGATGGATGGGGACGTGGAAGGGTGAGTCTTACAGATTGAGAGAGGTCATGAAGTCTCCTCTATTGAGGAGATGTAGGATAGCAGCAAGTGTTACCATCCTGAATGTTTGTTTCCTTAGGAATTTGATGAGTTTCTTCCTGAGGTCCAGTATTGGTCACCAATCCCCCCGATTTCTTTTTTCTTAAGAAAAGAAGAAAAGAAAAAAAAAAAAAAAAAGGAGTAGAAACCCTGTCCCTTATGCAGTACCGTGACCTCTTTGATTGCTCCTTTGGAAAGCATGACCCTGGCCTCTTTGTGTACTAAGTGAAGACGAGGCGGGCTTCCCTGGGCTGAGTAGTTGGTGGACGTTCTGTGAACTCCAGGGTATAGCCATAGGTGACCAGATACAACACCCATTGGTCCGTTATGTTCTGCCACTGTTGTATAGGATTAAAAATTCTCGCACCCAGGGTGGGAAGTGGATTCCCGATCTTGCTCATCGTTTTCGCCCATTGTCCCGGCCATGGGTGGGTGTTCCCCTGCAGCACCCCTGGCGAGAGATACTAGCCTTTGATGGACGCTATGCAGGAGGTTGGTAGCTTTGCCTGTATTGCGGCTGGTATGCCGGATATTGTTGGGCCCTTTGGTAACCACCTCTGTATATGCTAAAGCCACGACCTCTGGCTCCTCTGAATGGCACTTTCCTTTACTGTAAGGTACCTATGGATTTTGCTTTGTCTATCAGTTTTTATTCACAGTGCCTCAATGTGTTTGCCAAACAGAGTCCATAGTATGCCATAGCTAATATCTTTGTTTGGACCTCAGGCCTGAAGGTGGTAGACTTTAACCACCCTTGGCGGCGTGACACAGCAGCATCCACTAGTTGCCGAAATCTAGTGTTCGCAAATTCCATCGTGCAGTCAATGGTCTCTGATGCTATGCCCTCTCTTCCAGTAAGATTTTCCTGGCTTCTTCCCTTCTATCTTCTGGGATGAGGTCTAACATTGAGCCCATGTCAGCCCACATCTGACAATCATATCGGCCAATTATTGCCAAGGCATTACCAGCACGAAGTGTGATTGCCACCATTCTTGAAAAATGCTTTCCCATAACGTCCAATCTACGCACTTCCTTATCCGGTGGAGTTGTGATGGGAGTGGCCGCATTCTTGGATCTATTCTGTGCTGACTGCTAAATGACTGAATCTGGTCTTGGGTGACCTGTGAGGCAGGATGGCGAATCCTCTGGAGCTTTGCCTTTCTTGTCAATCCGAGAGAGCACAACGGATACCGTAGCAGGGGTTTTCGTAATTTTCACTGCCTCATGCCAGAAGTAATCGACTATGGGAATGGAGCATATAGACTTCCTAGTTTCTTCCTTGAAATCATATAGGAAGCAGTCTGCCTGCTTCACTGTCATTGGCAGATGAAACCGGATGGTTGCCCTCTCCATTAAATTATGGAATCCTCCAATATCTTCAGGAGGAGAGTCTGCTGGATGATGTGGAGTGGACAGTGTGGGGATGATGCAATTGTCCCAAGGATTCGGTGGTAGTGGACCCGGGATTTCAACCTCTTCTCTTTCCTCCTCTGAGGAAGACAGACGTTCACAGCGGGAGATGCTGCAATCAGTAGGTGAGGTGTGATCCTCAGTGCGTCAGGTAGTGGTAAAGTCGGTGTGCGTTTTGGTTCCGAATGCAGAGGAGGTGTCGGGTTGTTCACCCCGAGGTGGAAACCGCTGTCTAATCAGTCAACATTGCTTGTAAATCCTGGATGAGAGAACGTGTCTGATGTGACTGGTCTCTAGAACGAGAAATAGGAAGGAAGCCATAAGGTTGGTAATGGCTGAGCTATATAACTGTTGATAATATTGCTCTTCATCCTCGTAGTCAGAGTCCTCTATATCCGGCAAGTGAGGAGGTAAAGGTGACGCTTTGCTGAGTGAAGTCACCTCAGGCCGTGGGAAAGTCTTGGTCACTCTTATAATGTTCTCCGCCGTTGACGGTGTTGTCAAGGATTCAGGAAATTTTAGTTGACTGTATCGACTTAGTCAAGGGAGCAATCGACAGGACCTTCGGCGGCAGCACTGTAATCATTGACAGTGAGGTTGACTGTACGCTAGACATTGACGGGCTCTTAGTCTGCAAAATCCTTGATCTTATGGACCTGTAACAGCCACGGTCGTCGTTCCTGCCGTCGCCTGTGTTAAAGATGAGACGGTGGTACTCGTGGTCGTAGACGGCGTGGTGCCGATGGTGATATGTCAGATTTGTGCCTCAAAGAATCTGAGGAAGAGGCTCGAAGACGGTCGTTTTCCTTAGTTGAAGGTACAGTGGGTAAGGATAATGCAGGCTCTGAGGAGACTGCTTTCTCCTTTTCTGAATCCTTGCCCTCGAGAGAGTTTGAGATGTTTTCTCCCCTCTCCAAATTGACCCTCTTGGGATCTAGCTCTTATAAGGCCGTGAAGATCCATCGCTCTCTTCCTCTGAAAACGTTCTCTGATGTTTAGATGTCTGGAGCCAAAATAATAGCTCCCCACCCTCTGTCCCGCAGAGTTTGAGAAGTGGGACAAATTTTGCACTGTCTTACCTCATGTTTGGGATGGAGACAGTATATACAATCCTTGTGTGGATCATCCACATGGACTCTTTCTACCACACGTCTTACCTGGGCAGAAAAGGCTTTTCTTGTCAGACATACTGAAAAGCTGGTAATTCTAGGATAAAATCTAGTAGAGATGTAAAAAAAACTGAGTAGAACTAAGGAAGACACCCATCAGAGACTAAGTGCAGTGAAAATCTGAGGAAACTGCCTCTGCTTGGAGTGTTCTAGAGGGTGCCGACAGCTGATTGGTTGTACTTAAAGTGTGGTCTTTTTTTGTTTTTTTTGAAAGGACATGATTAGGCTATTAAATTCATTGCCTATGGCCATTATAGCCTAAGATATTTGTCAATTACTGCTTCATTATGTTACCATGGTACTCCCATCTCGACGATTGGGAATGATTCAAGCAGGAGAATATATAAAAGATACCCAAATACTGGATAAGCCTATTGTACAGGGCCAAGAAGTTGTTGGTTCAAGTTCACAGTTTAGAAGTACATACAAACTACATAAGCATTATAAAATATTTTCTTTTTCAAGTAAAATAAGAAAGGATCATACCTTGTATATTAAAGTACTAATTAACTTGGTCTCAAAGATATATCCCAGTGGAATCCAATTAAGGAACCTCAGCAAGGTTTCTAAAGTTGCATGAACAAGTGGTGCGTTTTGTGAATTTTCCTGTAAAGAAACCATTATATAGAATTGTGAAAACAGTTTTGAAAACATTCATTTTATCTAAAAAGATGCCACATGGCAAATAAAAGTATTTCAACAGCAGATTAAGATAGTGGCATTTTATATTCAAACATCTTTATTAAGTTTGGTAAAACATAGGAAAACAGTAGGATGTAAACTGAACACAGTAAATGGAGTGTAATCGTGGGTAACAATTACATGTTAATTCAGTTATGCACAATCGAGTAAAAAAAAAAAAAAAAAAGGAGAAATAAGATCAGCAAACTTCCTCGAGCAACAGTACATCAGATGGGCAGATAGCTGCAACAACCGGATACATGTAAAGGCCCATTGTTCAGGGTTCAGATGGGGTTTTAGAGCCAATTAAGGAGACAATTCTGGGTATTCTCTACAGATTCCCTCCACTTGAGCCAGGCACATCTTAATTTGCTTCAAGATAGTTTAGTACTAGCCATGAAATTGTGCAACTTGTGCCATATTGATGTGGATCTGACTTTCCAGGGAGAGGCCTATTGCACAAGTTACTAACTTGTGTAACGATATATCTGTAAGAGACAGTAGTTAGTGACAGATTCCTTACCTTAGAATATCCCCAGGCGTCAGGCTGGATCCGGAAAGTTTTTTGCGTAGCAGTACCCTTGCGCGTCGGTAGGCGGCGTCGTGCGGCTCCGCGTCCGTCGTCGGCGTCGTGATCGCCGGGATGACGTCGCGGGCAGTACTTAGGCGCCGCCCCTGCGCGCTGACGTCAGTTCTGTACACGACTTTCCGCGCCAGGAACGCAGAGCCATGCAAGAAGCTGACATAGGTGTCTGAAAAATACTAGGGCCCTGAAAGGGATGTCCTTAACCCTAGAAATCAGTTCGCAGAACGGGGAGGATGGGTGGGGCGGTAAGGAATCTGTCACTAACTACTGTCTCTTACAGATATATCGTTACACAAGTTAGTAACTTGTGCATCTGAAAGAGACACGTTAGTGACAGATTCCTTACCTTAGAATAGATACCCCAGCAATACCAACCCCGGTGGTGGGTCTGCGAACAAAGATCAGACAAGGAAGTCCTGGAGGACAGAACGGCCAAAGAAGCCGTCCCTCCGGACCTGACTGTCAAGGCAGTAATGCTTTGTAAACGTGTGCAGCGAGGCCCACGTAGCTGCCTGACAGATAACCGGCAGCGGAACACCGCGGCCCAAGGCCGTGGTAGCAGCCGTTGCCCTGGTGGAATGGGCACGCAGCCCAACAGGAGGCTCCTTTTTAGCCAAAGAATAGCAGGTCTTGATGCACAAGGTAACCCAGCGGGAGATGGTCCTCTTGTGCACCGCCCGACCTTTTTGGCGCCCACGTAGCCAATAAAGAGCTGGTCATCCACCCGGAAGTGTTTTGTGCGGTCAATATAGAAGGAGAGCGCACGTTTTGGGTCCAGACGGTGGAGCCTCTCTTCCTCTCTGGAAGGATGCGGAGGCGGAAAGAAGGTGGGCAAAGTGATGGTCTGCCCAATGTGGAAAGCAGTAACCACCTTTGGCAAGAAGGACGGACGCGTCCGAAGAACAACCTTGTCTGGATGAACAGACAGAAAGGGAGGTTTGCAAGATAGAGCCTGGAGCTCACTCACCCGCCGAGCGGAGGTGATGGCCACCAGAAAGGCTGTCTTCAGAGTCAGAAGACGAAGAGGACAGTTATGTAGAGGCTCAAAGGGAGCGCACATTAAAAAGGTAAGAACCAAGTTTAAGTCCCACTGAGGCATCACAAACGGAACAGGAGGGAAGAGGTGAGTAATGCCTTTTAAGAACCTGTTAACAACAGGGGACTTGAAAAGGGAGGGCTGATCAGGGAGCCTGAGGAAGGCCGAGATAGCACAAAGATAACCCTTGATGGTACCCAGGGCAGAACCCTGTTGGGCCAGAGAGAGAAGGAACAGAAGGACCTCAGAAAGAGGGGCAGAAAGGGGATCCACAGCCTTTGCTGTGCACCATGCCACAAATTTGTTCCACCTGCAGGCGTATACCACCTTAGTGGAGGGACGCCTGGCTGCCAGAATCACATCACAAACTTCGGGAGGCAAGTCGAAAGGAATCAACTGCCGCCGCTCAATCTCCACGCAAGCAGGTGTAGACTGGACAGGTTCGGGTGGAGGACCGTCCCCTGCTGCTGCGACAGAAGATCCTCCCGAAGAGGCAGACGGATCGGGGGATCTACGCTCATATTGAGTAGCTCGGGATACCAAACTCTTCGAGCCCAGTCCGGAGCCACAAGAATGACTTGGGCCCGGTCGTGCCGAATCTTCTTCAACACTCTGGGTAGAAGTGGTATAGGCGGAAAGGCGTACAATAGACCGCAACTCCACTCGTGACGAAAAGCGTCGCCGAGCGAGTGCCGCCTTGGAAATTCCAACGCGCAGAACTGATGACATTGCGCGTTCTCTTCGGTGGCGAATAGATCTAACCAAGGCTCTCCCCACTGTAGAAAGAGTCCTTGCGCCACTTCGAGTGAAGACGCCATTCGTGATCCATCATGCACCTGCGGCTGAGTTCGTCCGCCCTGGCGTTCAGGGAACCTGCCAGGTGTTGAACCACCAGGAACATGCCCTGGTGTTCCAGCCATGTCCAGAGGCGCAGAGCCTCCTGACAAAGGGTCCACGACCCCACCCCGCCTTGTTTGTTGCAGTACCACATGGCAGTGGTGTTGTCTGTGAACACCTGCACTACCTTCCCTTTGACAGAGGGAAGGAATGCCTTGAGTGCAAGTCGGATCGCCCGGAGCTCCAGAAGGTTGATATGGAGCCGGGACTCCGCCGGAGACCAGAGGCCTCTGATCTCCGCCTCTCCCATGTGACCGCCCCATCCCAGAAGGGACGCGTCCGTCACAACTGTGTGCTCTGGCTGGGGAAGGGAGAGGGATCTGCCCATGACCCATTGCCGGTTCGAGAGCCACCACTGCAACTGTTTTGCAGTCCCCTCCGAGATCTGGACGTGATCGGACAGGTCGCCCTGGTGCTGCGCCCACTGGAACTTCAGGTCCCACTGCAGAGCCCGCATATGCCATCTGGCATGAGTGACCAGCAGGATGCAGGAGGCCATGAGGCCCAGCAGCCTCAGGGTCATCCGTACCGAAACCCAGGATAAGGGCTGAAAGATCGGAATCATAGCCTGAATATCCCGGACTCGCCGTTCGGGAGGATAGGCCCGAAACTGCGTCGTGTCCAGAACCGCTCCGATGAAAAGGAGCTGTGGAGAAGGAATCAGATGCGACTTTGGCACATTGATGGAGAACCCCAGCGAGTGCAGGAGTTCGGCCGTAGTCTGGAGGTGGGAGACAACTGCCTGGGACGAGCCCGCCTTCAGCAGCCAGTCGTCGAGGTAGGGGAAGACTGAAACCCCTGCCCGGCGCAGATGAGCTGCGACCACCGCCATCACTTTCGTGAACACCCGAGGGGCACTGGTAAGGCCAAAGGGGAGCACGGTGAACTGAAAATGCTCGAGGCCTACCGTGAACCGAAGGTAACGCCGGTGGGCCGGCAGGACGGGGATGTGGAAATAGGCGTCCTGCAAGTCCAACGCTACCAACCAGTCTCCGGGGTCGAGGGCAGTCAAGACCTGAGCTAGGGTGAGCATCTTGAACTTCTCCTTCCGGAGGAAGCGATTGACGTTCCGGAGGTCCAAGATAGGACGCATGTCCTCCTTGTCCTTTTTGGGCACCAGAAAGTAGTGGGAGTAGCAACCACGCCCTACTTCTGGGGTCGGAACATGCTCGATGGCCCTCTTGGCCAAGAGGGCCGTGACTTCCTTCTGTAGAAGCACCAAGTGATCCCCTGACATGCGGTGGAATTGAGGTGGCATGGCTGGGGGGTGGTCTCGAAGGGGAGGGAGTAGCCCCTTCGGACAATGTCCAAGACCCACTTGTCCGAGGTGATGGGACGCCAGTGGTGAAGGTGATGGCGGACCCTGCCCCCGACTGGCGTGCTGTGCACCTGAAAGGAGGGACTAGGAGGGCTTGGAGGCCGCGGACGGGTTGGAGGTGGTGGCCTGACCCGCACGCTGGTTGCCCGAACCGCCACGGCGGTATCCACGTCCTCGGCCACGCGAAGGCGCTTGCTGCGCGGGCCGTTGGCCGGGCTGTGGACGTGACTGGGCGCCCCTTCCGTGGCCACGAAAGGGGCGAAAAGCAGACGTTTGCGGAGGGCGCACAACAGCAAGGCCCAGGGACTTAGCAGTAGCCCGTGAATCCTTGAAACGCTCCAGCGCATGGTCCGCCTTTGAACCAAAGAGACCGACTCCATCAAAGGGCATGTCCATGAGAGTATTCTGGACATCCCCTGAAAAACCAGTGGTTCTCAGCCAGGCGTGGCGACGCAGCGCCACCGTCGTTGCAAGCGATCTGCCCAGCGAGTCGGCGGTATCAAGGCCACAGCGGATGGTATACTTAGCCGCATCACGCCCTTCCGCAATAGCGCGGGTAAGCAGTGTCTGGACCTCCTCAGAACACTGCGGCAAAACATCAGCCACCGAATCCCACAGGGAGTGGGTGTATCGGCCCAAGAGGCAAGCGGTATTAACAGACCGCAAGCCAGCACTGGAGGAAGAGAAAGCCTTCTTCCCAAAGTGATCCAGGCGCTTGGATTCCCTATCCGGAGGGGCGGTAGGGAAGGCTGTTTGGGAGGCAGAGGCTTGGACAACCAAGCTCTCAGGGGTGGGGTGTTGGGAGAGAAACAGGGGTCGCCCGGAGCCGGGCGATGGCGTCGGGCCACGTTCCTATCCACAGGAGCCCCTGTGGTGGGTTTGGACCAGGCACCCAAAAGAACGTCAGTGAGTGCATCGTTGAACGGCAGCACAGGCTCCGAAGAGGAGGCCGCCGGCTGAAGCACTTCAGTCAGGAGGTTAGTCCTGACGGCCACTGTAGGCAACTGGAGATTTAAGGCTCCAGCAGCTCTACGCAACACCGTTGCAAAATTAGCCCCCTCCTCCGTTGCCACGGGAGGAGACAGCATGCCAGAGTCGGGGAGGTATCCAGCCCACTGGCATCCCCAAGTTCCTCAACCCAGTCCGGGTCAAACTCGCACTGTTGTGTGAGAGGGTCGTCAGACCCCTCCCAGCTCTCCTGGTCCTCCTCAGGTTGAAAAGATGGAGGAGGAGGGACATAAGGGACCCAAGGCCTCATCGGCGCCGGAACCGGCGTCGGGCGACGCCGGTCCGGCTCCATGTCCGGACCCGGGGAGAACCGGGGAACGACGCCGCCCGGAGCCTCGGACGGCGTCGGAAACGGCACCGGGGACATCGGCGTCGGCGGAGGCGTGGTTAGGTCAACCGGCGTCGATGGAGGTTGCGGCACCACCGGAACCGGGGTCGAGGCCGGGGCCGGAGCCGAGGCCGGGACGAAGGCTGGTGGGACAGGCGACGCCGGGACCGGAGTCGACGGCGACGCCGGAGCAACCCCATCTGGGCCCGCGGGGCCCGAAGGCGCACCGGAGGGACCTTGAGGCCCGAAGAGGCGGGCCATGGCCGACAGGAATTTCTGTACTTCGGCCGGAGTCGCCCCGAACCCGGGAAGGACGGGTAATGCGGGGGCAACTCGACAGGCACGTCCGGGGCCGCGGGGCGGGGACGGTGCCGACAGGGACCTCAGCCGAGTCGCGCGACCGGCGAGGCGAAGTCTTAGAGCGATGACGCCGCTTAGACTTCTTGTGCTTCGACTTACCGGAGGAGCGCGAAGACTTGGATTCCGACGAACGGCGGGGACTCCGCGTCCGGCCCCTCGACCTCTCCCGGGACCGGGGCTTGCTGCGGCGCGGAGCCGACTGCCGGACTTCAAGGAGCTTTCGAGACCGCTCTCGCAAAGCCTTCGGATGAAGTTTCCGGCAGTCAGGGCACGACTTCGTGTCGTGGCCTCGGCCGAGGCAGAAGAGACACTCGAGGTGGGGGTCCGTGATGGACATCATACGACCACATTCCTCGCAGGGCTTAAAGCCGGGCATCCCTACGACACCTTAGGAGTCGTGAAGACTCGTTGAAGAGAACAGTGAAAAATTTCACAAAAAGATAGTCAAAAAGTGACTAGGGCACTGCTCTTCCCGGATCTGCGCTTACTGGCGCGGAAAAGAAGAACTGACGTCAGCGCGCAGGGGCGGCGCCTAAGTACTGCCCGCGACGTCATCCCGGCGATCACGACGCCGACGACGGACGCGGAGCCGCACGACGCCGCCTACCGACGCGCAAGGGTACTGCTACGCAAAAAACTTTCCGGATCCAGCCTGACGCCTGGGGATATTCTAAGGTAAGGAATCTGTCACTAACGTGTCTCTTTCAGATGAGAGATGTTATCAGCACCCCTAATAAAGGAAAGTCAGTTTTTACAAGTGGCAAACTTGAGGCTGCGAGTATTTTTCCAGTTTGTAAGGATTAGTTTACAAGCTAGATTACGTAGGAGATTTAACAGATGCTTACCTCTATCATGAGGGCTGTGAGTCAAGGGGACCCGTGAGAAGGTAATGCTTATGTAGGCTGAATTTGAAAGAGTGATTTAATAAATTCAAAGATTATCTATCCAAAACGTAGAAAGGGTAGGGCAATAGAAAGCAATATGGGTAAAAAGCACATGTTACAGTTTCAACAAGCGGGAGATGGCTATGTTTCATATGTATGTAGCAGAGATGGAGTCCAGAAGGTCCTATGTATTAACATGTATTTGGTTTATGCCAGAACTGGAGTGATCTTGTGTGTGAATGGAGTATTTCCAGAAATCGTCCAATTTAAGAGATCAGTAATTCCTAGGACGTCACCTATCCATTTGTGTACTTTCTTTAGTAATACAGACAACTTAGATAGTAGATGTTCGCAGATTTTGGATACTATATGTCCAGATCTAGAGGATTTTATCAAAGAGTGAAAGAGTAGGCTCTTTATCATCAAATGTGTTTGTGTGTATATATGCTTTTAATTTCATGAACTTATAGAAATTGAATATTGTTCAAGGCATAGGTATTTTGTTAAGTAGCAATAGACAAGGGTTTTTGTCCGTTCCTAACTGGTAAATGGCGATTAGCCCAGTCAGGTCAGTGAAGAGATGGGACGTCCAGCTTGATTTTAGGGTTAACCCAAATAGAGGTCAAATCAAGAGGTGTGGATATTATCCAGATAAGAATCCACATTCAATATAGGTGTTCTGGTGTTAAGATACCTTTGGAATGTGGGGGAGTGATCTTACTCAGATGGGAATAAAATCAGGATTCCTAAGGGGAGAAATTAGTTTTCTATTCTAGCCATTGAAATCTGTATTCTTCCCTGTGGATTAGCCAGTGAATACCCATGTTCAGCTAGGAATGCTGTTTGGTATGTTCAGAAGTTGGGCAAGTTAACTCCACCCAGTCCCTTCGGAAGTCTTAGTTTCTTTAAGGAGAGTGGGTTTTTTGTTTTGCCAGAGGAATTTCTTAATAAGGCCAAGTCTAGTTTGTTGAAGAACTCATTAGACAGTGTCAGAGGTAACATGCAAATCAGGTAGTTAACATTAGGTCTTCATTTTCAGTTTCAACTCTTCCCCATCGCGTTAGAAACCTGAGGGATCACCCCTCAAGCAGGTCTGTGTTTTTAGAGTCAGTGCCTTGTTATGTTAAATGGTGTCAATAAGGTCAACAGAAATCTAGGCATACATATTTTACAAAGTGTGGTTGCCAGGCGAGCCCTGTATTGCCCAATAACTCTTTGAATACTATGTTGTTTAGAGGTGTTACTTCTGACATCTTTGTTACGGGTATATCCCGATATTCAAGAAATCCTGAATAGTCTTCAGTTGCACATGGTTGGATTGAGTCGCCTGTTCAGTGATAATCCAGATATCGTAATAGGCAGATGTCTTGACAGTCAGATTTAAAAAAAATCAATACCTGTGATATTTTTGTTAGTCCTAATATTGTACAGAAGGGGCTCCAAGATGAACAGGGAGGGAGATTGGGGCAACCTTGTCAGGTGCATTGTTTAAGTGGAAAAGTATTAGAAACAATACCTCCTGCTCAAACTTCAGCACTAGGGTGCAAGTATAAAGCTATCACCATTCTAATGAATGACGTGCCAAGGTTAAATTTCTGAAGGACTGCTTTGAGATAAGTCCAATCTACTTTATCAATTGCTTTTTTGGGCGTCTAATGTGATGGCATGCGTGGGATAAGGAGAGTCTGGGCATTTTCAATTTATGTGACAGTAATCTAGTGTTGTAGTTGGAAAGGCGTTTTTTCAGAAATCCCACCTGGGTCAAATTCATTAGTTTAGGCATATAATGTTAGGAGTCTGTTGCCCAGGGATACTGGTTCATAGTTCTAAGAAAAGAGAAGATCTTTGTCTTCATTAGGGATGACTCAATATGGCTTCAGAAGGAGCACTTTTCACATTACCAGAGTTTGCAAAATGGGCGTATAGTTGGAGGAGATAATCACTAAGGAGACTGCTGAAGATCTTACAAAATTAGGTTGGGAAGCCATCGGGTCCCGTATCTTTACTGGTCTTAAGTATCTGAAGTTGTCAGTTATTTCAGGGATGGCGATAGGGGAATTAATATCCAGTTTGTAATCTTTACTGGGAATGGGGAGAGCCATTTTTTCTAAGAACATTCCGCACTCAAGTTCTGTTACCTTTGTGTTAAGGAAGTAGAGGGTCTCATAATAGCCCCTAAAAGTGTCTGCGATCTTGTTGGGATTTGTATGTACGTGGTTGTTATGGTCCTTAATTGAGGCAATAGTTTTTTTGGTTATATTTCAAATTGGAGGATGGAATCTTATCCGCTTTATTAGCTTTGCTAAATTTTAAGCTTTTTGTTTGTTAATCCAAATACATGCTCTTGTACTTAAGATCTGATTATATTTGTATTTTTTGTTTTTAGTCGTGAGGGAGGAAAGAAGAGAACTGTCTTTGGATCGGATATGAAGATGTTCTAGCGATTTGATCTTTTTCAAAAGATTGTACGTAAGAACTTGCTTCCTTACTCATTTTTTATCTGATTTGTATCCGGATACCTGTAATCGTGGCCTTAAGGGCCTCCCATCCAGTCAGTTGGGTATAATCAGATTTAGGGTTGTCAAATAAGAAGTTCGCAATTGATGTTTCTACCCCAGTGATGTGCTCTGGAAATGTACTTTTTCATTCAATCTCCAGACAGTTTTTGGGTTTATCTTCAAAGCCAGTTAGGGAGAAAGCCACGCATGAGTGGTCGGAGACTAGTCTTGGTACGATAAATGTTTGATCGATGTTATGGGTAGAGTTTCCAGCTATCACAATGTAATCGATATGGAAGTATGAAGAACGAGCGCTTGAGAAGAACGTATAGTCCCTTATATCCTGAAGTTGTAGACTCCATGTATCTTTTAGGACAAGTTTATCGCAGATCTCAAATTTGTGCGTATTTGGAGGTTGGCATCTACAGGTAGACTGCCTATCAATAGTAGGGTTAAACAGGAGGGTGAAGTGGCCAGCTAGTAGGAGTAATGACCTGTCAGGAATAGTTTGAAGATTTTTTGCCATGTTAGACCAGAACACAGGGTCGTCACCATTAGGCCATTACATTAGTCACATAAAATTCCACTCCATTTTTTGAAAAATTTGATATAATCCACCTCCCATCAGCATCTCTAGTCGACAAGAGCATGAGAATCTTAGAAGCATGATAAATTAAGGTCATTATCAAATTTTGGGGGCACTAGCTGGGGAACATGCAACAAAGAAACTATGTTGAAGGAAAAGGGCCATGTTTTGGTCAAGAGTGCATGCTTGCAGTAAGAGGATGTCCAAATGGAGATTACTCTAGAATTTTCTTCCGCTTCACAGGGCGATTTAACCACTTCATATTCAGGGAAGATTACATTTACGGCTGGGGTACTACCTGTCATGTTAAGGTATTAGAATTGATAATACTATTATAGTGGTCGATTCCTAATAGGGGATTATAGGAAGCTGGCTCTGTAAAATACAATTCCAAAGTAAGGTAGTGTGAACAGTGCCCAGTGGATCCCCAGAGGTTCACAGATAATTAAGTAGATAATACTAAAGGCTCTATTTGTGGTAGTGTGGTCGAGCAGTTAGGCTTATCAGAGGGCTGTGTTAAGCATTTGGTTTATGTACACACAGTTAGAAACTGGCTCTATATATACTACACCAAAATGATGTATAGTGTGTATAGGGTCCAGGTGACTCCAAAGGTAGGCAGAGGTTAAAGTTAGATAGAACCTTACTCTCTACTTGTGGTAGCTTGGTCGAGCAGTAAGGCAGTATCAGAGGACAGTGTTAAGCATTTGATGTACACACTCAGTCAGCAAATGAATTCACACACTCGAGAACTGAACTCTAGGCCAATTGTTTTGTATAAAGAAATATACTGTTTTATTTTAGAACCAAGCAGGCTTGGCACAGGTAAGCATGAAATACTTTACAGGGTTAAGATGCTATATGTTGAACAGTTTTAAAAAGCAATAGAAGTTGTACTTGATTTGATTTACAGGGGATGCAGTAGGTTGCAACACTTAGCAAATGCAGTACATTGGAATGAATAGGCTTTTTCAGTAAATCACAGGTAAGGATTAGTTACTTACCTGTAATCCTAGTTCTCTTCCAGGGGTATACTCATCAAAGTCATAAGCACTGAATTATCCCCGCCCATCTGCGGGATCCCGGAGCATATAGAAATATACATATATATATAAGTATGTTGGGGGATCACAAGTGCATAGCACTTCCGCGACATACATGTATACATGTATATAAATACATAAATATGCAGCCTAACAAATTCCAATAAGGCAAAATGCCAAAATTACAAAGGTTTTCCCTGTACAGACAATCTCCTATATACACTCTGTAATAGAGAACATACACTGTAATAGTGTTATGCAAGAAAAACCTTTATTTTCAGAAAAGAAAACATGTAATAGCAGGCAGTTGGCCCATAGGCTGCATAGCTGAATAAATATCACCGTACAGTAAAACACTGGCACCTTGCCTTTAAGGCTTCCAAGAACTTGGACACTTTGCCTTTAAGGCCTCCAGGAGACCCTCTGCTCCCATCATGCACCACAGGTGACAGTTAGGTCAGTTCTTTTTGCACGGTGTACTAACTTTTAACAATTACTAAAAAATGCTCGTCCGGGGAGGAGGGAGGGTTGCTTATGACTTTGATGAGTATACCCCTGGAAGAGAACTAGGATTACAGGTAAGTAACTAATCCTTCTCTTCCAGGGGATACTCATCAATAGTCATAAGCACTGAATAGAGTAGCAAGCCCATACCCACTACCTCGCGGACGAGCAAATAGTATTAAAAAACAGATCATCTTAACATGACATTAAGCAAATAAATTCCTCAGTGAGGCTTGTCCCACTTGGGCATCCTCCTGAGCATCTGAATCTAAACAGTAATGGCGAGAGAAAGTATGAACAGACCGCCATGTAGCTGCTTTGCAGATTTCTGCTATAGGGACGTTCCTGAGGAGGGCCGTAGTAGAGGCCTTTCCTCTGGTTGAATGCGCTTTAGGCCTTCCCTGAAGAGACTTATTAGCTAATTGATAGGCTAGAGATATGCAGGAGACTATCCATCTTGAAATAGACCTTTTAGAGGATGCCAATCCTGTATTAATGGGGCCGTAGTTGACAAACAAGCGGTCCGTCTTTCTTATTACCTTGGTCTTATCCAGATAAAACTTCAACACCCTCTTAAGGTCTAACGAGTGTAAGGCCCTTTCAGGAGGTGTAGAAGGATTAGAGAAGAAGGTAGGCAAAGTGATAACCTGATTAATGTGGAAATCTGAAACCACTTTTGGCAGAAAACTTGGATGAGTT
Source organism: Calotriton arnoldi (assembly GCA_963921515.1). NCBI lineage: Eukaryota > Metazoa > Chordata > Amphibia > Caudata > Salamandridae > Calotriton > Calotriton arnoldi. The sequence continues at coordinate 685,375 of CAWUFW010006411.1, read as the reverse complement.
CTGAGAACTACCCTATTTGAGTGAAAAACAGTGTAGGGTTCCTTACAACATAATGCTTGTATCTCGCTGACTCTACGAGCCGACGTGATAGCAACCAAAAAAGCCACTTTCCAAGACAAGTGCTGCAAAGAGGACTTGTGTATTGGTTCAAAAGGTGCGCCCATCAGTTTGGTAAGGACCACATTGAGCTCCCAAGGAGGAGAAGGGGCTCGTACTGGTGGGTATACCTTTTTAACCCTTCAAGAAAATCTTTCACCACTGGCATTTTGAAAAAGAAACCTGTGAAGGTGATTTTCTATATGCCGTTATTGCTGCTAAGTGTACCTTGATAGATGTAAACTGCAGGCCCGACTTAGCCAGGTGTAAGAGATACGGCAAAATGACCTGTTCCTGCCCTCTAACTGGGTCATGACCATTATTCAAACACCATAAGTAAAAACGTTTCCACTTGAAAGCGTAGGAAACCCTGGTAGAAGGTCTTTTCGCTTCCTTAAGTATGTTCATACAGTCCGCTGGCAAGTCTAAGTGACCATACTGCAAGACTTCAGGAGCCATGCTGTCAGCCTGAGGGAAGGAAGGTTGGGGTGAAACACTCTCCCCTGGCTCTTGGATAGTAGGTCCGGACGACAAGGCAATCTCTGTTGCGGAACTTCGGAAAGTTGTAGAAGATCCGGATACCACCACTGGCGTGGCCACTCCGGAGCGATCAGAATCATCCTGGTGTTGGACTTGTAGAACTTCGTGATCACTGCTGGAATGAGAGGCAGTGGAGGAAAAGCGTAGAGTAAGCTCTGAGACCATTTTATCAACAGAGCATTCCCGCTTGAACCTGGTTGGTGATACCTGGACGCGTAGACGGGGCATTTGGCGTTTGTTGCATCTGCGAACAAGTCTATGTCCGGCACACCCCATCTTTGAAAGATATCCTGAGCCACTTCGGTGTTTAGCACCCAGTCGTGCGCTTCTACGAACTCTCTGCTTAGGAAGTCCGCCTGTACATTTAGGACGCCCGGCACATGGACAGCCGTGATGGTGAGATGCCGTGCCAGAAGCCACTTCCAAATGGCTTGTGCCTCCTGAGACAGAATTCTGGACCTGGTGCCTCCCTGCTTGTTCAGATAAAACATCGTCGTGGTGTTGTCTGTCTGAATCAAGAGGGAGTTGGACTGAAGAGAAGGAAAGAAGGATTTTAGGGCTAGTTGGACAGCCCTCAACTCCAGAAAATTGATATGGTATCCCTTTTCTTTGTCCGACCATAGCCCTTGCACTTGAAGGTGATTCATATGAGAGCCCCAACCTTGCAGGGAGGCGTCTGTCACTATCGTTTGAGTCGGAGTCTCTTGATGGAAGGGAACACCTTTCATTAGATGTGATCGCCTTGTCCACCACACAATGGAGTCCCTGGCAGACTGGGGCAGAGTGATCCGATCCTCCCAGCTGCCCGAAGCTTGCACCCACTGGTCCTCCAGAGCTTGCTGCAGGGGACGCATGTGCAATCTGGCATTGGGAACTATGAAGATGCAGGAAGCCATCGAACCCAGGAGAGAGGACACTTGTCGGACTGTTGGGTGGCGAATCCGCAGGAGTTCTCTGCATTTGATCCTGATTGATGAAAACCTCTCCGCCGAAGGACACACGCTTGCTTCCGCGGTGTCCAGCGACGACCCTAGGTAGTGAATGTTCTGGGTCGGATTGAGAATCGATTTTTGAAATTGACTCGTAGACCCAACTTGTTCATTAACTGGAGACTGTAGGAGAGATGAGACTGAAGCAGGGAAGGAGTTGCACTCTTCAGAAGCCAGTCGTCCAGATACGGGTAAACAAATATTTTGTGTCTGCGGAGAAAAGCTGCCACCACTGCCATGCACTTTGAAAAGTCCGTGGGGCTGACTTCAGTCCGAAAGGTAGGACTCGGAACTGGAAGTGACGTAGAGCAACCTGAAAACGGAGAAATTTTCGATGTTTTCTGGACACTGGAATGTGGAAATAAGCGTCCTGCAGATCTATGGAGCACATCCAGTCTCCTTGATGTAGATGGGGAAAGATCTGGTGAAGGGCAAGCATTCGAAATTTCTCTTTGCGGATGTATTTGTTCAAGATGCGCAAGTCCAGAATTGGTCTGAATTCTACTGTCGGACCTTTTTTTCTGACCAGGAAATATCGAGAGTATATTCCCTGGCGCCTCTGATGAACAGGGACGTATTCTATGGCTTTTTTCTGTAGAAGACCGTTTACCTCCTCGTGTAAAATGTGATGACACAAGCGGACTCGTCCTTCTGGAGGAACCGAAGGAGGTGGGATCTTGAACCGTAGCAAGTATCCATCTTGAACAATGTTCAACACCCATTTGTCGATGGTTATGTTTCTCCACTCCTCCAGATGTAATGCGATACTTCCTCCTACCGGAGTGGAACACGTGTCTAGAGGAAGCACTCCCTCATTGTTTTGATGGTTGCTTTGAGGTAGAGGCCTGCTGTCTATTGGTCCCTCTTCCTCTTCCTGGTCTCCGTTGGTGGAAGTGAGACCTCTGCTGCTGCTGACCCTGAGCCGACCATTGAGGGGTTTGAACCCTCTGTTGGAACGGGCGTTTATCATAGGGACGGGAGCGCCTACGGAATTCCTTCCGTTTTTCGAGACCCACAGCTTTCACCGTGTCCAGCTCTGCTTTCATCTTTGCCATTTCTTCGTCCGCATGTGGCCCGAAGAGAGAAGACCCGTTGAAAGGCAGGTTGGTTATCTTCCGCTGGACATCGGGTTTGAGGCCAGTCAATCGTAACCAAGCAGAACGCCTCGAACAGATACCATGGGAGTATCCGTGGGCAGCCAGATCAGATGAGTCAGCGGAAGCACTAATCACCTGATTAGCCACTAGACCTCCCTCTTGTAGAATTTCTCTAAAGTCTTGCTGGTCCTCTTTTGGGAGTTTGTCTGCAAAACGTCCCAGTGAATCCCACAAGGATCTATCATACCTCCCCAGCAGAGCGGAGGAACTGGAGACCTTCATGATAGAAGCTGAAGTGTTGCACATCCTTCTACCTAAAGAATCCATCAGTTTACTATCCTTATCCGGAGGCGCTGAGGAGGAAGACATAGCTGAGTGCGTCTTTCTAGCCGCCGCCACAATAATGGAATCCGGAGGAGGATCCGATCTAAGGAACAACGGATCTTGGTCCGGAGCCTTGTACTTTTTGGCTATTCGGGAAGGAACAGCTCCCACCGTTGCCGGTGTCAAAAAGTTTGCATAGCAGGTTCGAGAAGGCCTGGGACAAGAGGAAGCAAAGGCCGAGTCGAGGAGCGATGATGAAGAGTCTCAAAAATCACTGAGGAGGTAACAGTCGGGACATACATAGAAATGTTCAGCTTATTCGCTCCTCTACAGAGAACTTCACTAAAAGTGCTGATGTCATCGATTGGAGAAACTCTTGACGGAGGTGTAGCTGTCAAAGTTGGAGAATAGTCTGATAGAGGACCTGGTGGAAGAAGACCGGGTGGGAGACCTATGCCGCCTCCTCTTCGGAGAAGAATGATAAGAGCGAGATCTGTCCCTTGATCTAGCATGAAGAGCATGTGAAGATCGTGATCTGCTTGGAGTCCTCCTTCTGGAAGAAAACACAGTCGGTGATCTTGATCTTCTAGGCGTTTTAGGAGATGGAGAATCCCTGGACAAGCGTGAAGGAGAATAGGTACGGGAAAAATCAGACCCCGGGCTACTGAGGGCCCTAGGCTTCCTGCGCCGTGCATCTTCACCAACCACCGGAGAGCCTTCCGGGGAGATCTGGACAATATGCAGTCCTGGAGAAGATCCCGATTTTGATGATAGAGATGCAGCTCTAACCTCATCCGAGGCAACAGCAGGCTCTTTAGCTCTCGACGTCGAGCGCCTCGACGTCGACCTTTGGTTTTCCCTCGACGTCGACTTCTCCCTTGACGTGGGATGATGTCTAGGAGGAGTTAAGGACTTCGCTGCCCTCGACGGCGACCTCACCTCCCTCAAAGGTGTCCTCGACGTCGACCGTCTACTCAGGGACTTCGACGTCGAACGTACTCGCCTCCTCGACGTCAATAGCTTCGCCGTCTTCGACGCCGACTGGTCTCGCGGCACCCTTGCCGTCGGCAAACTTCTCGACGTCGACCTACGGGGAGGTGACGGAGAGTGCCTTGACGTCGACGGATGTCTCGACGTCGATGGATGTTTTGACGTCGATCGGTCTTTGCCATGGCTATACCTCGAGCCCGAGGTAGCATGCTTCGACGTCAATACCTTTCTCGACGACGGAGACTCACGCCGTCTCGACGTCGGAGATTGTGTCGTTCGCTTCTTCGACGGCGGCAACGACGTCGACGGTGAACAGTCCGGAATCTGCCGTTTCCTCGATGTTGAAGAGGCAGAATGATGTTGGCGTCGATGTTCTTGAAGAGAGGAGGGCTCTTGACACGCAAGGCCACTTCCCAGCCGGGTTTTTCCTCTCTCGATCACAGCCTGAAGGCGAATCCTCTCCCTGTCGCGAAGAGTCCTCGTAGAAAACTTACTACAATGGTAACAAGTGTCAGGCTTGTGACTGGAAGGAAGACAAGCGATACACACAGAGTGTGGATCAGAGATGGCCATCTTCTTTCCACAGGATGGACATTTTCGAAAAAGAGCTGGCATTCTGACAGAAAAAGTTTGTTAAATTTTGTCAGAGAATGATAATAAAACACTGCCAGCACAGGAAAATCGCAAAAAACTAAAGAAAACAATTCCTGACAGAAAAGTCAGAAAAAACTGTCGAGCTCAAGCTCCAGGATCCTCATAGAAGGAGCCGGAAAAAGAACTGACCTAACTGTCACCTGTGGTGCATGATGGGAGCAGAGGGTCTCCTGGAGGCCTTAAAGGCAAAGTGTCCAAGTTCTTGGAAGCCTTAAAGGCAAGGTGCCAGTGTTTTACTGTACGGTGATATTTATTCAGCTATGCAGCCTATGGGCCAACTGCCTGCTATTACATGTTTTCTTTTCTGAAAATAAAGGTTTTTCTTGCATAACACTATTACAGTGTATGTTCTCTATTACAGAGTGTATATAGGAGATTGTCTGTACAGGGAAAACCTTTGTAATTTTGGCATTTTGCCTTATTGGAATTTGTTAGGCTGCATATTTATGTATTTATATACATGTATATATGTATGTCGCGGAAGTGCTATGCACTTGTGATCCCCCAACATACTTATATATATATGTATATTTCTATATGCTCCGGGATCCCGCAGATGGGCGGGGATAATTCAGTGCTTATGACTATTGATGAGTATCCCCTGGAAGAGAAGGATAAGTTACTTACCTGTAATCCTAGTTCTCTTCCAGGGGTATCCTCATCAAAGTCATAAGCACATGAATATTCCCGCCCATGCGCGGGACCCCGGAAACACATCACATATGTGAAAAACCATATATGTAGATATATATATATATATATATATACATACATACACACACAATGCAGCCTCCCATAAACATGCTGAGCAATGTTGCAAGGAATTCTCATGCATATAAACATTCCAATAAAGCAGGGAGAAAGAAAACTTTTGAAAACTGCTTTACTATACAGCAGACAACACAATCCTGCAAGGAATAATGAAGAAAAACATTGCCAGCACATAGGCTGCATTGTAGAAACATTAGTGTAGAAAGCTGAAAAGCCAACCCACATAAACACTCAGATAAACTGGCACCGTGCCTTTAAGGCAGCCATGACCCCTAGCTTCCCATCATGCCTCAGGGGTGACAGTTAGGTCAGTTCTTTGCGGATATCCGCAGACCTTTTTACAAAGATGTATGTATCATGTTCACTTGCCCGGGGAGGCGGGTGGGTTGCTTATGACTTTGATGAGGATACCCCTGGAAGAGAACTAGGATTACAGGTAAGTAACTTATCCTTCTCTTCCAGGGGATCCTCATCAATAGTCATAAGCACAGGACCAGAATAGCAAGCCCATCCCATCATCCTGCGGGCAAGTAAACAGAGTACCATCAACATACATAAACGCCATAAGGCCTATACAGACTCCAATAAGTTAGCATTGGAACAGATTCCTCAAGGAGGCCTGGCCCACTTGGGTATCTGCTCTGGAGTCAGAATCCAGACAGTAATGTCTGGTAAACGTATGGACCGATTTCCAAGTTGCCGCCTTGCAAATGTCGGCCATCGGTACATTATGTAAGAATTCAATCGTAGCAGCCTTGCCCCTAGTAGAATGAGCTTTAGGGGAGGCAAACAGAGGCTTATTTGCTATTTGGTATGCCAACTTTATACAAGATACTATCCATCTTGAAATGGATCTTTTAGAAGCTGGGAAGTCTGTTCTAACAGCCATAGTTTACAAACAATTGATCAGTTTTTCTAATGGATTTTGTTGCATCCAAATAGAATGAGAACCCTCTTGAGGTCTAGCGAATGAAGAGACCTTTCCGCTGGTGTGGATGGACTGGGAAAGAAAGAGGGTAGAGAAATCGTCTGATTAACATGGAACTCCGACACAACCTTAGGTAGGAAGGAAGGGTGAGTTCGCATAACCACCCTATTATGGTGGAAAACCGTATAGGGTTCTTTAGAACAGAGTGCTTGTATTTCACTCACTCTGCGTGCTGATGTAATTGCTACTAGAAAAGCTACTTTCCAAGAAAGGTGTTGTAATGTAGCCTTATGAATGGGTTCAAATGGAGGTCCCATCAATTTAGACAAGACCAAATTCAACTCCCAAGGGGGAGAAGGAGGTCGAACAGGGGGATAAACCTTTTTCAACCCCTGCAGGAAGTCCTTGACCACCTGAAGCTGAAAGAAAAAAGGCTGGTTAGGTGATTTACGATATGCTGTGATAGCCGCCAAATGCACTTTAATGGAAGAATATTTCAAACCAGATTTGGCCAAATAGAGCAATTACGGCAAGATTACCTCCTCTTGCCCGTTAATTGGACTCCAATCATTACGGACACCACAAGTAAAACCTTTTCCACTTTAGAGAGTATGAGGATCTTGTGGAAGGTCTCCTGGACTCCCTTAAAATGTCCATGCAGTCATGAGGGAGGTTCAAATGTCTGTACTGCAGGACTTCAGGAGCCATGCTGTCAAGCTGAGCGAGGGAAGGCTGGGGTGCAGAATCTTCCCTCCCATTTTGGTGAGAAGGTCCGGCCTGCACGGAAGTCTCCGATGCGGGCGAACCGAGAGTTGCAACAGGTCCGGATACCACCATTGGCGAGGCCAGTCCGGTGCTATGAGTATCATCCTCATTCTGGATCGCAGAAGTTTGGCCACCACCTTCGGAATTAGAGGGAGGGGTGGAAAGGTGTATGCAAACGTCCCTGACCAATCTAACAAAAGAGCATTCCCCCTCGTTCCTGGTCGGTAAAACCTGGATGCGAAGGCGTGGCATTTTCCGTTTTGATCGTCTGCAAAGAGGTCGATGAAAGGATGACCCCATTGATGAAAGATGTCTGCCACCACTTCGTCGTTGAGCACCCAGTCTTCTTGCTCTTGGAAGTGACGACTGAGGGCGTCTGCTCGCACGTTCTGCTCTCCCGGCAGATGGATTGCTGTGATCGATAGGTTCCTGGCTAGCAGCCAGTGCCAGGTCGCCTGGGATTCGAGAGACAGAGGGCGAGAGCGTGTTCCACCTTGTTTGTTCAAGTAATACATGGTGGTTGTATTGTCCGTTTGCACTAGGATCGATCCGAGCTGAATTGACGGTTGAAAAGCTTTGAGGGCTAAATGAACCGCTCGCAGTTCCAGCATATTGATGTGATAAGTCTGTTCTCTGTTGGTCCATCTGCCCTGAGTTTGAAGATGACCCAGATGCGCTCCCCAGCCCTGAAGTGATGCATCCGTGATCAGGGATTGTTCTGGCAGAGGTTGGTGAAAAGGGACTCCCACCAGCAGGTTCTGTGGTTGCAGCCACCAGAGAATGGACTTCTTTGCTGCAGGAGAGAGGATAATCCGGTCGTTCCACTGACCCGAGGATTGATCCCATTTGTCCTAGAGATCTTGCTGTAACGGTCTCATCCTCAATCTGGCGTTGGGTATGAGAAAAATGCACGAGGCCATCGAACCCAGCAGAGAAGCCACCTGTCTTACTGACGGCTGATGAGCCTGAAGGGTGATGTTGCCTTTGTCTTTCATTGATGACAATCTCTCCTCCGAAGGAAACACTTTTCCGAGGTCGGAGTTGAGGTTGGCGCCCAATTAGTGGAGTGATTGAGTTGGGTGAAGGATCGACTTGTCCAGGTTGACATGCAGGCCTAAGCGCTGAAGGAGATCTAGGCAGGTGCGAAGGTGTTCCTGCACCATTTGAGAGGGTCCCTTCAACAGCCAGTCGTCCAGGTATGGATATACGAACAGGCCTTGGCGATGTAATGCTGCCGCTACTACTGCCATGCATTTGGTGAATACCCTCGGAGCTGATTTTAGGCCGAAGGGTAAGACTTTGAACTGGCAATGTCTTGTTCCCACCGTGAATCGCAAGAACTTGCGATGTCGTGCTGTGATTGGGATGTGAAAATACGCATCTTGGAGATCCACCGAACACATCCAATCGCCTTTCCTTAGATGTGGAAATATTTGGTGGAGCGCGAACATCCGAAACTTTTCCATTTTGATGGACTTGTTCAGAGAACGTAGATCCAGAATTGGTCTGAACTTGTTCGGTTGATCTTTTTCTGAACAAGGAAGTATCGTGAGTACACTCCTATCCTCTCTGCGCTTGAGGGACCTCTTCTATTGCTCGTTTTTCGAGAAGGGTCGACACTTCCTGACGCAGGAGGTCTATATGTAGATGACGAGATTTCACAGGAGGAATGTCTCTTGGGGACGTCCAAAAACGTAGTGTGTACCCATTTTTTAGTATATTTAGCACCCACTGATCTTTGGTTATGTTGCGCCACTCTTGAATGTAACTTAAGATACTTCCTCCCACTGGAGTGTGCAACGGTGGTAGAGGAAGCAGAAACTCATTGCTTCCCTGGAGTTTTTGATGCGGAGGAGGACTGCTGTGGATTTCCTCTTCCTCTCTAGGACCGGTGGCCTTGATACTGGGATTTGCCCTGTTTGTTTTGTGACCATTGAGGGGTTTGAAACCTCTGTTTGTAGTTTTTCCGATTGTAGGGCCGGTATCTCTTCCTAAATTCCTTTTTCTTCTCTAGGCCCACAGCCTTTAAGGTGTCCAACTCGGCCTTCATCCTCGCCATTTGTTCGTCTGTGTGTGCACCAAACAGTGAAGTGCCAGAAAAAGGGAGATTCAGGATGCGTTGTTGTGCCTACGGTTTTAACACTGTGAGGCGCAGCCAGGAAGATCGTCGTGCACATATGCCATGTGCATACGAGTGAGCCGCCAGGGACAGACCATCTGCTGCAGTGCTGATTACCTGGTTAGCTACCAGAGCACCTTTGTGAAGGATTTCGGAGAAGTCCTGTTGATCCTCCTTTGGGAGCTTGTGATCGGCGTCTTGATGAGCGATGTGACGTCGATGGGGTGTGTCTCGACGTCAACCTGCTCTGTGTCACCATCACTGGTGAGTTTCTCCTCGACCTCTGTGTGTCTGGAGCCCATAGACCTCGCCTTCGACGTTGAGCGTGCAGGAGACCTCAACAATGAGCGGGTAGACGGAGAAAACCTTTGACGTAGATCTTTCTCTCGACACTGACCTTCGCCGTCGACGGAGACCGCCGTCTCGACGTCGAACGACATTTGGTATATTTCACTCTTGGTCTTGACGTCCAATACCTCGCCGGAGAGGATCTTGCCTTCGACGTCGAACGCCACCCGGACGACGACGGAGGCGATGAGTGTCTAGCCTCAGGTGACGAGGCGTGTCTCGACGTCGACTGTCGTCTGGGTGACGTCGACTAAGATGCTTGCTTCGACGCTGAACGCTGGAGACCCTGCGATGGCGGAGCCTGTCTCGACGTCTAACGCCGCATCGACGGCGACGACGATCTGCCTCGACGCTGGGCGAACCCGCACCAACGGAGAGCGACTCCGACGCCGATCGTCGCCCGGTTGACGACAGAGGAGGATTCGACGTACCTTTCTTCGACGACGACCGGTGTTCTCTCGACAGCGAGCCCGCCGTCGATGGTCTTCTCGTCGACGTTTTCGTTGCCGATGAAGGGATTTGAGGCGCCGAGCCAGACGCCGATGGAGAGCTTACTGGAATCTTACTTCTAGATGAGCTCTTTCCTCTTCATCAGAGGCTTGTCTCTAGAAGGTGATTTTCTCTTCTCAGCCAGTCCATGGAGACGAATCCTTTCCCTGTCCTTTAGAGTAAAAAATTGAAGAATTTTCTGTCAGAAAATCAGAAAAAGAGGGTAGAGCTGAAGTAACCAGGGTCCTGACAGAAGGAGCCGGAAAGAACAACTGACCTGTCACCCCTGAGGCATGATGGGAAGCTAGGGGTCATGGCTGCCTTAAAGGCACGGTGCCAGTTTATCTGAGTGTTTATGTGGGTTAGCTTTTCAGCTTTCTACACTAATGTTTCTACAATGCAGCCTATGTGCTGGCAATGTTTTTCTTCATTATTCCTTGCAGGATTGTGTTTGTCTGATGTATATTAAAGCAGTTTTCAAAAGTTTTTCTCCCTGCTTTATTGGAATATGTTTATGTGCATGAGAATTCCTTGCAACATTGCTCAGCATGTTTATGGGAGGCTGCATTGTGTGTGTGTGTGTGTGTGTGTGTGTGTGTGTATATATATATGGTTTTCACATATATGTGATGTGTTTCCGGGGTACCGCGCATGGGCGGGAATATTCATGTGCTTATGACTTTGATGACGATCCCCTGGAAGAGAAGTTACTTTTCAAGTTACTTTTCTAACTCACTGCTGGATACCTAGATTCAGCACAGGGACATTTCCTGCAAACAGGTAAGTAATTACGTTTTGGTTACTTGTATGATTTTTAAAATATCTTTAGTTTTCAAAACTCCACACGTAGTCATTTTTTGGAAGAAAAAGTGTCAATGTTATCCTATGGAGAAAAAGTAGGTTATCGGTTCATAGGCAAGTTATCGACTTTGGGAGTCAAGGTTCTGGGGTTAGACTCAGGGGTCCCCCAGGGTCAGTGAAGCACTTTTGTTACACCCTCAGCGGCACTAGGTCGGCCGGGTGCAGAGTGTTGAGGCCCAATGTTATCCTATGGGGGATAGGGGGCCTCAGGTTGGTGGCTGCTGGCGAGCACGCCACAAGGTTGTGGGAGCCAAGCTCCTGGTGTTAGGCTCAGGGCAAAAGGGGATCCTGTTTAGCACAAAAAATGCACCCGCAGCGGCGCAGGGGCAGCTGGGTGCAGGGTGCTGGTTTGGCGTCGGGTGCCCTGTTGTTTTCAATGGGGATTTTCGGTTTTGGTTTTCAGCTGCAGGCTCGGTCCAGGAAGACTTCCAGGAGGAACCGACAGCTGGGCAGGTAAGTTGGAGGGCTCGGGGACGTAGGTGAACCTCTGGTTCTCTTCTCCAGGGCACAGGGCGGCTGGATGCAGGGGTGTCTTTTGAGGTCGGATTTCACCTTACCGGGCCACTCGCGGTTGGGGGGGGGTCTCCGTGCAGAGGCTGCAGGCAACGTCGGGGAGTCCTGGAGGGGTCAACCCACGGTGGACACGGACTCTGGAGCGCTGGGGGACCTCGCTGGGACCGGTGGGCCACTTGAACTCAGGCTGTAGGTGACAGGTGCAGTAGTGGTTCCAGGCGTCTGGTTTCTTTTTCCTCAGCAGGCTCGGAGTCTGTTTGGTGTTTCTTTTGAACAGAGCTGTTCACAGGAGATCCGGTCTTTGTTGAAGGCAGTCAGTCCTCCCCGGGGTTCTGGAGGTCGCTGGCTGCAGGACAAGACTATTTTTGGCGCAGGATCTCAGGAAACTGAAGACGGACCGGTAGGGCTGGGGCCAAGTCAGTTGTTCTCTGCAGTCTCCTCTGCTGGGCATCTTCTTTCGTCCTTTTTCTTCTTAGGTTGCGGGAATCTGATCTCTTAGTTCAGGGCTCCCCCTAAATACTGTATTTAGGGGCGTTATAGGGGTCTTGAGGTCAGTAGCCAATGGGCTACTGACCTTAGGGTGACTACACCCATGGTGTGCTCACCCCACGTGGGGGAGTGAGCACAATCCCTAGTCCTGATTGGGGAGTGTCTGCCATCTGCAAGATGGCGAGCACTGGAGAGTGGGCTTCACCTCGCCTCCCCCACCTGAGGGATGGAGTTGGCAGAGGTGGGCACACCTCCTGGGCTGGCTAGTTTTTCCCGCCTGTCTTCCCACCGAAAGGGAGGGGAGACAGGAAGGGGGCCTGCTCCTGATACAGGAGAGGCTGGGGGTCGCATTACAAAGGCTGCCAGGCCTTTGAAGCTCCCCTGCCACAGATGGCTCTTCCTGGCCTGGGGGAGGTGTGAACACCTCCGCCCAGGAAAGGCTTTGCTTCTGGGCTCAGGGAGCATAGACTCCCACCCTAGGGGTCCAGAAACATGTCTCGTGGTGGCAGGCTGGTGTGTACCAGTCAGGGAACCCACCAGAGGCTGGTCGTTTTTCAGGGGGCATCTCAAAGATGCCCGCTGTGTGCATTTTTCATTAAATCCCACACTGGCACCAGTGTGGGTTTAATGTGCTGAGAAGTTGGATACCAAACTTCTCAGTTTTCAGGGTAGCCATTATGGTGCTGTGGAGTTCGTAATGACAAGCTCCCAGCACCATATACTCTTAATGGCAGCACTGCACTTACAATGTCTAAGAATGGACTTAGACACTGTAGGGGTACAGGGCTCATGCACCTGTACCCTCACCACTGGTATAGTGCACCCTGCCAGAGGGGTGACTGAACTATGCCAGGGCAGTGGGTTGTAGGCATGGCACACAGGGGTGTGTGCCATGTCTACTTCACTTTGTTCTGCACCAAAACACGCAGCCTGCAAAGGCAGTGTGAGTGTGTGTAAAGGTACAGGGCCTCTAAGGGTGGCACAATAAGTGCTGCAGCCCTTAGAGGTCTTCCCTGGTCACAGTGCCCTGGGTACCTGTGGTACCATTTACCAGGGGCTGACCTGTGGCCAGAGATGCCAATTGGGTACAGATTTGGGGAAAGAACACAGGCACTGGGAACCTGATTGGCAGGGACCCAGGGCACATCAAGTCAAAGGGCATCAGTAGTCTGGCAAAAAGTGGGGGGGTTACTGCAACAGAAACCCACTTCCTTACACTACCCTAACAGTTGTAGTCAATTACATTACGTTACCGTGTCCCTGGTAGCACTGCTAAATGGCAGTGCCGGGCATATCAAAAATTGTGAAAGGCTGTCCTCACACACCAGCAGGTGTCATGCTTCATCATAGGCAGCCCTCACTCTCTAAAAACCTGGTTTGATAGAGAGCGGGCCTACACCTAAAGACAGGGAGGCACTTCTAATTATTTTAGTGGGGGGCCAGCGTGAATAGTGAATTAAAAACTAAAGTAATACCCCAAATTGCATTTAATCATAGGGTATATTACTTGGTATTAAAATCTGGCATGTGGGGATTAGGGGAACTATTACCCCATCACCACTGTTACCGTCGTAGACAAGTTTCTGCCTATGGCTCTAGTGAGTTTGCAGCATTCTTCAGGACAGACAGGTTCCTTGTTTAGCAATGTAATACTAAAGATTGAATTCTTGTTAGGGCAACCTATGTCTACCTCTAACCTAACGAGTGGTTCTTAGATACCTGTGGATATATAAATAAGGATTATGCCACTTACCCAGTAAGCTCCTGTTCTTGGCATGTAGAGCTGTAGATTCACATGCTCTGCATACTCCTGACATCTAGTGTTGGGTTCGGATGTTTGCAAGTTGTTATTCTTCGAAGAAGTCTCTCCCAGTCACGAGGTAAGGGGACTCCTCCCTTTGGTGATAGTGCGCATGGACAGACTCCATTTTTAGATTGTTTTCCCGCAAGAGGGTGAGAATGGAGTGAGTGTAGTACAGAGATGCCCATACGTATGTAATGTAAATAATTAAAACTGCAACTACAGGTGCCCGGGGAGGTGGGAGCGCGCATGTGAATCTACAGCTCTACATGCCAAGAACAGATACTTACTGGGTAAGTAGCATAATCCGTTCGAGGCATGTGTGCTGTAGATACACATGCTTTGTACAGACTATATAGCAGTATTCTCCCAAAGCAGTGGCTAACCAGTAGGTGTTGCAGCGGTTTGAAAAAGTGTCCTTAGCACGGCTTGCCCTACATTGGCTTGTTAACATGCGAACACATCCACACAGTAGTGTTTGGTAAATGTGTGTAGTGTGGACCATGTTGCTGCTTTACAAATATGAACAATGGGGTAACCCAGTATCCCTCAGAACCTGGGCATATATGATACAAACAACTGGTTCTGTCGGGTCATATGATTTCTTTTTCGATTATATTCATTTACATGAGTGTGAGAAAGTGCCCTCTTTCTTGCATGGTATGCCCCCACTTTTTGCTGAATTGCTGATGTGCTTTGACTGAGTGTGCCCTGGGCTCCTGCCAATCAGGTACCCAGGGCCTGTGTTCCTTCCCTTAACTGCATTGAAGCCAAAACCCAATTGGCATCTCTGGCCACAGGTAAGCCCCTGGTAAGTGGTACCACAGGTACCCAGGGCACTGTGACCAGAGAAGGCCTCCAAGGGCTGCAGCACTTATTGTGCCACCCTTAGAGGCCCTGTACCCTGACTCACGCTCTGCCTCTGCAGACTGCGTGTCTTAGTGCAGAACAAAGTGAAGAGTCGACATGAGACACATCCCTGTGTGCCATGCCCACAAACCACTGCCCTGGCATACCTCAGTCACCCCTCTAGCTGGGTGCCCTATGCCAGTGGTGAGGGTACAGGTGCATGAGCCCTGTACCTCTACAGTACCCAGGTCCATTCCTGGGCACTAAGTGCAGTGCTGCCATTAAGAGTATATGGTGCTGGGAGTTTGTCATTACGAACTCCACAGCACCATAATGGCTACACTGAAGACTGGGAAGTTTGGTATCAAACTTCTCAGCACATTAAACCCACACTGATGCCAGTGTGGGATTTAATGTAAAATGCACAACAGAGGGAATCTTAGAGATGCCCCCTGAAACTCGACCAACTTCCAGTGGCCTGACTGAGTGGCTGCCGAGGCTGCCACCACCAGACATGTTTCTGAACCCCTGGGTCGAGAGCTCGATGCTCTCGGGGTCCTGAAACAATGCACATCCTGGGACGAGGTGCCAAGCCTCCTCCCCCAGGATGGGCAGGGTTCACGAAGGAGAAGCTTCAAAGGCATACCGCCTTTGTGAGCCTCTCCAGACCACTTGCTGTACTCAGCAACTGGTCCCCACTGGTTCTCCCCCCCCTTTGGGCGGGAGACCCGGCAGGAAAAACAAGTGAGGAAGGGAGGTGTGCCCACCTCTGCCAACTCCACCCCTAAGGTGGGGGAGGCGAGGTGAAGCACAACCTAGAGTCCCTGCCATCTTGAGGATGGGGGGACCCAGCAAACCCAGGACAGGCTCCTGCCCCCCTCCCACTGGAGAGTGGCAGAGTAGGGGGTGTACCCACCCCAGGGAAGGGACCCATTGGTCCCTGCCCTTTACCTACCTGTAACGCCCCTAAATTCAGTATTTAGGGGCACCCTGAACCTTCCTTCCTCAGATCCCGATTCCGAAACAACAAGAACAAGAAGAAAGAAGACCAGCCGTGCAGCTGCTAACAAGAGGGCAACACCAACTGACTTGGCCCCAGCCCTACCGGCCTGTCGAACCTGCTCCTGCTAAACCCCGGCCTCTTCAGTGGTCAGCAACCTCGAAAACCCCGGAGGACCCGACTGCCTTGCTCAACTAAAAGACTGGGACTCCCACGAGCAGTGGTTCTGCTCAAACATCTGCAACCCCAGGCCCCGGCCTGAGACCGCGGCTCCTGCCCACTCTGCACCCGCCGAGCCCGGCCCGAGCCAAAGTGGACAAAGACCACGAGGACGTCCCCCCGGCGACTGTGACCAAGAATCCAGCACCCAAGGACTCACCTCGACGCTCCGGACGACGCCTGCAGCCTCAACACCAGGGACCCCTCCAACCGCGACCAGCAGAGGGTAAGATTTCCTGACGCCTAAAGATACCCCTGCACCCGGCGCCCCACTGTGCCCAACTCCTGGGTGTCTACCCCTCCTACAGCATCCCAACTTACCTCTCGAAGTGGTGGTCGCACCTGAAGAATCACCGTCCCCGAGTTTGCAGCCTTTGTTCGTCTTGCAGCTTTCCCATTGAAATCCATTGGGCGCCCGACGGCCCAAAAGCCCACTGCACCCGGCCGCCCCAGTGCCGCTGAGGGTGCACCAACTACCCTGTTCGACTTCCCCACTCGCCCCGAGTAAGTCACCAGGAGCTTTGCTCCCACAGCCGAGTGGCCTGCCTGCCAGCAGCCACCAACCAAAGGCCCCCCCCCGCCCGCCATAGGCTAATGTTGGGCCTACTCTCTCTGCACCCGGCCGCCCCTGTGCCGCTGAGGGTGTAACAGCACAAACCTGAACCTGGGAGGACCCCCCCCCCGAGTCTTGCCCCAGAACCTCAACTCTGCCAGCCGAGTACTTACCTGAAAGCCCATAACTTGATTTTCCTCCATAGGATAACATTGACTGGTTTTTACCAGAAATTCTTCTGTGTCGAGTTTTGGAACTTCAAAATATTCACTAAAAATCGTCCGAATACCAAAATCGAAATTACTCACCTGTTCTCAGGAGAGATCCCAGTGCTGGATTTAGGTACCCAGCACTGACTAGAAAAAGCGATTACAACTCTGATTTTCCGGTAACTTGATTTCCCTCCATAGGATAACATTGCCTGGTTTTTACCAGAAATTCTTCCAAGTGTCGATTTTTGCAACATACAAATATTCCTTAAAAATCGCCTGTGTAACAAAAACGATTTCTTTCAACTGTTTACAGGAAATGCCCCAAGGCTGAATCCAGGATCCAGCCCCGAGTAAGAAAAACGTTCGTAAAGTAATTCTATTGCAGTCTACTTAAAAATCCCATTGAGCTCAATGTTATAGTATACCAAGTATTGTGTTGCCTATTGCAACCCCTGTACTATATTGCATTTAAAGTCTATTGTTCATTGAAAGTATTCAACAAACAGCATCTTATCTTGAGAAACTATTTTATGCAAACCTGTGGTTCTAAAATAAAACAGTATTTTTTTTATACAAAACAATTGGCCTAGAGTTCAGTTCTTGAGTGTGTGGATTAATTTGCTGACTGAGTGTGTACATCAAATGCTTTACACTGTCCTCTGATACTGCCTTACTGCTTGACCAAGCTACCACTTGAGAGTAAGGTTCTATCTAACTTTAACCTCTGCCAAACCTCTGGAGACCCTTGGACTCTATACACACTGTACCTCACTTTGGTGCAGTATATATAGAGCCAGTTTCTTACAATGAGGTGTAAAGATGAATCTAAGAAAATGGCGCTACAACACAAACCCAATAACAAGGTGATTCCTGCTCCTGTCAGGGTCGAAACGTCAACGGTTTATCTGTCCATACCTTAATAGGTCTCCTTGCTTATAATGGATTGCGATATAATCCTTGAGCCTGAGACACTATTTAGTACTCAATTGGACTCCCCTTCCAAAACTCTTGCAATTGTAAATATTTGTAAATATATGCTGATTGTGTCACTTACCTGTATAATACACTGATTCCACCACCTTGTCACCTTATCCACTATGTCACTTTAAATCACCCTCACGTACGCCGCTTCATTAATTGCATTACCAGACAGACTTATTAATGGTAATTTTGTACTACGAACTAGAAAATTTGAAAACTTAAGTAAAAACACCATTTTCAAATGTCTGAAATCATGATTCACTTTGTTATTGGGTTTGTGTTGTAGCGCTATTTTCTTAGATTCATCTCTACACCTCATGTAAATGAATATAATCGAAAAAGAAATCATATGACCCGACAGAACCAGTTGTTTGCTGCTTTACAAATGTCAGCTATAGGGATGTTACCTAAAAAGGCCATAGACGCTCCTATTTTACGAGTGGAATGTGCTCTAGGAAGTATAAAGTTCTTTTACCTTTAACATAACAGGTTTGAATACATTTAACAACCCATCTTGCAATACCAGATTTTAGAAATCGGATTGCCTTTGTGAGATGTAGCAAATGCAACAAACATTTGTTTTGTTTTACGAAAATCCTTAGTCTTTTCAATATAATACAATAACGCTCTTCTGACATCTAGAGTATGAAGAGCAATTTCTGCAACAGAATCAGGTTGAGGAAAGAACACAGGTAACTCAACTGATTGGGTGATATGAAAAGCAGAAACCCCTTTGGGAAAGAATTTTGGGTTGGTTTATGAAGCTGAAAGAAGTGTTCTTCTAAAGTTAATGCTTGTAGCTCACCAATTCTCCTCAATTAAGTGATTGCAATGAGGAAGGCAGCTTTCCATGAAAGAAACTGTAGCGGGCAGTTGTGTAATGGCTCAAAAGGTGGGCCCATAATCCGTTTAAGCACAATGTTCAGATTCCAAACTGATGCTGGAGGTACCCTGGGTGGTATTACTCTTTTAAGGCCTTCCATAAAGGCTTTGATTACTGGAACTTTAAACAAAGATAGGTGTTGCCTGTTTTGCAAATATGCGGCTACTGCCGCAAGATGCAGTCTAATGGAAGTGTAGGCTAGACCAGCACGCTGTAAATGCAGAAGGTAACACATGACATTTTGAATAGAGGCATCTAGTGGATCAATATTGTTGTTGGAACAATATATAACAAACCTTTTCCATTTTGCAGCATAACATGCTCTAGTACTAGGCTTCCTTGATTCCTTAAGAATACTCATACACTCAGGTTGCAAGTTGAGATAGCCAATTATGACTTCAGGAGCCAAATCGCTAGATTGAGCTCCTTGGGGTTTGGGTGTCTGACTTCTCCATGGTTCTTCGCGAGAAGGCTGGAATTGAGATGCAGCTTTTGATGTGGAACTACTGACAGTTGTAAGAGTGTCATGAACTACGGCTGGCAGGGCCCAAGTGGGAGCCACTAGAAGAAAACAAGTTACTTACCTGTAACTTTGGTTCTCCAGTATTGGAAGCTTTCATAGATTCCCATGCTTGGAATCATTCCCCGTCGTCGAGATGGGAGTCTCGGTAAATATAAAATAGTAGTAAATAACCATTACAAAAGAGAAACAGGCCTAGGCCTAATCCCATTTTGCAACCAGACCATGTCTTTTTGTAAAAGAGACCAAAAAGAACAGGCAGCCAATCAGAGCAGCCTCACCCTCTAGAACCTTGGTGAAAGAACCTCAGCTCCTCAGATTTTCGTATACGTTGTGAAATAATCACACAGAGATGCTGAGCTTTCCCAGGGGAGGAGGGTGGGTCGCATGGGAATCTATGAAAGCTTCCAATACTGGAGAACCAAAGTTACAGGTAAGTAACTTGTTTTCTTACTCCAGTATTGGAGCTTTCATAGATTCCCATGCTTGGAATCAGAGTAGCTAGCAGTAAACATACACATTTTATCATAAAGCATAAGAAAACAAGTTACTTACCTGTAACTTTGGTTCTCCAGTTTTGGAAGCTTTCATAGATTCCCATGCTTAGAATCATTCCCCGTCGTCGAGATGGGAGTCTCGGTAAAATAAAATAGTAGTAAATAACTATTACAAAGAGAAACAGGCCTAGGCCTGAACTCATTTTGCAACCAGACCATGTCTTTTTGTAAAAGAGACCAAAAAGAACAGGCAACCAATCAGAATAGCCTCACCCTCTAGAACCTTGGTGAAAGAACCTCAGCCCCTCAGATTTTCGTGTACGTTGTACAATAATCACGTCGAAAGAGGCTGAGCTTTCCCAGGGGAGGAGGGTGAGTCGCATGGGAATCTATGAAAGCTTCCAATACTGGAGAAGAACAATAGTTACTTACCTGTAATCTGTGGTTCTCCAGTATTAGTATCTTTCATAGATTCACATGCTTGAATCATTCCCCGTCGTCGGAGTGGGAGTCCCACGGTACATAAAAATAGCAATATATATATATACCATATCCTAGGTAAATTAGAACCAGGAAGTAACGTAGCTAGAAATTAAAGGAAAAAATTCCTTCACCTTCATGACTCGTCCAAGTCATTATATATAGTCCAAAGTCCAGCCAATCAGGCGACAGCACCACCCAGAATGTTCTCCTCAGAGGCTCAGGCTCTCAGATTTTCCAGCACAAGTGTGATCCAGAATGAAACAGAGCATAGCAAAAGAGCCTCTGAGGGGAGGTGGGCGGAGTTGCATGTGAATCTATGAAAGATACTAATACTGGAGAACCACAGATTACAGGTAAGTAACTATTGTTCTTCTCCAGTATTGGGGTATCTTTCATAGATTCACATGCTTGAATCAGAGTAGATAGCAGTAACTCCAGAACAATACTGCTGACATTATCAGCACAACATAAGCATATGCATAACACAGTCAAAGTGTAATCACAAACATATAGCTTATTGTTATATATGTATTCACATATCAAGATATATCTGTATAAATCCATAGTAAAACAATAGCAAGAGGTGGAGGGAAACAGAGGCTCACCTTAGTTAAAAAGATTACGAAGAACCGCCTGTCCCACGGACGTGTCTGCATCATTGGCAGCTTCCAAACAGTAGTGCCTTGTAAAGGTGTGCCTGTTGGACCACGTAGCAGCTCTGCAGATTTGATGAATCGGCACACCAGCAAAGAGAGCAGTAGAGGAAGAGATTGCTCTCGTAGAATGTGCCCTTGGAATTGTCTGTAAAGGTCTGCCTGCCAGCTGATGACAGAAACCAATCGCAGCAGAGATCCAACGGGCAATGGACTGTTTTGATATTGGGTGTCCTGTACGCATCTTTCCATAAGCTAAAAATAGCTGATCAGATTTCCGTATGTAAGATGTCCTTTGCAAATAGAATTTGAGACATCTTTTGAGATCAAGAGTATGTAAAGCCCTTTCCGCAGGTGATTGAGGATTGGGAAAAAAGTTTTTAAAATGACCGGTTCGTTGAGATGGAAGTCCGAAGGTACTTTGGGCATAAAAACGGGGTTAGTGCGTAACACTACGGAATCTCTTGTGAATTGAAGGTACGGCGGTTTTATAGTGAAGGCTTGAATGTCACTGACCCGCCTAGCCGACGTGAGGGCTAATAGTAAAGACACTTTCCATGAAAGAAACTTCAACTCTGTCCGATGAATAGGTTCAAAGGGGTGTCGCATAAGTTGCGATAGCACAACGTTAAGATGCCAGGCTGGAGGTGGATGGCGAATAGGTGGAAACATACGAAATAACCCCTTAAAGAACTGTCGAATGATCCTAGAGGAATAGAGAGTTGGAACCATCCTGTCTAAATCGAGATAGCTGCTAAGAATACTTTAAGCGTAGAATGTGCAAGGCCTGATCTTGCCAGATGCAGGAAGAAAGGTAAAATTTGTTCCGGCTTTGCATGTACTGGATGTATGTTGTTGGCTTGACACCACAGGCAAAATCGTTTCCATTTAAGCGTGTATGTCTTTATTGTGGAAGGCGCCTAGCATTGGCCAGAACTTCTCTACAGTTAGAAGGAATATCTAAGTGGGCGAATTCAAGGTGCTCAGGCGCCAGGCTGCTAAGTGCAGGGATGCAGGATCCGGATGGCAGATCTGACCGTTCTGCATGGATAGAAGGTTAGGTATTGGTCTCAACTGAATGGGATGGCATTCGGAGAGAAGGAGTAGTTCGGTGAACCAGAACTGGCGAGGCCACCTGGGAGCTATGAGTATTAGGCGACAAGGTTCCTTCTTCATTTTCCAGAGAACCCTGGGAACCAACGGTATCGGTGGAAAAGCGTAGGCATAAATCTGCGACCAGTTCATCAAAAAGGCATTTCCGCATGATTCGTTGTGGAGACGCCAACTTGCGAAGAATTGGCATTTGCGGTTCAGACTGGTTGCGAACAAGTCCAGGTTGGGCTGACCCCACTCCTGAAAAATTCGATTCAACGTTGGCTGATGGAGCTCCCACTCGTGATTGGATGTTGTCAAGCGGCTGAGGGAATCCGCAAGAACGTTGGACACTCCCGGGACATGAACTGCTGTCAGGGTTATCTGATGTTTGATCGCCCAATCCCACATTTCCTGGGCTTGTTGAGACAACAGTGCGGACCTTGTTCCTCCTTGTTTGTTCAAGTAATGCGTACTTGTTGTGTTGTCCGTCCGTATCAACACAGATGCTCCGAGAATGATGGTGCGGAAAGACTTCAGGGCTAGGAAGATCGCCAGTAACTCCAACAGGTTGATATGACAAGTCTTTTGCTGAGCATCCCATCTTCCGCTTGCTGTCAGTCCCTGCAGATGGGCTCCCCATCCTTCTAGGGAGGCATCCATGGTGATGACGAAGCTTGGAGGTTTCATGAGGAATGAGCAGCCTGCTGCTACATTTGTCTTTGAAGTCCACCATCGTAGAGTGTCCCTTATCTGTGAAGTGACGCGAATGAGATCGTCGAAGGATCCTGAGATTTGCAGCCACTGTTTGTTGAGTTCCTCTTGCAAGGGTCTCATTCTGAAACGGCAATTGGGGACCATAGGAATGCAAGATGACAGCATCCCCAGAAGCGACTTGAACCGTCGAACTGAAACGTACTCTTTTGATCTTATTAGCTGTGCAAGATTGCAAAGTTTCGTTTGTCTTTCGGTTGAGACGCAGACTTTTGTTCGCAACGTGTTTAATGTGGCTCCCAAGAAGGTTCTCTCCTGCGATGGGAGGAGGTGCGATTTGTCGAAATTGATGGAGAGACCCAGAGATTGGAACAGGGATAGACATCTCTGAGTATGGACGTTTGCGCTGTTGAATGAACTCGCCTTGATAAGGCAGTCGTCCAAATAGGGAAAAATCTGGATTCCCTCCAGTCGAAGGTGTGCAGCCACCGGTGCTAAGACCTTGGTAAAGACCCGGGGTGCGGACCGTAGTCCGAAAGGGAGGACTTTGAACTGAAAGTCCCTGCCGGCCACTCTGAACCTCAAGAACCTTCTGTGTCTGGGTAGAATTGGCACATGAAAATAAGCATCTTGGAGGTCGAGGGTGGTCATGTAATCCCCTGCAGTAAGGAGAGGAAGAATTTCTTGCAGAGTTAGCATCCGGAATGACAATTTCTTGAGATATTTGTTGAGGGAGCGAAGATCTAAAATGGGACGCCATTCTCCCGATTTCTTTTTTATGAGAAAAAACCTGGAATAGAACCCCGTTCCTCTTTGCAGTCGAGGGACTACTTCGATGGCTCCCTTTCGCAGCATCAAATTTATTTGGGCAAACAGCTCTGAGAGGCGAGCTGGAGGTGGGCCCTTGGGGGAAAATTTGGAGGAAATTTTACGAATTCTAGAACGTGGCCTCTGGCCACAATGTCCAATACCCATTTGTCTGTTGTTATTTTCGACCAGTTTGAGTAATAACGGGAGATTCTTCCTCCAACTTGTACAGGGGTAAGTGGTCGAGCAGGTGGCAGGTGGCAGTTGTCACTGTTTTTTAGGGTTATCACGTCCTCGGAAAGTAGACTTCCTTCTATTTTGCGAGTAAGAGGTCGCTGGTTGTTGCCTGAATTGTTGTTGGCGCTGGGAAGAGAAGCGCTGATTGCTGTGATAGGGCTGATATTGTCTCTGTTGATTGTATCCTCCTCTAGTAGAGAAGGATCCACGCCCCCTCGCACCCCGAAAGGGCGGTTTACGAAACTGAAGTGTTCCGAGAGAACTTGCTGTCTCAGTATCCTTTTTAATGGTCTGTAGGGCCTCATCCACATGGTTCCCAAAAGAGACTCGCCATCGAAAGGCATGTCCAATATCTTAGTCTGAACTTCCTGGCGAAAAGAAGTTGATTTTAACCAGCCTTGCCTCCGCAAGACCGCAGCACCTGCCATTTGTCGAAAACCTGTAGAGGCAACATCCACCGATGAGTCTATAATCTCAGCCGAGATTCGTTCCCCTTCTTGAAGGATCTTAAGCGCCTCTGATTTAGAAGGCTCAGTCAACATATTAATGTAGGGAGCAATGTCCGACCACATTTGCCTATCATAGCGTCCTAAGATAGCCAGTGAATTAGCTGCCCGAACTGTTGTCGCTGCCATAGTGGACACCTTCTTCCCAATAGCGTCCAAACGTCTACCGTCCCGATCTGGAGGGGCGGATAATGGAGAGGAGGGATTCCGCGATCGTCGCTGCGCTGCCTGCGCTATAACCGAATCTGCCTTTGGTTGACCGATCAAACATGCAGGCAAGTTGTCCGGAGCCTTGTACTTTTTATCAAGGCGGGGCATGACCGCAGGAATAGAGGCAGGAGCTTTCATAACTTTCAATCCCTCTTGCCAAATGAAGTCAATAATGGGAATGGATCGTATTTGTCTTCTTGGTTGATCCTTAAAATCATAGAGGAAGCAATCATCCTGCTTCGTTTCCATAGAAAGCAGAAAACGCTTAGTAGCTCTCTCCATAAGCAGGTGAAAACCTCCAACGTCAGCAGGAGGGGAGTCGACAGGAGCAGGAGTTAAAGGCGACGGAGTTTGTATCTGATACTCATCCCATTCTGAGAGTAAAGATCTGTCATCTAATTCTCCTTCCTCCCTATCGTCGTCAGAGGTGTGGGCGTCCTGAGAGTGATGCGACAGTACAGGAGAATGAGGCCTGGGTGATCTTAAAGTTGAAGAAGTTTGAGGCATAGGTGTGGGCGGCATAGAGGAAGCCGATTCTGATGGAGGGAAACGGCGATAGTAATCATCTAGCATGTATTGCAGATTGTTCAAAAGAGCCAGAGGCATTTGGGCCGTAGGCAGTGTATCTGAAGGTAAAGGAACCGTTTCCTGACAGACGTCATCCTCTGGATCCTCATCTTGATATTTAATCAGGAGCTCCGAAGGGCTCCTGGCGGTACGGAACATATCACCCTCTTCCGATTGGTCATCGTCATCATCAGAGGTTAGCAACTGGTCCGGCAGTCTAAGGTGAACCTTAGGAGGAGAAATTGAGAGCGTACATTTAAAGAAGATGCACGTCTTTGTAATAAAGAAGACGCCGTTGTCACCGGAGGCAATGTAGACGGCGTAATCTCCACTGCAGGCGTCGACGAAGACCAGACCTGCAGAGCCGTGCATGATGCTAGTGGTAACGTCGACAAGGAAACCGTTGACGGTGTAGGCGTCGACGGGACGGACTTCGTCGACGGGACGGACTTCGTCGACGGGACGGACTTCGTCGACGGGACGGACTTCGTCGACGGGACGGACTTCGTCGACGGGACGGACTTCGTCGACGGGACGGACTTCGTCGACGGGACGGACTTCGTCGACAGGACGGACTTCGTCGACGGGACGGACTTCGTCGACGGGACGGACTTCGTCGGCGGGACGGACTTCGTCGACGGGACGGACTTCGTCGACGGGACGGACTTCGTCGACGGGACGGACTTCGCCGACAGGACGGACTTCGTCGGCGGGACGGACTTACGCCGACGGGGACGGACTTCGCCGACGGGACGGACTTCGTCGAGCGGGACGGACTTCGTCGACGGGACGGACTTCGTCGACGGGACGGACTTCGTCGACGGGACCTTCGTCGACGGGACCTTCGTCGACGGGACCTTCGTCGACGGGACGGACTTCGTCGACGGGACGGACTTCGTCGACGGGACCTTCGTCGACGGGACGGACTTCGTCGACGGGACCTTCGTCGACGAGACAGTCGACGACGACACTCCTTTAGTCTTCGTCGTCGGAGCATCGACGGTAGATACTAACACCTTCGTCGACGGAACTGGTCTGACTGAGACGGATACCAGCGTCGACGGCGAAGACGCCGGCGACATGATCATTTGTGTCTTCGGCGATGAGAATGTTGCCGTCGACGTAGTAGTTGCAGTATAAGAGCTCGTCGACGAAGGAGTCGCCGACGAGCCCGTCGACGAGGAAATCCGTTTCTGAGGCAAATCTTTGTCAGACACTTGTGTAGAAGAGAGAGACTTTTTTGACTTTCTCGGGGCGTAGAAGCTATAGATCTAGGCTTAGAAGGTGGAAGAGTCTTTTTGAAGTAGAAGGCACTTCAGTACTGCTGGAGGGTTGCTTCTTCGACACCTTAGCCCCAGGAGAAGACAAATTTGTGTCAGAAAACCTCTTTCTGGAGGACGTAGACTGAACAGAGGCAATGCTCCCCACCTCAGATAAGGGATTGTCCTGGTCTTTTATCTTCTGTAGCCACAGAAGTAGACGCCCCTCTCTGTCCCTCAGAGTTTTTTTGAGGAAAAGTTCTGCAGATCTTGCAGTCTCTCACCTGATGCTCAGGATATAAGCAGTAAATGCACTTCTTGTGGGGATCTTCTGAAAACAGCCGGAGCTTCCCACAAGACTCACAAGGGCGAAAAAGAGACTTCTTTGAAGAAGACATCCTAAGAATAATAAATTCAAAGAACTGAGAAGAAAACTGAGCAGAGCTCAGGGAGACTCCCTTCACACGACGTGCGGTAGAAAATCTGAGAGCCTGAGCCTCTGAGGAGAACTTTCTGGGTGGTGCTGTCGCCTGATTGGCTGGACTTTGGACTATATATAATGACTTGGACGAGTCATGAAGGTGAAGGAATTTTTTCCTTTAATTTCTAGCTACGTTACTTCCTGGTTCTAATTTACCTAGGATATGGTATATATATATATATATATATATATATATATATTGCTATTTTTATGTACCGTGGGACTCCCACTCCGACGACGGGGAATGATTCAAGCATGTGAATCTATGAAAGATACCCCAATACTGGAGAACCAAAGTTACAGGTAAGTAACTTGTTTTCTTACTCCAGTATTGGAGCTTTCATAGATTCCCATGCTTAGAATCAGAGTAGCTAGCAGTAAATATATATATATATATATATATATATATACACACACACACACACACACATTTTGTAATGAAGCATAACCCTTTGATAAATGTTTGTTAAAACATATTTCTACATGAATAATATGCAGAAAGATAGTTACCACTGACTATGCCATAAACAGGGTAATAGCAAATGAATTCAGAAACAAGATAAAATGTGTAAAAGGTAAAAAGAAGGAAGGAGGGATGCAAAGGAAAGCTCACCACTCATTGGAATAGGTTCCTCAGAACTGCTTGGCCCACAGCCGTGTCATCTCGCAGTGAAGCGTCCAGGCAGTAATGTTTCGTGAATGTGTGAGTGCTGCTCCAGGTAGCAGCTCTACAAATGTCTTTAATCTGGACACCAGCAAACCGAGCCGTAGAGGATGCCACAGACCTTGTGGAATGAGCCCGGACTCTACCCTCCAGGGGTTTGCCCGCTGCTGTATGACAGAATCGAATAGCGCTAACAACCCACCGAGCTATCCCCTGTTTGGAAAGGGGAAAACCCTTGCGGGGAGCGCTAAATGACACAAAAAGTTGAGAAGTCTTACGGAAGGACTTAGTTCGGTCTAAATAGAATTTCAGGCACCTCTGTACGTCCAGAGAATGAAGAGCCCTCTCAGCAGGAGAAGAAGGCTGAGGGAAAAGGTCTTAAGAATCACTGGCTCGTTGAGATGAAAAGTAGAAGGCACTTTAGGAATGAATTTAGGATTAGTTCTCATGATCACTGTATTGTTTTTGAACTGAAGAAAAGGTTCCTGAATTGTAAGAGCCTGCAATTCTCCAATCCTCCTAGCTGAAGTTAGTGCCAGCAACAAAGAAAGTTTCCAGGAGAGGAACTTTAAATCCGTTCGATGAATAGGTTCGAATGGGTGCCTCATTAATTGAGAAAGAACCAAGTTCAAATGCCACGTGGGAGGTGGAGGTCTCACTGGTGGAAATACTCTGAAGAGGCCCTTGAGAAATTGCTGAACAATTCTGGCTGACCACAGGGACGGCCCAGATGAGGTGCGCCGAAAGCGAGAAACCGCTGCCAGGTGCACTTTAATGGAAGAGTGAGCCAAACCTGCTTTAGCCAAGGACAGGAAATAAGGAAGAACCTGGTGTGGCTGCGACAGGAAAGGATCCAACCCTGCTCCATGACACCAGATGCAGAATCGCTTCCATTTCAAGCAGTAAGTTTTGTTAGTGGAAGGAGCCCTCGCCTGCGAAAGGACATCTTTAACCTCCTCTGGCAGATCTAAGTCAAGAAATTCTCGCTGCTCAGGAGCCAAGCTGAGAGCTGTAACGAGCGAGGATCCGGGTGCCAAACCTGACCCTGAAACATCGTGAGGAGGTGCGGAATCTGCTGCAATGGGCGAGGACGATCCAAGGAGAGAAGGTGAAGTTCGGTGAACCAGAACTGTCTCGGCCATGCTGGAGCTATGAGGATCATCTTGCACGGTTCTGCTTTCATCTTCATGAGCAACCTGGGAATCAGCGGAATGGGGGGAAAAGCGTATACAAATGCGCCTGACCAAGCGATCGAAAGCGCATTCCCCAGAGACCCTCGATGGTGTAGCCTGCTGGCGTAAGACCGGCATTTCCTGTTCTCTGGTGTGGCAAACAGGTCTATGGAGGGTCTGCCCCACCGGTGAAAGATTCTGTCCAGCGTAGCTTGATCCAGTTCCCACTCGTGGGTGACAGATTTCAGCCTGCTGAGCCTGTCCGCTTTGTCGTTGAGCACTCCTGGCAAGTGTTCTGCTTTCAGAGAAATTCTGTGCAGGATAGCCCACTCCCAAATCGCCTGGGCTTCTTGTGACAAGGGGAAGGACCTGGTGCCGCCTTCCTTGTTGATGTAATGCATGGCTGTGGTGTTGTCCGTCCGGACAAGAACCGACAACCCCTGCAATCTTGGAAGAAAAGCCTGAAGGGCTAGGCGAATCGCTCGAAGTTCTAAGAGGTTGATGTGTAAGAGGCGATGTTCCGGCAGCCAATGACCACTGACCTGCAGATCCTGCAATACTGCGCCCCAACCCTCCAGAGAGGCATCCGTCGTCACCACTTGAGGCGCTGGAGTGTTTACGAAGGATAGACCTTGGGACAAATTCCTTATTCTTGTCCACCAGAGGATGGCTCGCTTCATTGCGTGAGTGATCACTAGCTGGTCGGAAAGAACCTGTCACCTGCTTCCACTGCAAGTTTAGGTGCTCCTGCAAGGGACGCATTCTCAGTCTGCAATGAGGTATTAAAGGAATGCATGAGGACATCATCCCTAGAAGGGATTTGAATCGGCGAACAGAAAGACACTTTCTTCCTCGCACTAAATGAGCCATGGAAATTAGATTTCTTTGTCTGTCCAGAGATGGAAAAACCTTGTTGAGAGATGTGTTCAAGACTGCTCCCAGAAATTGAACCTTCCTGGACGGAAGGAGAGAAGACTTGGCGTTGTTGAGAGTCAGGCCCAGATTGGAGAAGAGACCAGTGCAAGCATTGACCGCTTCCTCTGCTGCCTCCCTGGACGAAGCTTTTAGCAACCAATCGTACAGGTAAGGAAAGACCTGGAAATGCTGCTTCCTGAGGAAAGCTGCTACTGGTGCCAGCACCTTGGAGAAAACTCTCGGAGCTGAGCGAAGACCAAACGGCAGCACTTTGAACTGGTAATGGCTCTTGGCGACTGTAAAACGTAGAAACCTCCTGTGGGCCGAATGAATGGGGATGTGGAAATACGCATCCTCTAGGTCTAGAGTGGCCATAAAATCTCCCTTGTTGAGAAGACGTAGAATGTCCTGGAGAGATACCATCCGAAAAGATAGCTTCGTGAGATAAGTGTTGAGCTCCCTGAGGTCTAGAATGGGGCGCCATTTCTCCAATGTTTTCTTCACCAGAAAAATCTGGAATAAAACCCCTTTCCTCTCTGTGAGAGAGAGACCGGCTCCACTGCTCCCTTGATCAGAAGCTGATGGACTTCCAGCCGGAGGAGATGTAGGTGTTTTACGGAGTTGGCGGCAGGGGCCTTGGATGGTGGAAAAGGAGTGAACTCCAGAGTGTGACCACACTGAATGATGTTCAGGACCCAACGATCTGTTGTTATACGTTCCCAGTTTTGGAGGTATTGAGATACCCTGGCTCCTACAGATGTCTTGGAGGAAGAGGAGGGCACAGCGCAAAGAGCAAGATCGCCGCTATTGTCTCTTAGGGGCGTCCCGTCCGGGACGATTCTGCTTCCCTCTAGTGTTTGCTCTAGAGAAAGTCGACGTTTGGCCTTGCCTCTGATAAGGACGGTAAGATTGTTGTGTGGAGCCATAATAGGAGTATCTCTGTTGTTGGTAAGATCCCCTATAGGATGGAGCTCCTCTGCCTCTCGCTCCACGGAATGGCGCTTTTTTGTATTGAAGGGTCCCCAAGGACCGAGCAGTCTCCGTATCCTTCTTGATGTTTTGAAGGGTATCGTCTATGTGCTTGCCGAACAATTCCTCTCCGTCAAAGGGAAGATCCAGGATCTTATTCTGGATCTCAGGACGAAACCACGTGGCCTTTAGCCAACCCTGGTGACGAAGCACAGCTGCACCAGCCAGGGACCGGAAAGCTGTTGTGGCAATGTCCATTGCGCAATCGATGACCTCAGTGGACGTAACCTCCCCTTCTTGCAAGATCTTCTTTGCCTTAGACTTGGAAGGATCAGATAACTGGTCCAGGTAAGGCGCAAGGTCACACCACATCTGGCGGTCGTATCTTCCAAGAATTGCTAAAGCGTTCGCAGCTCTGATGACAAGGCTGGCCATGGAGGAGAACCTTTTCCCCGCATTGTCTAGGCGTCTGCCCTCTTTGTCCGGTGGTGTAGATAACGGCGCTGAAGGATTCCTTGACTTCCTCTGCGCTGCTTGCGAAATGACCGAGTCGGGTCGTGGCTGACCCGTCAAGGAAGCTGGGCTGTCATTTGGAGCCTTATACTTCTTCTCCAGACGCGGCAAGACGCGGCAAGACTGGAACTACAGTGGCCGGGTTCTTCATGACAATGCCTTCTTCCCAGACATGCCCCACGATAGGAATAGAGCGCACCACTCTCTTACTTGGTTCTTTAAAATCATAAAGAAAGCACTCAGTTTGGAGTGAGGGCATAGCAAGCTCGAAACGTAGAGACGCTCTCTCCATTAATTTGTGAAAACCCCCAATGTCAGCAGGGGGAGAATCAATCGGGGCCGGAGCCGGAGAAGCGGGATCAGGGATTACATAATCATCCCATTCATCACCTTGATCTTGATTAACCAGCTCTCCCTCTTCTTCCTCAGAGGAGACATCCTGGTGTTGATCTGGAGGAAGGACATCAGAAGATGCATGAAATTGGGTATGCAGTCGAGCAGATGGAGGTGGTGAACTCCTCACCGTATCAGGAGGAGGAGGCAGAGTTGAGGACAAGAGAGCAGGTTGTGGAGGTGGAGTATAAGTTGAACATCTCCGTTGATAGTCCAAAAGCATCCCCTGTAAATCCGCCAAAAGAGAAGTTGGTACAGACATCTCTTGTTGAGTGTTCTCTTGACGTGCAAAGGGTTGTTGGTATGACTGATCTTGATAATAACCCTCCGAATCCGTCTCCTGACATTTGACAATAAGCTGAGAAGGGCTATTGGCATCCCCAAAATGACTATAGCCTCCATCAGAGTCCTCATCCTCATCGAGAAGTAATGCAGGAGGTAAAGAATCCACCATTCTAGGGGACGTCATTTCTGGTGATATTTGTCTTCTCCTCACCAAGATGGAAATTTTTTCCGTCGACGACGCCGTCGACGGATCCGTCGACGCGAATTTCTTAGTCTACGACAGTCGACAGAATCACCGTAGACGAGGATGCAGATGGAGCCACCGTCGACGGAAGAGGTGTGCAGACCGTCGTCGACATGATGGGTGTCGTAGACATAGTCGACGAGACAGTCAATGTCCCTGCTGAAGTCGTCGTCAGTGTTGACGCAGTCGTCGTCGACGCCATAGTCGATGAAATTTTCGTCGCTCTTGAAGTGCTCGTCGACGAGCCCGTCGACACCGGAATAGAAGACGACGTCGACCCTCCCGTCGACGCCGGAGCACTTTTAGCCTGCGATTTTGGAGGCTTCGTCGTCGAGGGCTTGCGCAGCGTCGATGACGAATGACCACTCTTTCCAGAAGACTGTGAAGAGGGTTTTTTAAAAGATTTGTCCTGGCCAGGAACTGTCGCAGGTGGTGTACTTAGTCCTTTCCTCTCCTTTACACCGCAGTGAGGAGATTTGATAGGACCCTGAACCTCAGACTCCTTCAGGGTCTTTTTTGAGGCCTTAGAGGGGGATCCACAGATGGTGAAGGGGAACTCCTACCCCTTTTGACTGACCTTCTTGATGAGGCGACAGAAGACGACTCCTCACTATCGCTTGACAGTGGATCTTTCCTGGTCTTGAGTCTGTGGAGCCAGGTTAACAGACGACCCTCACGGTCCCGGAGAGTCTTGGTGGAAAAGGTGCGGCAAATCTTGCACTCCGCAGCCTTGTGATCCGGGTAGAGGCAATATATGCAGTCCTTATGTCTATCTTCAACATATAGCCTCTTCTTGCCACAAGTGGCACAAGCCTGAAATAAAGCTTTCTTCCCTTTATCAGACATTTCCACAGGCTTTAGAAAGAAAACCTGAAGAAAAAACGCTAGAAAAAACAGTTGAGAGTTGAAATAGAGCAAAGCTCAAGGAGACTCCCTGTAGCACAACGTGCGGTAGAAAATCTGAGGGGCTGAGGTTCTTTCACCAAGGTTCTAGAGGGTGAGGCTATTCTGATTGGTTGCCTGTTCTTTTTGGTCTCTTTTACAAAAAGACATGGTCTGGTTGCAAAATGAGTTCAGGCCTAGGCCTGTTTCTCTTTGTAATAGTTATTTACTACTATTTTATTTTACCGAGACTCCCATCTCGACGACGGGGAATGATTCTAAGCATGGGAATCTATGAAAGCTCCAATACTGGAGTAACCCTTTGATAAACGTTCGTTAAAACATACTTCTACATTAATAATATGCAGAGAGATAGTTACGAATGAACATGCAGTACACAGGGTAATAGTAAATGAATTCAGAAACAAGATAAAATGTGTAAAAGCTGAAAAGCAGGAAGGAGGGATGCAATGGAAAGCTCACCACTCATTGGAAGAGGTTCCTCAGGACTGCCTGGCCCACAGCTGTGTCATCTCGCAGTGAAGCGTCCAGGCAGTAATGTTTCGTGAACGTGTGAGTGCTGCTCCAAGTCGCAGCCCTACAAATGTCTTTAATCTGGACACCAGCAAACAGAGCCGTCGAGGATGCCACAGACCTTGTAGATTGCGCCCGGACTCTACCCTCCAGGGGTTTGCCCGCTGCTGTATGACAGTATCGAATAGCGCTAACAACCCCCCGAGCTATCCCCTGCTTGGAAAGGGGAAAACCCTTGCGGGGAGTGCTGAATGACACAAAAAGTTAAGATTTACGGAAGGGCTTAGTCCGGTCCAAATAAAACTTCAAGCACCTCTGTATGTCCAGAGAATGAAGAGCTCTCAGCAGGAGAAGAAGGCTGAGGGAAGAAGGTCTTAAGAATTACTGGCTCGTTGAGATGAAAAGTAGAAGGCACTTTAGGAATGAATTTAGGATTAGTTCTCATGATGACTGTATTGTTCTTGAACTGAAGGAAAGGCTCCTGAATTGTAAGAGCCTGCAACTCTCCAATTCTCCTGGCTGAAGTGAGTGATAGCAACAGAGCTAGTTTCCAGGAGAGGAACTTTAGATCCGTTCGATGAATGGGTGTCTCATCAATTGAGAAAGAACCAGGTTCAAATACCACGTGGGAGGTGGAGGTCTCACTGGCGGAAACACCCTGAAGAGGCCCTTGAGAAATTGCTTAACAATTCTGGCTGACCAAAGAGAAGGCCCAGATGAGGTGCGCCGAAAGCGAGAAACCGCTGCTAGGTGTACTTTAATGGAAGAATGAGCCAGACCTGCCTTAGCCAGGGACAGGAAATATGGAAGTACGTGGTGTGGCTGCGACAAGAAAGGATCCAACCCTGCACCCTGACACCAGATGCAGAATCCTTTCCATTTCAAGCGGTAAGTCTTGTTAGTGGAAGGAGCTCTCGCTTGCGAAAGGACATCCTTAACCTCCTCCGGAAGATCTAAGTCAAGAAATTCTCGCTGCTCAGGAGCCATGCTGAGAGCTGTAACGAGCGAGGATCTGGGTGCCAAACCTGACCCTGAGACATCGTGAGGAGGTGTGGAATCTGCTGCAGTGATTGAGGACGATCCAAGGAGAGAAGGTGAAGTTCGGTGAACCAGAACTGCCTCGGCCATGCTGGAGCTATGAGGATCATTCTGCATGGTTCTGCTTTCATCTTCATGAGCAACCTGGGAATTAGCGGAATGGGGAGAAAAGCATATACAAATGCGCCTGACCAGGCGATCGATAGCGCATTCCCCAGCGACCCTCGATGGTATAGCTTGCTGGCATAAGACAGGCATTTCCTGTTCTCTGGTGTGGCAAACAGGTCTATGGAGGGTCTGCCCCACCGGCGAAAGACTCCCTCCAGCGTAGCCGGATCCAGCTCCCACTCGTGGGTGACAGATTTCAGCCTGCTGAGCCTGTCCGCTTTGTCGTTGAGCACTCCGGGCAAATGTTCTGCTTTCAGAGAAATCTTGTGCAGGACAGCCCACTCCCAAATCGCCTGGGCTTCTTGTGACAAGGGAAAGGAACTGGTGCCGCCTTCCTTGTTGATGTAATGCATGGCTGTGGTGTTGTCCGTCCGGACAAGAACCGACAACCCCTGCAATCTTGGAAGAAAAGCTTGAAGAGCTAGACAAATCGCTCGTAGCTCTAAGAGGTTGATGTGTAGGAGGCGATGTTCCAGAAGCCAATGACCACTGACCTGCAGATCTTGCAACACTGCGCCCCAACCCTCCAGAGAGGCATCCGTCGTCACCACTTGAGGCGTTGGAGTGTTTACGAAGGATAGACCTTGGGATAAATTATTTTTGCTTGTCCACCAGAGGATGGCTTGCTTCATGGCGCGAGTGATCACTAGCTGGTCGTCGAAGGAACCGCTCACCTGCTTCCACTGCAAGTTCAGGTGCTCCTGCAAGGGACGCATTCTCAGTCTGCAGTGAGGTATTAAGGGAATGCAGGAGGACATCATCCCTAGAAGGGATTTGAAACGGCGAACAGAAAGACACTTTTTTCTTCGCACTAAATGAGCCATGGAGATTAGATTTCTTGGTCTCTCCAGAGATGGAAACACCTTGTTGAGAGATGTGTTTAAAACCGCTCCTAGAAATTGAACCTTCCTGGACGGGCGGAGAGAAGACTTGGCGTTGTTGAGTCAGGCCCAGATTGGAGAAGAGACAAGTGCAAGCGTCGACCGCTTCCTCTGCCGCCTCCCTGGACGAGGCCTTGAGTAACCAATCGTCCAGGTAGGGAAAAACCTGGAAATGCTGCTTCCTGAGGAAAGCTGCTACTGGTGCCAGCACCTTGGAGAAGACTCTCGGAGCTGAGCGAAGACCAAACGGCAGCACTTTGAACTGGAAATGGCTCTTGGCGACTAAACCGTAGAAACCTCCTGTGGGCCGGATGAATGGGGATGTGGAAATACGCATCCTCGAGGTCGAGAGTGGCCATAAAATCTCCAGTGTTAAGACGCAGAATGTCCTGGAGAGACACCATCCGAAAAGATAGCTTTGTGAGATAAGGGTTGAGCTCCCTGAGGTCTAGAATGGGGCGCCATTTCTCCAATGTTTTCTTTACCAGAAAAAATCTGGAATAAAACCCCTTGCCCCTCAGAGAGAGGAACCGGTTCTACTGCTCCCTTGACCAGCAGTTGATGGACTTCCAGCCGGAGGAGACGCAGGTGTTTGGCGGAGTTGGCGGCAGGGGCCCTGGATGGTGGAAGATGAATGAACTCTAGGGTGTGGCCACTCTGAATGATGTTTAGGTCTGTTATCCGTTGCCAATTGTGGAGGTATCGAGACACCCTGCCTCCTACAGATGTCTTCGAGAAAGAGGAGGGCACAGTGCAAAGAGCGAGATCGCCGCTATTGCCTCTTAAAGGCGTCCCGTCCGGGACGATTCTGCTTCCCTCTAGTGTTCGATCTAGAGAAAGACGACGTCTGGCCTTGATTCTGATAAGGACGGTAAGATTGTGGTGTGGAACCATAAGAGGAGTACCTCTGCTGTTGGTAGGAGCCCCTGTAGGATGGAGCACCTCTGCCCCTAGCTCCACGGAATGGTGCTTTCTTGTATTGAAGGGTCCCCAAGGACCGAGCAGTTTCCGTATCCTTCTTGATGTTTTGAAGGGTATCATCTATGTGCTTGCCGAACAACTCCTCCCCATCAAAAGGAAGATCCAGGATTTTGTTCTGGATCTCTGGCCGGAACCATGTTGCCTTCAGCCAACCCTGGCGACGAAGCACAGCTGCACCAGCCAGGGACCGGAAAGCCGTTGTGGCGATGTCCATCGCACAATCGATGACCTCAGTGGACGTAATCTCTCCTTCTTGCAAGATATTCTTTGCTTCAGACTTGGAAGTATCAGACAACTGATCCAGGTAAGGCAAGAGGTCGCACCACATCTGGCGGTCGTACCTTCCAAGAATCGCTAATGCGTTCGCAGCTCTGATGACAAGGCTGGCCATGGAGGAGAATCTTTTCCCCGCGTTGTCGAGGCGTCTGCCCTCTTTGTCAGGAGGTGTAGTCAGCGGCGCTGAAGGATTCCTCGACTTCCTCTGCGCTGCTTGCGAAATGACCGAGTCGGGTCTTGGCTGACCAGTCAATGAAGCTGGGCTGTCGTCTGGGGCTTTATATTTTTTGTCCAGACGCGGCAAGACTGGAACCACAGTGGCCGGATTCTTCATGGCCTTAATGCCTTCTTCCCAGACATGAGCCACGATAGGAATAGAGCGCACAGTCTTCCTATTCGGCTCTTTAAAATCAGAGAAAGCACTGTTTGGACTGAGGGCATGGGAAGTTCGAAACGCAGTGATGCGCTCTCCATTAATTTGTGGAAACCCCCAATGTCAGCAGGGGGGAATCAATCGGGACAGGAGCCGGAGAAGCGGGATCAGGGATTACATAATCATCCCATTCATCTCCCTGATCTTGTTGTACAAACTCCCCCTCTTCTTCCTCTGTGGAATCATCCTGGTGTTGATCCGTCGGAGGAAGGACATCAGATGGTGTTGGAAATTGAATATGCCGCAGAGCTGATGGAGGTGGTGAAACCATCACAGTGGCAGGAGGAGGCGGCACAGGTTGAGACAAGAGGGTGGGTTGTGGAGGCGGAGGATGAGCTGAAAACCTCCGTCGGTAGTCTAAAAGCATCCCCTGTAAATCAGCCAAAAGAGAAGTGGGAACAGACCATCTCTTGTTGAATGTCCTCTTGGCGTGAAAATGATTGTTCGTATGTCTGATCTTGATAATAATAACCCTCCGAATCAGTGTCCTGACATTTGACCATCAGCTGAGAAGGGCTATTGGCATAGCCAAAATGACTGTCCTCTCCATCCGAGTCCTCCTCCTCATCCAGAAGTAATGCAGGTGGTAAAGAATCCACTTTTCTAGGGGACGTCATGTCTTGCAAAATTTGCTTCCTCCTCACCGAAATGGAAATTTTCCCCGTCGACGTCGTCGACAGTACCGTCGACGTAGAAGAAAAAATAGTCGTCGACGGAATCACCGTCGACGAGAATGCAGTCGGAGCCACCGTCTACGGAAGCGGCGTGGACGTGCTGACCGTCGCCGAAACGATGGGCGTCGTCGACATAGTCGTCGACGAGATAAGCATTGCCCCTGCTGACGTAGTCGTCACCGTCGACGCCACCGTCGTCTACGCCACCGTAGACGATATCCTCGTCGGCACCATCGTCGACCTTGTTGAAGTGCTCGTCGACGAGCCCGTCGACACTGGAATGGATGACGACGTCGACGCCGGAGCACTTTTAGCCTGCGATTTTGGAAGTTTAGTCGACGAGGGCTTGCGCAGCGTCGACGAGGAATGGCCACTCTTTCCAGAGCACTGTGAAGAGGGCTTTTTAAAAGATTTGTCCTGGCCAGGGACCGTCGCAGGTGGTGTAATTAGTCCTTCCCTCTCCTTTACACCGCAGTGAGGAGATTTGACAGGACCCTGGTCCTCAGACTCCTTCGGGGTCTTTTTTGAGGCCTTAGAGGGGAGACCCACAGATGGTGAAGGGGAACCTCTGACCTTCTTGATGAGGCGGAAGACGACTCCTCACTATCACTATGCAGTGGTTCCTTCCTCTACTTCAGCCTGTGGAGCCAGGTTAGCAGGCAACCCTCACGGTCCCGGAGAGTCTTGGTGGAAAAGGTGCGGCAAATCTTGCACTCCGCAGCTTTGTGGTCCGGGTATAGGCAATATATGCAGTCTTTATGCCTATCCTCCACATAAAGCCTTTTCTTGCCACAAGTGGCACAAGCCTTAAATAAAGCTTTCTTTCCTTTATCTGAAATTTCCCAAGGATTTTCAAAGAAAACCTGAAGAAAATAGCTGGAAAAAACAGTTGAAGAGTTGAAGTAGAGCAAAGCTCGAGGAGACTCCCTTCTGCACAACGTGCGGTAGAAAATCTGAGGAGCTGAGGTTCTTTCACCAAGGTTCTAGAGGGTGAGGCTGCTCTGATTGGCTGCCTGTTCTTTTTGGTCTCTTTTACAAAAAGACATGGTCTGGTTGCAAAATGGGATTAGGCCTAGGCCGGTTTCTCTTTTGTAATGGTTATTTACTACTATTTTATATTTACCGAGACTCCCATCTCGACGACGGGGAATGATTCCAAGCATGGGAATCTATGACAGCTCCAATACTGGAGTAATCAGTGTGAGGGATGTTTGCCCGAGCCTCCGAACCAGATATGGAAGGAGAGGGAGAGGCGGAAAAGCGTAGGCAAATATCCCTGACCAATTCATCCATTGGACATTGCCTTTGGATAGAGGGTGTGGGAACCTGGAGGTGAAGTTTGGCCATTTTGAGTTGTCCACTGTGGTGAATAGATCTATTTGTGGGAATCCCAATTCTTGAAAGTATGGAAGAAGAACCTGGGGATGAAGTTCCCACCCGTGTATTTGTTGCCGCCTTCTGCTTAGGAGGTCGGCAATCTGATTGTTCACTCCTGAGAGGTGCTCCGCCAGAAGATGAACTCTGATGAATTGCCCAAAGCCAAATTGTCTGAGAGAGGCGTGACAGTTGAAGAGAATGTGTTACTCACTGTTTTTGTACATAGTACATCACTGTCATATTGTCCGTGCGGACAAGGACAACTTTCCCTATGAGGTAAGGCTGAAAAGCTTTCAGTGCTAGAAACAAGCTTGTTGTTTACATAGACCTTGAATTGTCAAGTTGTGAAGATGGGCACCCCAACCTGAGAGAGATGCGCCTGTTAGCACGATCTGTGGAACAAGGTCGATGAAGGGCCGCCCTTTTAATAAGTTTTGTGTTCCACCACTGCAGAGAGTGATGGGTG
This sequence comes from Calotriton arnoldi, assembly GCA_963921515.1. Lineage (NCBI taxonomy): Eukaryota > Metazoa > Chordata > Amphibia > Caudata > Salamandridae > Calotriton > Calotriton arnoldi. The sequence goes on along the minus strand of CAWUFW010006411.1, from coordinate 646,013 downwards.
CGGCTGCCAAAAAAAACTAGATCTGTTAATTGACCCCAAGACTGGTTCCACTGACGTGCTAAACATTCTTGTAGAGGATGCATGAGTAATCTTGCATGAGGCACTATTGCAATGCATGATGCCATCATTTCTAACTGTTGCATGAAAGTCCGGATTGCTAAGTATTGATTGGTCTGAAACTGTAGTAGCAGAGTTTGAAATTCTGGCTGCATTGGGAAAGGCTAGAGCTGTGCAAGTGTTTAGAGTTCCTCCCAGATAGGTCTGCATTTGTAAAGGCTAAAGCGGAGTCTGCTGCGCATTGACTGTGAAACCCAATTGGTGGAGTAGGTCTAATGTAGTCTGAGTGTGGTGTAGACATTTTTGGTGTGTGCTGGCTTTGATGAGCCAGTTGTCCAGATATGGGAAGACAAATCTGTTGTCTTCCGAGATGTGCCACTACAACTGCCAGACGTTTTGTGAATACTCTGGGAGCAGTAGTTACTCCGAACAGGAGTACCTTGAATTGATAGTGTTTTCCTGCTATTACAAATCTGAGGTATTTGCGATGAGCTGGGTGAACCGGAATATGAAAGTATGTGTCTTAAGTCTACTGTGGACATAAAATCGCCTTGCTGTAGCAGTGGAAGGACCTGTTGAAGCATGATCATGCGAAAATGTTCTGAAAGTATGTACAGATTTAATTTCCTTAGATCCAAAATTGGTCTTAAGGAGCCGTCCTTCTTGGGGATTAAAAAGTACATAGAGTACACCCCTGAACCTTGGTACTGTAATGGAACTGGTTCTATAGCTTTTTTTGTTAAAATAGCTTGTACCTCTTGTTTGAGGAGCTGCAGGTGCTCTGGCGAGAGTTTGTGAATGTGAGGTGGTATGTTGGGAGGATTGCGGGTGAGCTCCAGGCAATAACCATGTCGGATAATGTCTAACACCCATTTGTCTGATGTTATGGATTGCCAAATGGGGAGAAATTGTCGAAGCCTTCCCCCGACATGCGTTACATGATCAGGGGGAAGTGTAGGCAAGTCGCTGCTTATTGGGGGGAAGGGGAGTTAAGCTTTGGCATGCCCTTACCTCTGCCTTTAAAATTGTTTCCTCTGTACCATCCGCTAAAGAAGCCTTTACTGGAAGAGGGTTGCGTGTTGGACTTATATGAGGAAGTATTGGGGTCGGAGGATGTACTTTTAGACCCTGCTCTATAGAATGAGCGACGAAAGGAGCCTCTGCTTAAAGGAGTCTGAAGCGCTCCCACGGATTTCGCCATGTCCGTGTCTTTTTTCATCTTTTCTAAAGCCTCATCAACCTGTGGTCCGAAAAGATGTTGTCAAAAGAAGTGTTTAAAATAGACTGTTGGACATCTGGTTTAAAGCCCGAAACTCTAAGCCAGGCATGCCTACGGAAGAGAATGCTGGTGTTAACTCCTCTTGCTGCAGTGTCAGCAGCATCAAGAGCACATCTAATAGAAGAGTTAGAAATGAGCTTCCCTTCTTGAACCAGCTCTTGTGCTTTTTTTTATGCTCTTCTGGGAGGTACTGAAGTACACCTTCCATCTCATCCCAGTGTGCCCTGTCATACCTAGCTAATACGCCCTGCATGTTGGCAATACACCAGTGATTAGCAGCTTGAGCAACTACCCTTTTACCAGAAGCATCAACAAGCTTAAGATTCTTTATCTGGGGGAGGTGCATCCACAGATGTCTGAGAGTTTGCTCTTTTACGAGCGTTGGAGACTACCAGGGAATCTAGGGGGAGCTGTTCTTTAATAAAAACCATATCAGAGGGTGATGGTTTATATTATTTTTTAACAACTCTGGGTGTTAAGATTCATGCACGAACAGGATCCTTAAAAATGTCATCTGCAGGTCTCATCATGACTTAACATAGGGAGACTGTGTGAAGACCCTAATGTACGAGTTACTTACCTTCGGTAACAATGTATCTGGTAGAGACACAGTCTAGCCGCAGATTCCTTAACTTAGAATATCCCCAGGAGTCAGACTGGATCCGGAAAACTTTGCAGCAGCACCTCTGCGCGCCGGCGCCGCCAGACTCCGCCCTGACGTAGTGCACAGACATGACGTCAGCGGAGCCATATAGGACCCCTCCCGGCGCGCTGTCAGTTTTCTTCGGAGAAACTTTTCCGCGCCACAACGCGGAGCCACCACCAAAAAACTGTGAGAGTATGGGAACAGTGTGAAAAAGATGAAAATCAGTGAGACAAAAAGAACCGAATGGTGAGAAACCTCTTCAGAAACGACAGTGACAAGCACTGTATCCTGAAAAACATTGAAAGGAAAGAGCAGAACAACGCTCTGAGCAGGAGCCCCGCAAAAGCGAAGACAACGCCCTTCCCCTGAGGCAACACAACATATGAAAGAAGGCCAAGGCAGACGACAAAGCCTGCACCAGATGAATTGAAGGAAAAAAGCAGAGCAGGACACTGATAAGCAGTCCCGCAAAAGGAAGACTATGCCCTCTCCCGAGGCAAAATGACATACGAAAAGAATGTCAAGGCAGACGAAGGAACGCCTGCAAGCAGAAGATCTAACCGTGACAGGCAAGAAAGCCCGGAACCACAGAATTACAAGCATTGGCATAGCCAATAGGTCTCGCCTTTGGGACCTAATAAGTGTTTAGCAATGCAGTACATTATCCCCCACTGGCATGCCCACACACTCAACATCTTCGAATAATCGTACAAGTTTGCTTATTACTATATATGGGTTTTAAACTCTTACTAATAAGGTGCAACCAATGCCAAGACCGTGTTGACAAGTGTAAAAATGGCAAAATAAGTAATATTTATGTGCTCCATCATTTACCTTTTTTTTCCGCATAATTTACTCAACCCTGCCGCATAATTTGGCTCTAGCCTGCTGGAGCATTCTTCCAGTGACCTTGGATCTAACCCCATAGTTCAAAAGAAGGGAATCCCATGTATTCGAGTTTACAAGTCTGTAGTCCTATATATCGCCCACGAAACGATCAAATGTCGAGTTTACCAATTAAGTGCTTAAACCACGAGCAGCACTATACACACATCAAACATGCAGCATGCCGCCAAAGCAACAAAGGGGTTTTACCAGCTAAGGCGAGAGAGAAACTAATTTGGCTGCATGCGGGCCTAGGGCCCGAGACCCTTCAATTATCAGGAGAAGGCGAGATAAACTTCAGGGGAAAGGGAAAGAAGGAAACAAGCGGTGCAAGAAATCGAAAACATAAATAACCGTTGCCATATGTGAAAATCATGAAAGAATAAGGAAGTACAATGCCAGGCATAGGGGGAAGGCATAGTAGTAACTCCTAGAGGGCAATGGAACTAGAAGGAAAGAGCGAGCTGGAAGGAACTGCAGACTGTGCAGAGCCATGGCGGCAGCAAGGGACATACCGAGGAGCTGTAACCCATAAACAAAATATTTTCTACTGCGCCTTCTAGCTCCCCGTAAGCCGCATCTAGGGCTCCACACCACAAACTCAGGACACAACAACATATACAACTGGGAACTTAGCCTGCTCGCACTGGATGAATATTGAAAATCCAGAGAAAGCGATATTTCCTTACGTCATTCAACTTAACAGAAGTCCCAGCAACAAATGACAACAAGCGCTAAAACACAAGCGTGGCCCCGCAAGTTAATTGTTGTGAGAGAGAGAGAGGGGGAGCAGGAGGTGAGCCCGCGAGTGGTGCGCGCGCTTGGGAGAGTCTTCACTTTTCAAGCACTGCACTCGTGCTTGTGGCGCGCCCCTGCTCGCTCCCGCAAGGTGGATGCCGCCACAAGCGCGAGTGCAGTGCTAGAAAATGAGCAGAGCGACGGCTAAAGGCCCTCCTATGCATGCAGCGCATGCGCGCTGCGTAGGCGAGACCTAAAAAAGGGGCTATTAAGAGCTGCAACACTAGGGATACCCCGTCCCCTGTAAGAGATCCATTGGACTGAGGTACAGGCCAAGAGACCCCAACCAATGGACTATATGAGAGTCAATGGAGAAGGAGGGAGGGAAGAACATCATAAGGCCCCACACTGGAAGAACCAAGGTGTAGGGATGTAGAAGGATACCTGAACACACCGCCCAATCACGACATTGGGAGGAGCAGAGCAAGTAAACCAAAGGAATCCCCCTACCGTGGAGGGAGGGGAAAGATGTCACCCCTCAGGAAGACAGACACCTAGAGAGAGGCGAATGCATAAACCCCAACCTGAAAAGGACACCGCAGAGCGGGGAGGATGGGCGGGCGTTAAGGAATCTGCGGCTAGACTGTCTCTACCAGATACATCGATACCGAAGTAAGTAACTCGTACATCTGATAGAGACATATAGCCGCAGATTCCTTAACTTAGAATAGATACCAAAGCCATACCCCATAGGAGGCGGGTCTGCGACTGAACCCCACCAAGTTCCAAAGGGAACCCAATCGTCAACAAGGTGATGAAACACAGTAGGGGTAGCAAGGCCAGAGTGGCCAACACTTGACCTGGAAGTCCCGTAAGGAGTGGCAAGGCATGACAAGCCCCCCAAGGGGCAGCATGAAAGCCCTTTTGTTAATACAGGATTGAAAGGAAGCACAGAACCAAAAGGGAAGTGCGGAATGCGACAGTCTAGTACTTCAGCAAAAGAAGAGGAACCTCGCAGGGACCGAGGGATCCGTAGGAGCCAATGGGTCCAGCGAGAGGGCAAGACGGTACAACCGAGTCCAAGCAGAAGGGTCGAACATGCACAACAGTGGAAGAAGCCCTGTGGAAGCGTACTTGCCAGGAACCAAGGACAGCAGCGGTAGGATGCTGACCCTGCCCAGGAAGAACCCGTGTACTCAAGACACAAGACTCGCCATCGCCCAAGCATCCCTTCACAACAGACATGGGAACGGGCGGAGAGCAAAGCAGAATGGCATATAAGCATGCGAGAAAAAGAACAACGCATACAGGGGATAGAAGCACACCGTAGAGACCGTGTGTACCGCTAGAACCACACCACGTAAATGGAAAGGCACAATGGAGCGCCGCGAGGAATAGCCTAGATGCGAGAGACCCATCACCAGGTAGGCAACCTGTGAAAGGGAGCTGGCAAACTGCCCACATATAGAAGGTTTGCTCCTACAGGAAAGTGGAGCCAAGACCACAGGCACCTCAGCAAGTACCCAGCATGCGTGACCTTCAGTTGCGCGTAGAACGCCAAACAGAACAACAGCAAGAGAGGACGCAGCCATGAATGAGGAGTTGTGAAAAGAAAGCAAGAGCGCACCATAGGTACCAACAGCTATGTTGCATCTGAACCGGACAGAGCAATGTCTAGAACCACAAGCAACACCAGTTCACGGCAAGGAGGCGCCACTGTCCCCACGAGACGGACTGGAAGACCGAGTAGTACAGTAAAGAGTCAGGACGAAACGTACAGAGAGTAACAGGAAGTGCGTACAGATGTACGTATACTACCACACAGACCAGAGAATGGCCTGAGGAGAACACCTCCACAGAGAGTAGCAGCCCAAAGTAGGAGCATGACAAACTCCAGCGCGGAATGCAAGAGGGGAATAGGAAACCCTTGCCGGGGAAGCACCCGTGCAAGAAGGGCACAAGGCAACGCCCAGTAAGGTCGAATGTGGCGAAGACACCCCCATGTAAGAATGAAGTCCGGACTGGACTGAACTACAAGAAAGTACCACTCATCGCAGAGAGGAGAATAGAACCTGGCATCGCAGAAGCGGAAGCCCTCCTTGACAGCGAACCTACCAGGGAGCATCCACTGGACGGCCATATACCCAAAATGGAAACAAGGTGGCTTAAGGGACAGTGGCGGAAGATAAGGGCAGCCAAGAAAAAGAGAAGTAGGGCCAAGCTGAAAAGACCCTCCTGGAAGAGGCAGATTAGGCAGAACCTCAAGAAAGTGAGCATCGGTAGATGCAGGGGATGGCCACAGACCATCCGCAGACCCCATCAGAGAGACAATAGAACGATACTAACCAGTGGGCCGCAAAGAGGCAGAGGAAGGGACCACAACAGCAGGAAAAGACTACAGTCACATCCGCAGGGCATTCGCTTGAAAAAGACTCCACAGGAGCCTACCAAGCCTTCCGCGTGAGGAAGGCAGCTATACAATAGCCAACGATTACCCCACATAGGGTAAGTCCCAACCCCAACAAGGGGCACTCTTGAGCGTGAACCCATAGACAGATGATCAACAGAAACATAAGCAGCCGACCAGCTGCAATAAAGAAGCAACCACGGCGAGAATACGCCCAGGCCGTCTGGGTATTACATCATGAACCCAGGGGTCCACATTAAGCAGAGATAACTACTGCATAAAGAAGAAAAAAGTCCGCAAACGGACTAGAACAGTAAATTTATGGCAGGTCAGACACGAGACGGTTGACCGCTGAGTCCGCATGGTCGTCAAAAAGGGACACTCCATCAAATGAATGAATGAATGATGTCATTTATAAAGCGCTGGCTATCACTCCAATGGAGCATCTTGGCGCTAAGAGAGAGAGTCAGGGGGGTGTGGTCTCTAATGTCGCAGTAGTCAGATGAGAGATAGAGCCAGACTGTCTGGAACTGTGAATAACCAAGTTTTCAGTTTTTTCTTAAAGATAAGCTCCATCTGAATAAGTCAATTGAATAGGTAGATAATTCCAGGCTTTTGTCCCTAATACAGCCATAGATTTTCCTCCTCTGGACTTCAGACGAAAATGGGGGGTACAAGTAGGTTTTCCTTAGAGGATCTCAAGTTACGAGCAGGTACATAGGCTTTCAGTCTAGTCCTAAGATATTTAGGACCAATTTGTTTTACAGCCCTGAAGGTTATCAAAAGGATTTTAAAGAGAATTCTCTTGTGGATAGGTAGCCAGTGAAGGATTTGAAGAGCCTCGGAGGCAGAGGACCCCTTAGGTAAATTCAGTACCATTCGGGCCGCTGCGTTTTGTACCGTCTGCAACTTTTTTTAGAGTACTCTTTTTTATACCAGCATAGAGACTGTTACAATAATCTAGTCGTGACAAGATCATCGCCACTGCTACGGACTTACGAGCTATGGCTGGCAGGAGGTAAAAGAATTTTTTCAGAGTTTTTATCCAATGAAAACAAATTCCTGCTACCGACAGGGCCTGCTGATGAAAAGAGAGCTATCAAATCGTACGCCTAGATTTTTAGCAGTGTCCACAGTATTGGGGGGTGGGGCTGCGTCAGTGGGCCACCACATTTTGGGTGAAAAGATATTACATTTTCCTAGCAACAGAATCTCCGTCTTTTGACTGTTACATTTAAGGTGGTTGGTCTTCATCCATTCGAAGACAGCCGAGAGACATTGTTGAAAATTTTCTTCAGCTACTGTGGTTTCTTTATCTAAGGTAAGGATGAGCTGAGTATCATCAGCATAAGACAGTCTCAATATCAAAAGAAGATATTAGATCTAACAGGGGCACCATATATATATTAAAAAGTGAGGGGCTCAAAATTGAGCCCTGAGGGACACCTGAGCACAGCTGCTTCTCAGTTGAAGTAAAGTTGCCAAGTGTTACTGATTGTCTTCTATTGCCCAGGAATGATATCAACCAAGCCAGTGCCTTCTGCGAAATCGGTTCACTTCTTAACCGCTTACCCAGAGCAACATGGGAAACGGTATCGAAAGCGGCTGATAGGTCAACAGAATCAGCACTGCCATCTTTCCTTGATCCAATGCGAATTTTAGCGTCTCCGCAGCGTGTAGGAGCGCCGATTCTGTTGAATACCCAGCCCTGAAACTTGATTGCCTGGGATGTAACACATTGTTTAATAGGAGAAAGTCATTTAGTTGTTTATTTACAAGTTTCTCTGTTATCTTGCTTAAGCAGGGCAATAAAGAAATAGGTCTGAGATTAGTCAAGGTGGTTGGATCAGCAAGAGGTTTCTTTTGAAGAGGTTTAACCGATGCAACTTTCCAGCTGTCTGGTACTACTGCCTGTCTGAGTGAAGCGTTAATAATCTGATTAATAATGGGATTAACAGTATCAATCAGAGCATGTAGAATTTTTGGGGGGCAGGGATCGCCTGGAGAGCCCGATTTACATGTCAGGATAGCCTGTCTAGACTGTTCAAGGGTAATCTCATTAAAATAATTGTGCAGCGGTCTATTTTCTGTATTCTGATTTTGCCATTCAGTAGGTGGTGCATCTACTGAAAAGTCTTTTCTAAGATCACTAACCTTGTCATCGAAATAGTCTGCAATCTGATCACACAATTGTTGTGATGGGGGGAATTTCCTGATTGAATATCTTAGGGTTGGTGAACGATTGAACAATTTTGAAGATCATTTTTTGATCGAACGCTGCCTGCTCAATGAGGTTGGTGTAGTAAACTTTCTTTTCATGATTGATCAGCCTATGATATTCTTTCAGTGCTGTTCTAAAAATAGTGAGATCATTGTTATTATATTGCATCCTCTATTTACGCTCAAGTTTCCTGCATTTGCCTTGTAGCTCTTTGAGCTGAGGGGTAAACCAAGGGGCGGAGGTTTTACCCCGGGAGGCTCTACTAAGTGTGGCCACCGGGGCCATTTTGTTGGCTAACACAGTCAGCCAGTTATTAAAGATGCTAGTGTCAATGGCCGGATCTCCTGTAAGTGTGGGTTTACTTAATTCTGCCAACATATGCAGGTTAGGATTTGTTAACATTTTGTTCCATTTCCTGTTAATAATTTTACCAAGTTGATCCGGATCTTGTTTGGCTGCATGTAAGGTACTGTCTGCAATCCCAAAAGGGATATACTTATGATCAGACCATGTTAAAGTGGTTGGGGTATCCACTGTAAGTTTGGTAAAATTCGTACAAATTCCATCTAGGGTATGTCCAGCCTCGTGTGTAGGGTCAGTTATCAACTGCTTTAGTCCTAGCGTGTCTATGGTTTCCCAATTTTTTTTTGAGATTGGGGAGTTATCTGTTTCTAAATGAAGGTTAAAATCCCCTAATATAGTAAAATTAGAATATCTTACAATCAGGGCACTAAGACTTTCAGCAAGGGTGTCTACAAAATCAAAACTAGCCCCTGGGGGCCGGTAGATCAGGGCTCCTGCAAAAACCACCGAGCTAGATAGTTGGAGGCAAAAACCCAGACTTTCAGCTCCCTTAATCTCCGAAATCTCGAATGTTGAGCATTGTATGGTGTCTTTATGAATGATTGCAAGCCCTCCCCCCCTCCGTACAGGTCTGTCTCTTCTGGACATAGTATAACCTGGGGGGAGAGACTGAACAATATCAGGGTTAGACCAGTCTTTTAACCATGTTTCCGTGATAAAGAGGACATCTAGGTTAAGATTTTGAACTAGATCATGAATGTAAAGGGCATGCTTTCCTAATGACCTAGCATTCACCAATCCGCAACAAAAGGATTTAAAATCCGGTTTTGAATTTATTTTGTGGGGCTGACCAAAAGTAGGGATAGTACTGGCTTCAAAACTAAGTTCATAGTGACAATTTCTACAGGTGACTGAGCCTGTTATTTTATCTAGCTGGAGATGACAATGGCAGTCACTAACTGGCATATTAAGTGCTCTTAATTCTTCACCAGAATAGCAGAGATGCCGCTCATGACCGGCAGCATCTCCGACTCTGGCCGCGTTCGGGACGCGGACGGGCGCAGACGGGCTTGCCGTAGGCGCGCCTTCGGCAAGCCAGCGGCGCGCCCGCTGCGCGCGTCCGCTACGCGTCCGGCTCAGCATGTGGAATATATTGCTGGCCGGAAGGAGATCAACGAGCTATGCTCCTCCCACCTGAACACCTGAGGTGGAGAGGAGTGTCTGGAAGCCCTTCCGCTCAAACGGAAAACCGCGGCGGACCGAGGGCGCCAGAGAAGTTAAAAATGCAGTAAGCGTTTAATACATAAATGCAGAAGTAAAATTGTGACTGTTTCCATAAAAAAGACCCCAGGTAAAAGACCCATTCACTGTGCAAAAAGAGCAAAGAATGAATAGTAGCAGCAGCGTATTTACAAGTTCGAGATTCCTGATTAGCAGCAAGTATTCTTTTAAAAAGTTAAAATACAATAGGAGAAAAAAACGAGTGTTAAAGGCAGACCCTTCAGCACTCACCCAAATCCCAAAGACTTTCCTGAACATTGACAGGGAAACCCCCGTCGCGCAGCCAGGCATGGCGACGCAGAGGAACAGACCTGGCCATCGCCCAACCCACCGAGTCTGTGGTGTCGATGGCTGACCGAATGGTAAACTGTCATTTCTCGGCCTACATGAAGGAAACGAGCCAGGTCAGCACGAGGACTCTCGGGGAGAGTGGGAAGAAGACACTCGACGGAGTCCCAAAGGGCACAAGAAGCCCGGGCAAACACGCAAGCCGTGTTCAGAGCACGGATGCCCGAACTAGTAGACGCAAAAATATGGCGGCCACATGCCTCCAACCAACGAGACTCACTAGTGGGAGGCAGCAATGAAAGAGGAGAGGGGGGGCTGCGTGGCAAAAGCCACCTGGACTACTCGGCCCTGAGCCCCAGGATGAAGAGAAACAGGCAGGGTCCCCTGGAGCCGGACAATGCCGATGCGCGACGGCCCGATCCACAGGGTCTCCCGAGGAGGGCCGTGCCCAGGTGCCAAGAAGGGTGTCCTCCAACAACCCGCCAAAAGGCAGCAAGGGCTCCATGTCCACCGCCCCCTGGTGGAGAAGATCCAATAATGGATCAGAAGGCAAGGAGACCGATGGGGGGTGCAAGTGTAAAATAGCTGCAGCCCTGCGAATTGCCCGGATATTATTGTATATCTTCAGGAGTGACGGAGAGCCTATGAGGGTCGATTATGAGGATCCTGGTTCCCATGTAGGAAGCTGGCTCTGTATATACTATACCAAAGTGAGGTATAGTGTGCACAGAGTCCAATGGAACCCCTAAGGTAGGCAGAGATAAAGTTAGATAGCACCTCACTCTCTATTTGTGATAGTGTGGTCGAGCAGTAAGGCAGTATCGCAGGACAATGTTAAGCATTTGTTGTACACACCCAGTCAGCAAATGAATTCACACTCAAAGACTGAACTTCAGACCAATTGTTTTTGTATGAAAATATTCTTTTAGTGATTTTATTTTCTAGAACCAAGCAAGCCTGGCACAGGTAAGCAAATACTTTACAGTAGTAATGCAGTTTGTAAACCGTTTGTAAACAGTTTGAATTGTAATTGTATATGCACTTTGCTTTGACTTACACTATGGTTCCAGAGAAATGCAATACTTTGAAAATACAGTACATAGACTTTGTATAGGATTTTCAGTAAGATTACAGGTAAGTTACTTTTGAGATTACTTTTCTTACACAGAGTAGTATACCTGGATACTACTCTGGGACATTTCCTGTAAACAGGTAAGTAAAATAGTTTTTGTTAAACAGTACAATTTTAAAGAATTTCTTTAAGTTTTCAAACTCCACACTTAGAAACTTTTCCAAGAAAAACAGTCATTGTTATCCAATTGAGGAAAATAGTGTTATCGGTTTTGAGGTAAGCATTCAGTAGTGGGGCCAAGTGAGTTGTTCTCTGCAGTCTCCTCTGCTGGGCATCTTTCGTCCGTTTTCTTCTTAGGTTGCGGGAATCTGCTTTCTTGGTTCAGGGCTGCCCCCTAAATACTGTATTTAGGGGCGTTATAGGGGTCTCGAGGTCAGTAGCAAATGGGCTACTGACCTTAGGGTGACTACACCATTGGTGTGCTCACCCCACGTGGGGGAGTGAGCACAATCCCTAGTCCTGATTGGGGAGTGCCTGCCATCTGCAAGATGGCGGGCACTGAAGAGAGGGCTTCACCTCACCTCCCCCACCTGAGGGGTGGAGTTGGCAGAGGTGGGCACACCTTCTGGGCTGGCTAGTTTTGCCCGCCTGTCTTCCCGCCGAAAAGGAGGGGAGACAGGAAGGGGGCCTGCTCCTGATAGCAGGAGAGGCTGGGGGTTACATTACAAAGGCTGCCAGGCCTTTGAAACTCCCCTGCCACAGATGGCTCTTCCTAGCCAGGGGGAGGTGTGAACACCTCTGCCGAGGAAAGGCTTTGTTTCTGGGCCCAGGGAGCGAATGCCCCCACCCAAGGGGTCCAGTAACATGTCTCGTGGTGGCAGGCTGGTGTGTGTACCAGTCAGGGAACCCACCAGAGGCTGGTTGTTTTTCAGGGGGCCTCTCTAAGATGCACTCTGTGTGCATTTTTCATGGAATCCCAAACTGGCATCAGTGTGGGTTTAATGTGCTGAGAAGTTTGATACCAAACTTCTCAGTTTTCAGTGTAGCCATTATGGTGCAGTGGCGTTCGTAATGACAAGCTCCCAGCACCATATACTCTTAATGGAAGCACTGCACTTACACTGTCTAAGAATGGACTTGGACACTGTAGGGGTACAGGGCTCATGCACCTGTACCCTCACCACTGGCATAGGGCACCCAGCTAGAGGGGTGCCTGATCTATGCCAGGGCAGTGGGTTGTAGGCATGGCACACAGGGATGTGTGCCATGTCGACTCTTCACTTTGTTCTGCACCAAAACACGAAGCCTGCAAAGGCAGTGTGTGTGTAAAAGTACAGGGACTTTAAGGGTAGCACAATAAGTGCTGTAGCCCTTAGAGGTCTTCACTGGTCACAGTGCCCTGGATACCTGTGGTACCATTTACCAGGGGCTGACCTGTGGCAAGAGATTCAAATTGGGTTAGTTTTGGGGAAAGAACACAAGCCCTGGGAACCTGATTGGCAGGGACCCAGGGCACATCAAATCAAAGCGCATCAGTAGCCTGTCAAAAAATGTGGGGGGGGGTTGCTGCAACAGAAACCCACTTTCCTACACGTGTATAATAATGTGGTTTGGGTACGATTCCTCAGTTTGTCTAAAACATGAATTTATGCCAGCTGAATACGCAGTCCGTTCCCTATATTATTAGTACGGTAGTGTTTTTTTTTATGTATATAAAAACTTATAAGTCTTAGGTCTTTAATTTTAATTTACAGAGATTTCTAGAGGCTACTTGAGGGAACATTTGTACGTGTTGGATACAAAAAGTATCCCATTATATTTTTAGGTCTCGCCTGAGCCAGCGCGCATGCGCTGTTCTGGCGAGACTTTTAGTAAGCGGGTTTTGGAAGTGCAAACAGTGGCTTTTGCTGCGGACTAGCCTGCGTTCACGCGAGCGTGCACGCGCGATCAGGCGCCATATGGCTTCCCTCGCCATCTGGACGCTCGCGTGAACGCAAGCTGGTCGCCAGCAAAAGCCACTGTTTGCACTTCCAAAACCCGCTTACTTTCACGGCCGTGTCAGTTTCAGGGCCGCGCGGCCAATGCTTGTTGTTGGTGCGTTCAAGCTTCCTGCTGGCACAGCGTGCGATGTCCCCTCCTCCCATATGTGCATCGCAGCCTCAGGGTTCCTTCTGGTGGTCTACCTGTTCGTTCTGGCTCATGTTCAGCTTTGGGTTGCATTCTAGCACCCGCCTCTTGAGAATCGCCCTCAGAGAGGCCCCCACTGGCAACGACACGGCTGGTAAGCAGACTCCATATGGTGCTGTTTCTTTCACAGCCTTTTGGTACTTTCCAATGCTCTTTCATGCACTTTCTTTCTCCTTTCTCTTTTATCTCATTTATCTCATTTGTCTCATTGTGTCCCCATGTGTCCCTTGAGCTCTGTTGTTCCTCCACCTCCTCTTTCTCTCTGTCACTCTCCATTTTTTCTCTCCTCTCCCTCTCTTTCTTCATTCTTTGCTATTCCGCTGCCTGTCTTCCTTTTTCTCTCGCCTCTCGCCCATCTCTCCATTCTCTACAACCAGCCTTTCTGCTGTCTCTTTCTTTCCCATATTTCCCTCTCTGTCTCCCCGCCTCTCTCTTTTTCCACAATCTTTGATGTCTTGCTACTCTTCTTCCTGCTCTCTCTTCCCATGTCCTTGTTTCCTCATTCTTCACGTTCTCTTTGCCTCACTTTCTTGCTTCTGTCTTTCTCTCTCTCCTCTGCCTGGCTTTGTGTCAGTGGGAATGCTGTGATTTGGGAACCACGCCCGCCTGCTCAGTTTACCCAGAACCTCATTTGGTAGGAATAAAGTAGTGTCTGAATAAGAGACCTTTCCGCCACATACACCTTCCTGCTCTTCACTCTGTGTGTCACCCTGTTTCACCGCGCATATCCCTTGCTCTGTGTAGCGAAATATCCATCGGTGTGCCTCTCACCATACCTCCAAATTTGCTTGTGCCTGTCACTCTGTGCCTGAAAAACATGTATGTCTCCTTCGTACATGCAGGTCCCTCTGTCAGTGTGTCTAAACCTACGTTTTTGTCTGCGTGTGTCTAGAGGTGGTTTTAAATGCGTGTCCGCATGTGTGTGCTTAGCTGTGCCCCACACAGATTCTGTGTACGTGTCTATAATAATGTCTAATGGTCTCTCTGTCCATGAGTGTCTGAAGTTGTGCGTCTGAGAGTCCATTGGATTCGCCGTTTGTGTGTGGGTGTTTGGATGCCTTTTCCTGTGTCTGAGTCTGTGTGCATTTGTGTCCTCCTTGTCTTTCTAACACATCTGTATGTGTGTGCTTATGTCTGTATGTTCCTCTGTCACTTTGTTTACATGTGGCTCTTTGGTGTGTGCATGTATGTGTCTGGGTGTAAAAGAGGCATGTGCTGGTAAAAAGAGAAAGAAGCTGTAATCAGCACATGCTTCTGTGAAAATATTTACCTAGAGGACGCTGTGGTAGTTTAACTCTTGTTCACCAGTAGCTGGAAGGAACAAACGGAGGACTCAAGCCCCACCCTTTCTCTGCACACCATCACCCCCCTGGCTGGCCATCTGCTCCTCGCAAAATGGCGTTTTTTTCACTTCAACGCACAGACACATGCGCTCTCTGTATCAGTTTTCTGTGGTATTTGTAATTTCATTTTGCACAACAAATTACCCAAAGGCATTATAAACGGACCTAGTATGCGGTTAGCTTTATTCATAGGAGTACTTTATAACACAGTTTCACAATCTCTTACTGATACCAATGTTTGAAAATCTGAGAGTCAACCTGCAAAGCTTTGTTGGACTTAAGCATTTGCCATGTGGAGCACTAATGTTGGCCGCTTCCACACACATGTAGCTTGCTATCTATGTGAGTAAATGCTTCAGCACCCCACATAGGAGTAGTACGTGCTATTCAAATGCTTTTACAGTTTAGTCCAGGGCCTGTCCGTTTGTAACAGCATGAGACCTAACTGTGCCAGCTGGGGGCTGTGCACAATCCAACAACTTATGCTTATCTAATGATCAGAACCAACTACTATTACTTTAGTCTACCATTAAAAAAAAACGGAAATTACTGCATGGAATGGTTTGCTTTGAGCGCACAAGACTTATCCCAATAACTAACAATAACCAATAACACTAAACTGACCATTAACCTTGGGTTCCGGAGCAGCGAGCTGTCAGGCGTAAAGCACTTCAATGCCTCGTCAGGGGTAGTAAGCGCTATATAAATGCAATTATAATCATCCCAATCTACACAGAAAACATAGGATTACTTTGTGACGCATTAGGTAGTCTGATAATGTGCTGCATGGCTAAACACAAGGTCCCAAAGGCGAGACCTATTGGCTATGCCAGTGCTTGTTGACATGGTCCTTTATGCAATCTGAAGCCAGGGGATTTCATTGTTCAGTCCTTTATCCCAAGTTTTTAGACGATACACCCATTGTTGTTCTTGGGTTAGAAGTCTTTTCTGAAGGTCTTGGCAGGTTGTGTTGATTTTCTCCAAAATCACCCACATGTCCACGTCGCGATGACCTTGTTCTAGGTAGTAACGTGTTCGTTTTGTTTTATTCTTTTTGCATCAAATTGTGCTCCTGTGCTCCTTGATTCTTATCTTTATTTTTCGGGTGGTCATTACCACAAAGAACAGGCCACATGGGCAGGTTATTAGATAGACCACTTTTTCACTGTTAGATCGTTAGATTTTGTTTAGACTCCATGGTCTGCCTGTCTTAATGTGAACCTCTTTTGTGATTTTTGTAAATTGACACTACACAGTTGCCAAATGGATAATGACCCACCGGCCGGTGATTGTCCCATAATGTTGTTTGGGTATTAATATGTGATGGTAGTGTTTTTGTGTGGACCGATTAGTGTGGGTTTATTATGCTGAGGACTTTGATACCAAACTCCTTAAATTCAGGAAAGCCATCAAGCAGCTGTGGGGTTCGTAATGACAAACTTCTAGCCCATGTACTCAATATGGCTCCACTGCACTTACCTCTGAATGGCACAGAAACTGTAGGGGCACATTGCTCATGCAGCTGTGCCCTCACATGTGGTATGGTGCACCCTGCATTAGGGCGTTGACGCCTGTTAGAGGGGTGACTTACCTACGCCACAGGGAGTGACTGGTGGGCATGACTGTAGGAAGCTGTCTGTATACTATACAAAAGTGAGGTATTGTGTGCAGAGTCCAGTGGATCCCCAAAGGTAGACAGAGGTAAAGTTAGATAGCACCTCACTCTCTATTTGTGGTAGTGTGGTCGAGCAGTAAGGCAGTATCAGAGGACAGTGTTAAGCATTTGTTGTACACACACAGTCAGCAAATGAATTAACACACTCAAAGACTGAACTTCAGACCAATTGTTTTTGTATGAAAATATTTTGTTATTTTATTTTCTAGAACCAAGCAAGCCTGGCACAGGTAAGCCATAAATACTATACAGTAGTAATGCAGTTTGTAGACAGTTTGAATTGAAATTGTATATGCACTTTGTTTTGACTTGCAGTATGGTTTCAGAGAAATGCAATACTTTGTAACTGCAGTACATAGACTTGAATGGGATTTTAAGTAAAGTTACAGTAAAGTTACAGGTAAGTTACTTTTGAGATTACTTTTCTTCCTCAGAGTAGCATACCTGGATACTACTCTGGGACATTTCCTGTAAACAGGTAACTAAAATCGTTTTTGTTAGTGCAATTTTAAAGAATTTCTTTAGCTTTCAAACTCCACACTTGAAAACTTTTCCAAGAAAAACAGTCAGTTACCCTATGGAGGAAAATAGTGTTATCGGTTTTGAGGCAAGTATTTGGTAGTGGGAGTTGAGGTTCTGGGGGTAGACTCAGGGGTCCCCCAGCGTCAAGGATGCACTCTTGTTACACCCTCAGCGGCACTAGGGCGGCCGGGTGCAGAGTGCTGAGGCCCAATGTTATCCAATGGGGGATGGGGGCCTCCGGTTGGTGGCTGCTGACGAGTACGCCACTTGGTTGTTGTAGGAAAGTGACTATATATACTGCACCAAAGTAAGGTACAGGGTGTATAGGGTCCACAGTTCCCCAATGGTAAGGCAGAGGCTAAAGTTAGATATAACCTTACTCTCTAAAGTGGTAGCTTGGTCGAGCAGTAAGGCAGTATCAGAGGACAGTGTAAAGCATTTGTTGTACACACTCAGTCAGCAAATGGTCTCACACACTCAAGAACTGAACTCTAGGCCAATGGTTTGTATATAAAAAATATAGGCTTGTTTTATTTTAGAACCAACAAAAAGGAATCAAAATATACTTTCCCAGAATGCTTTGTTTAAACACTTTTCAAATAGGCAATAGTCTTTTTGATGACAGTAGTCACAGTTGTTGCAAGAGGCAACACAATTTCAAACAATGAAACATTGAGCTCAATGGAAAGTTTTGGTTAAATGCAATTAATTACTTTGTGGATTACTTTTCTAACCACAGGACTGGATCTTGGATTCAGTCCCGGGACATCTCCTGTAAACAGTTAAGTAAAAGCGTTTTGGTTATAGTAGTGATTTTTGAGGAATATTATGGTATTTCAAAAGTTGACACTTAGAAACTTTTCTGGGTAAAATTACCAATGTTATCCTATGGAAGGAAATAGTTTGCAAGCAAAGTATGTTTAAGTTACTTTTGTAATCCAGTGCTGGAGTCTCAGGTTCAGCACTGGGATATCTATCTAAAACAGGCAAGTAATTACGTTTGTATCGTTGGCACGATTTTTAAAGAATATTTGTAAGATTCAGAAATTGACACTTGGAAACTTTTTCAACAAAAAGCAGGCAATGATATCCTATGGAAGGAATTTCAAGTTACTGTTCAGTATGGTAAAAATTACTTTGCAGGGTCAGTACTGGGCTGAAAGATGCAGCACTGAAGTCTCTCCTGATGACAGGTGAGTAAATCAGAATTCGTCACTGTTGTGATTTTTAGGCAATATTTTAGTATTTCAAGAGTAGACACTTAGAAGAATTTTCACAGAAAACCAGTCAATGGGTCCCTATGGAAGAAAATTGAGTTAGCGATAAGTAACGCACAAGTTACTAACTTGTGTAACGATATATCTGTAAGAGACAGTAGTTAGTGACAGATTCCTTACCTTAGAATAACCCCAGGCGTCAGGCTGGATCCGGAAAGTTTTTTGCGTAGCAGTACCCTTGCGCGTCGGTAGGCGGCGTCGTGCGGCTCCGCGTCCGTCGTCGGCGTCGTGATCGCCGGGATGACGTCGCGGGCAGTACTTAGACGCCGCCCCTGCGCGCTGACGTCAGTTCTGTACACGACTTTCCGTGCCAGGAACGCAGAGCCATGCAAGAAGCTGACATAGGTGTCTGAAAAATACTAGGGCCCTGAAAGGGATGTCCTTAACCCTAGAAATCAGTTCGCAGAACGGGGAGGATGGGTGGGGCGGTAAGGAATCTGTCACTAACTACTGTCTCTTACAGATATATCGTTACACAAGTTAGTAACTTGTGCATCTGAAAGAGACACGTTAGTGACAGATTCCTTACCTTAGAATAGATACCCCAGCAATACCAACCCCGGTGGTGGGTCTGCGAACAAAGATCAGACAAGGAAGTCCTGGAGGACAGAACGGCCAAAGAAGCCGTCCCTCCGGACCTGACTGTCAAGGCAGTAATGCTTTGTAAACGTGTGCAGCGAGGCCCACGTAGCTGCCTGACAAATAACCGGCAGCGGAACACCGCGGCCCAAGGCCGTGGTAGCAGCCGTTGCCCTGGTGGAATGGGCACGCAGCCCAACAGGAGGCTCCTTCTTAGCCAAAGAATAGCAGGTCTTGATGCACAAGGTAACCCAGCGGGAGATGGTTCTCTTGTGCACCGCCCGACCTTTTTGGCGCCCACGTAGCCAACAAAGAGCTGGTCATCCACCCGGAAGTGTTTTGTGCGGTCGATATAGAAGGAGAGCGCACGTTTTGGGTCCAGACGGTGGAGCCTCTCTTCCTCTCTGGAAGGATGCGGAGGCGGAAAGAAGGTAGGCAAAGTGATGGTCTGCCCAATGTGGAAGGCAGTAACCACCTTTGGCAAGAAGGACGGACGCGTCCGAAGAACAACCTTGTCTGGATGAACAGACAGAAAGGGAGGTTTGCAAGATAGAGCCTGGAGCTCACTCACCCGCCGAGCGGAGGTGATGGACACCAGAAAGGCTGTCTTCAGAGTCAGAAGACGAAGAGGACAGTTATGTAGAGGCTCAAAGGGAGCGCACATTAAAAGGTAAGAACCAAGTTCAAGTCCCACTGAGGCATCACAAACAGAACAGGAGGGAAGAGGTGAGTAATGCCTTTTAAGAACCTGTTAACAGGGGACTTGAAAAGGGAGGGCTGATCAGGGAGCCTGAGGAAGGCCGAGATAGCACAAAGATAACCCTTGATGGTACCCAGGGCAGAACCCTGTTGGGCCAGAGAAAGAAGGAACAGAAGGACCTCAGAAAGAGGGGCAGAAAGGGGATTCACAGCCTTTGCTGTGCACCATGCCACAAATTTGTTCCACCTGCAGGCGTATACCACCTTAGTGGAGGGACGCCTGGCTGCCAGAATCACATCACAAACTTCGGGAGGCAAGTCGAAAGGAATCAACTGCCGCCGCTCAATCTCCACGCAAGCAGGTGTAGACTGGACAGGTTCGGGTGGAGGACCGTCCCCTGCTGCTGCGACAGAAGATCCTCCCGAAGAGGCAGACGGATCGGGGATCTACGCTCATATTGAGTAGCTCGGGATACCAAACTCTTCGAGCCCAGTCCAGAGCCACAAGAATGACTTGGGCCCGGTCGTGCCGAATCTTCTTCAACACTCTGGGTAGAAGTG
This sequence comes from Calotriton arnoldi, assembly GCA_963921515.1. NCBI lineage: Eukaryota > Metazoa > Chordata > Amphibia > Caudata > Salamandridae > Calotriton > Calotriton arnoldi. The sequence continues at coordinate 625,993 of CAWUFW010006411.1, read as the reverse complement.
GTATAGGCGGAAAGGCGTACAACAGACCGCAACTCCACTCGTGACGAAAAGCGTCGCCGAGCGAGTGCCGCCTTGGAAATTCCAACGCGCAGAACTGATGACATTGCGCGTTCTCTTCGGTGGCGAATAGATCTAACCAAGGCTCTCCCCATTGTAGAAAGAGTCCTTGCGCCACTTCCGAGTGAAGACGCCATTCGTGATCCATCATGCACCTGCGGATGAGTTCGTCCGCCCTGGCGTTCAGGGAACCTGCCAGGTGTTGAACCATCAGGAACATGCCCTGATGTTCCAGCCATGTCCAGAGGCGCAGAGCCTCCTGACCAAGGGTCCAAGACCCCACCCCGCCTTGTTTGTTGCAGTACCACATGGCGGTGGCGTTGTCTGTGAACACCTGCACTACCTTCCCTTTGACAGAGGGAAGGAATGCCTTGAGTGCAAGTCGGATCGCCCGGAGCTCCAGAATGTTGATATGGAGCCGGGACTCCGCCGGAGACCAGAGGCCTCTGATCTCCGCCTCTCCCATGTGACCGCCCCATCCCAGAAGGGACGCGTCCGTCACAACTGTGTGCTCTGGCTGGGGAAGGGAGAGGGACCTGCCCATGACCCATTGCCGGTTCGAGAGCCACCACTGCAACTGTTTTGCAGTCCCCTCCGAGATCTGGACGTGATTGGACAGGTTGCCCTGGTGCTGCGCCCACTGGAACTTCAGGTCCCACTGCAGAGCCCGCATATGCCATCTGGCATGATTGACCAGCAGGATGCAGGAGGCCATGAGGCCCAGCAGCCTCAGGGCCATCCGTACCGAAACCCAGGATAAAGGCTTAAAGATCGGAATCATAGCCTGAATATCCCGGTCTCGCCGTTCGGGAGGATAGGCCCGAAACTGCGTCGTGTCCAGAACTGCTCCGATGAAAAGGAGCTGTGGAGAAGGAATCAGATGCGACTTCGGCACATTGATGGAGAACCCCAGCGAGTGCAGGAGTTCGGCCGTAGTCTGGAGGTGGGAGACGACTGCCTGGTACGAGCCCGCCCTCAGCAACCAGTCGTCGAGGTAGGGGAAGACTGAAACCCCTGCCCGGCGCAGATGAGCTGCGACCACCGCCAACACTTTCGTGAACACCCGAGGGGCACTGGTAAGGCCAAAGGGGAGCACGGTGAACTGAAAATGCTCGGGGCCTACCGTGAACCGAAGGGAACGCCGGTGGGCCGGCAGGACGGGGATGTGGAAATATGCGTCCTCCAAGTCCAACGCTACCAACCAGTCTCCAGGGTCGAGGGCAGTCAAGACCTGAGCTAGGGTGAGCATCTTGAACTTCTCCTTCCGGAGGAAGCGATTGACGTTCCGGAGGTCCAAGATAGGACGCATGTCCTCCTTGTCCTTTTTGGGCACCAGAAAGTAGTGGGAGTAGCAACCACGCCCTACTTCTGGGGTCGGAACATGCTCGATGGCCCTCTTGGTCAAGAGGGCCGTGACTTCCTTCTGTAGAAGAACCAAGTGATCCCCTGACATGCGGTGGAATTGAGGTGGCATGGCTGGGGTGGTGGTCTCGAAGGGGAGGGAGTAGCCCCTTCGGACAATGTCCAAGACCCACCTGTCCGAGGTGATGGTACGCCAGTGGGGAAGGTGATGGCGGACCCTGCCCCCTACTGGCGTGCTGTGCACCTGAAAGGAGGGACTAGGAGGGCTTGGAGGCCGCGGACGGGTTTGAGGTGGTGGCCTGACCCGCACGCTGGTTGCCCGATCCGCCACGGCGGAATCCACGTCCTCGGCCACGCGAAGGCGCCTGCTGCGCGGGCCGGTGGCTGGGCTGCTGACGTGAAGGGGCGCCCCTACTGTGGCCACGATAGGGGCGAAAAGCAGAAGTCAGCGGAGGGCGTGTAGCAGAAAGGCCCAGGGACTTGGCCGTAGCCCGTGAGTCCTTAAAGCGCTCCAACGCATGGTCTGCTTTGGACCCAAAAAGACCGACTCCATCAAAGGGCATGTCCATGAGAGTATTCTGGACATCCCCTGAAAAACCAGTGGTTCTCAGCCAGGCGTGGCGTCGCAGCGCCACCGTCGTTGCAATAGACCTGCCCAGCGAGTCGGCGGTGTCAAGGTCACAACATAGTGTATTTAGCCGCATCCCTTCCTTCCGCAATGGCGCAGGAAAGCAGTGTCTGGACCTCCTCAGGACACTGGGGCAAAACATCCGCCACCGAATCCCACAGGGAGTGGGTATATCGGCCCAAAAGACAAGCGGTGTTAACGGACCGCAAGCCAGCACTGGAGGAAGAAAAACCCTTCTTCCCAAATTGATCCAGGCGTTTGGATTCCCTATCCGGAGGAGCGGTAGGGAAGGCGGTTTGGGAAGCGGAGGCTTGGACAACCAAGCTCTCAGGAGTGGGGTGAACAGAGAGAAACAGGGGGTCGCCCGGAGCTGGGCGATGGCGTCGTGACACGTTCCTATCCACAGGAGCCCCTGTGTTGGGCTTGGACCAGGCGCCCAAAAGAACGTCAGTGAGGGCGTCGTTAAACGGCAGCACAGTCTCCGCAGAGGAGGCCGCCGGCTGAAGCACCTCTGTCAAGATGTTATGCTTGACCGTCAAAGTAGGGAGTTGGAGATGTAAGGCCCCAGCTGCCCTACGCAACACCGTAGCAAAATTGGCTCCCTCCTCCGTAGCCACGGGAGGAGACAGCATGCCAGTGTCAGGGGAAGTATCCAGACCACTGGCCTCCCCTAGACCCTCTGTCCAGTCCTCATCGTACGGACACTGTCGTGCCAGAGGGTCATCAGACCCCTCCCAGTCCTCCTGGTCCTCCTCTGGTTCAAAATAAGGAGGAGGAGGGACATTTGGGACCCAAGGTCCCATCGGCGCCGGAACCGGCGTCGAGCGACGTGGGTCCATGTCCGGAGCCGGAAGGAACTGGGGGACGACGCCGCCCGGAGCCCAGGGCGGCGTCGAGAACGGCACCGGAGACATCGGCGCCGGTGTCGTTAGGTCGACCGGCGTCGATGGGGGTTGTGGAGCCGGGATCGAGGCCGGGGCCGGAGCCGGGATCGAGGCTGGAGGCACGGGCGACGCCGGGGCCGGAGCCGTCGGCGACGCCGGAGCAACCCCATCCGGGCCCGCGGGGCCCGAAGGCGCACCGGAGGGGCCTGGAGGCCCGAAGAGGCGGGCCATGGCCGACAGGAATTCCTGCACTTTGGCCGGATCCGCCCCCGAACCCGGGAAGGGCGGGTATGGCGGGGGCAACTCCAAGGGCATGTCAGGGGCCGCGGGGACGGTGCCGGGAGGGGCCTCAGCCGAGTCGCGAGACCGGCGAGGCGAAGTCCTAGAGCGATGATGCTTTTTGGACTTCTTGTGTTTCGACTTACCGGACGAAGAAGACTTCGACGCCGACGACCGGTGTGGACTCCGCGATCGACCCCTGGACCTCTCACGCGACCGGGGCTTCCGCGGAGCCGAATGCCGGGCCTCGAGGAGCTTTCGAGACCACTCTCGCAAAGCTTTCGGGTTGAGGGCCTGGCAGTCGGTACAAGACTCCGTGTCGTGGCCTCGGCCGAGGCAGAAGAGACACTCCCAATGCGGGTCGGTGACGGACATCATCCGAGCACAGGCGCCGCAACGTTTGAAACCGGGCATCCCTACGACACCTTGAGAGAGAAAAAAGTGAAAAAATTCACCAAAAAGTATGGTCAAAAAATGACCAGGGCACCGCTCTTCCCGGATCTGCGCTTGCTGGCGCGGAAAAAGAAGAACTGACGTCAGCGCGCAGGGGCGGCGTCTAAGTACTGCCCGCGACGTCATCCCGGCGATCACGACGCCGACGACTGACGCGGAGCCGCACGACGCCGCCTACCGACGCGCAAGGGTACTGCTACGCAAAAAACTTTCCGGATCCAGCCTGACGCCTGGGGATATTCTAAGGTAAGGAATCTGTCACTAACGTGTCTCTTTCAGATGTTGTGATTACTTTTCAGGGTCAGTGCTGGGCACCAAGATCCAGCACTGGGATCTCTCCTAATAGCAGGTGAGTATTTTCGTTTTAGTTACTCGGTTGATTTTAGGTGAATATTTTAAAGTTGAGAAACTCCACACTTAGAAGAATTTTCCGGTGATGCCAGCCAATGTTACCCTATGGAAGGTAAGTGAGTTATCGGTTTTTGGGTAAGTACTTGACTGTCAAAGTTAAGGTTCTGGGCATAGACTCGGGCGTCTCCCAGGGTCAGGTAAGTACAGTTGTTTCCCCCCCAGCGGCACAGTGGCGGCCGGGTGCAGAGTGAGTTAGGCCCAATGTTATCCTATGGCAGGCAGGGGGCCCTTGGTTGGTGGCTGGTGGCTGCTGGCTAGCAGGCCACGCGGCTGTGGGGGCTGGGCTCCTGGTCACTTGCTCAGGGCAAATGGGGAAGTGGATTAGGACAGAGGTTGCACTGCCAGGGCCACTCGGGCGGCTGGGTGCAGGGTGCTTTTGAGCCATCGGGCGCTCAATGTTAACCAATGGAGATCTTGGAAGGTGAACAAAGGCTGCAGGCTCGGGGACGGTGACTCTTCAGGAGCGACCAACACTTCGAGAGGTAAGTTGGGCTCTTGGAGGATAGGTAGACACCCAGGAGTTGGGCACAGGGGGCCGTGGGGAGCCGGGTGCAGGGGTGTCTTTTGAGTTCAGGAAATCTTACCCCCTGCTGGTCGCGGTTGGAGGGCTCCCTTGTCCTGAGGCTGCAGGCGTCGTCTGGGTCGTCGAGGAGGGTCCTTGGGCACTGGATTCCTGGTCAGAATCGCCGGGGGGACGTCCTCAAAGTCTTTGTTCACTCAGGCACAGGCTGGGCTCGGCGGGTGCAGAGTGTGCAGGTTTCGCGGTTCCAGGCCAGGGCCGGTTCTTTTGTAGTTTTTCTTTTGAACAGTACCACTGCTCGTGGGAGTCCCTGGGTTGAAGGCTGTGGCACAGAAGTCAGGTCCTCCGGTGTTTTTGAGGTTGCCGAGGCCGGGGTTCCGCAGGAGCAGGTTCGGAAGTCGACAGGCCAGTAGGGCTGGGGCAAAGTCAGTTGTCGTCGCCTCCTTGTTAGCAGCTGCACGGCTGGTCTTCTTGCTTCGTCTTCTCTTCTTGTTTCAGATTCGGGAACTGAGGAAGGAAGGTTCAGGGAGCCCCTAAATACTGAATTTAGGGGTGGTTACAGGTAGGTAAGGGCAGGGACCAATGGGTGCCGTCCCTGGGGTGGGAACACCCCCTATTCTGCCACTCTCCAGTGGGAGGGGGCAGGAGCCTGTCCCTGGTTGGCTGGGTCCCCCCATCCTCAAGATGGCGGGGACTCGAGTTTGTGCTTCACCTCGCCTCCCCACCTTAGGGGTGGAGTTGGCAGAGGTGGGCACAACCCATTTCCTGCCTCTGGTTTTCCTGCCGGTTCTCCCGCCAGAAGTGGGGGGTAGAACCAGTGGGGACCAGTTTGCTGGGAGCAGCAAATGGTCTGGGGAAGCTCAAAAGGCGGCAGGCCTTTGAAGCTTCCCCTGCCCATCCTGGGGGAGGAGGCTTTGGCACCTCGCCCCAGGATGCGCATTGTTTCAGGCCCCTGAGAGCAGAGGCTCTCGACCCAGGGGTCCAGAAACATGTCTGGTGGTGGCAGCCTGGGCAGCCACTCAGTCCTGACACTGGAGGTCGGGTTGGTTTCAGGGGGCATCTCTAAGATGCCCTCTGGAGTGTGTTTTACATTAAATCCCACACTGGCATCAGTGTGGGTTTAATGCGCTGAGAAGTTTGATATCTAACTTCTTAGTTTTCAGTGGGGCCATTATGGTGCTGTGGAGTTCGCAATACAGACTCCCAGTACCATATACTCTTAATGGCAGCACTGCACTTACAATGCCCAAGAATGGACTTGGGCACTGTAGGGGCACAGGGCTCATGCCTCTGTGCCCTCACCACTGGCATAGTGCACCCAGCTAGAGGGGTGGCTGACCTAGGCCAGGGCAGTGGCTTGTAGGCATGGCACACAGGGATGTGTGCCATGTCGACTCTTCACTTTTGTTCTGCACCAAGACACGCAGCCTGCAAAGGCAGTGTGTGTGTGTGTGTAAAGGTACAGGGTCTCTAAGGGTGGCACAACAAGTGCTGCAGCCCTTAGGGGCCTTCCCTGGTCACAGTGCCCTGGGTACCCATGGTACCATTTACCAGGGGCTGACCTGTGGCCAGGGATGCCAATTGGGTGTAGGCATCAATGCAGTTTTAGGGAAGGAACACAGGCCCTGGGTACCTGGTTGGCAGGAGCCCAGGGCACAGTCAAAGCACATCAGCAATTCAGCAAAAAGTGGGGGCATACCATGCAAGAAAGATGGCACTTTCTCACAGTTGTTGGAGCAAAGCTCCTGGACTTTAGCTCAGGGCAAATGGGGAAACAATATAGCACCAAAGGTGCACCCTCAGCGGTACTACGGCGGGTGCAGGGTGCTGTTTCGACGTCCGGCGCCCTGTTGGTTTCAATGGGGAACCTCCGGGACAAAGGTCTTCTGGGTGCGGCCACCACTTCGAGAGGTAAGTTGGGAAGCTAGGGGTTGGTTAGGCACCGTCGGTTTGGCCACCCAAGGCCGTGGGGCACCGGGTACAGTGGTGCCTTTTGGGGTCGGATCTTCTTACCAGCTCCTGGTCGCAGGTGGGGGGACCTTCCGGATTTAAGCTGCAGGCGTTGGCTTGAGGCAGGTCAGGAGTCGCCGGATCTCGGGTCAGGATTGCCGGGGTGACCTCCTCGTGGTGTTTGCCCACTCGAGCTCAGGCCGTGGACTGCGGGTGCAGAGTGGGGCGGATTCGCAGTGTCCGGACGGAGCCAGAGGTTGCAGATGAACAAATCCCGTGTTCATGGGAGACAGTTTTTGTGGTTGGAGGCAGGCAGGTCCTCTGGGGTTTTCGAGGTTGCTGGCTGCAGGACACACCGGAATTTCGTAGGAGCAGGTTCGAGGGGGAGCCAGGCCGGTAGGGCTGGGGCCAAGTCAGTGGGTGTCTTCCTCTTGCACGGCTGTTCGGTCCTTCTTGTAGTTTCTTCTTGTCTCAGGAAGCAAGGTTCAGGGGTTCCGCTACATACTAGATTTAGGGGCGTTACAGGTAGGTAAAAGGTGGGGACCAATGGGTACCTTCCCTGGGGTGGGTACACCCCCTATTTTGCAACCCTCCAGTGGGAGGGGGGGCATGAGCCTGTCCCCGTTTGGCTGAGTCTCCCCCCATCTGCAAGATGGTGGGGACAGAGTTATGCTTCACCTCGCCTCCCCCACCTAAGGGGTGGAGTGGGCAGAGGTGCGCACAAATCTTCCTCACTTGTTTTTCCCGCCAATTCTCCCGCCCAAAGTGGGGTTCAGAACCAGTTGCTGAAAGCAGCAAGTGGCCTGGGGAAGCTCACAAAGTCGGCAAGCCTTTGAAGCTTCCCCTTCGTGAACCCTGCCCATCCTGGGGGAGGAGGCTTTGCACCTCGTCCCAGGATGTGCATTGTTTCAGGCCCCAGAGAGCAGCAGGCTCTCAACCCAGGGGTCCAGAAACATGTCTGTTGGTGGCAGCTGAAAGCAGCCACTCAGCCTGGTCACTAGTGGTGCGTTAGTTTTCAGGGGGCATCTCCAAGATGCCCTCTGTGTGCATTTTCCATTAAATCCCACTAGGGCATCAGTGTGGGTTTAATGTGCTGAGAAGTTTGATACCAAACTTCTCAGTTTTCATTGTAGCCATTATGGTGCTGTGGAGTTCGTAATGACAAACTCCCAGCACCATATACTCAATGGCAGCACTGCACTTACAATGTCTAAGAATGGCCTAAGACACTGCAGGGGTACAGGGCTCCTGCACCTGTACCCTCGCCACTGGTATAGTGCACCCAGCTACAGGGGTGACTGATCTATGCCAGGGCAGTGGGTTGTAGGCATGGCACACAGATGTGTACCATGTCGACTCTACCCTTTGTTCTGCACCAAAACACGCAGCCTGCAGAGGCAGTGTGTGAGGGTAAGGGTACAGGACCTCTAAGGGTGGCACAATAAGTGCTGCAGCCCTTAGAGGCCTTCTCTGGTCACAGTGCCCTGGGTACCTGCGGTACCATTTACCAGGGGCTGACCTGTGGCCAGAGATGCCAATTGGGTTTAGGCTTCAATGCAGTTTTAGGGAAAGAACATAGGCCCTGGGTACCTGATTAGCAGGAGCCCAAGGCATACTCAGTCCAAGCACATCAGCAAAAAGTGGGGGCAACCATGCGGAAAGAGGGCACTTTCTCACAATGGCACACAGGGATGTGTGCCATGTCGACTCTACCCTTTGTTCTGCACCAAAACACGCAGCCTGCAATGGCAGTGTGTGGGTGTTTGGTGAGGGGCCTCGGAGGGTGGCACAATACATGCTGCAGCCCGTAAAGACCCTCTCTGGTCACAAGGCCTTTGATACCACTGGTACCATTTACAAGGGACTTACATGTGAGCTATAGGTGTGCCAATTGTGAAAACAAAGGTACAGTTTTGCGAAAGAACAGACCCTGGGAACCTAATTGGCATAAGATAGGCAAAAAGTTGAGAATACCAATGCAAAAAAGGGGCACTTTACTACATATATGCCCACACCTGTGATATAGTTCACCCTGCCTTATGGCTGTTAAGGCCTGCTAGAGGAGTGACCAACCTATATATTGGTCAGTGCTAGTTGGCATACCACACAGGCAGTGCACCATGTCGACTGTTTTGTCTGCAGCAGGCCAGGCATGCTGCAGTGGCAGTCTGAATGGCCTAGGTGAGGGGTCCCTAGGGGACCCTCTTCAATCCCAACACCGTAGGTACCCAAGTACCTTTTACCAGGGACTTATAGGGAGCCTGAAGGCCAACTGTGGATCAGGTTTAGGGAAAGAACACCAACACTGGGAACCTGGATAGCAGGGACCCAGTGCTCTACAGTCAAAGTTGCATCTAGAGCCAGACAAAAAGTGGAGGGGTACTGCAACAGAATCAAATTCTCACACACAGCACTACCCATCTGGAGAAGGTCAGCCCCATTGCACTGCCCGACCATTCTTTGCTTCAACATATCCCACAAAGAGTTGGCCATCCACCCGGAACTCGTGTGCAGCCAAGGTAGAATGACAACGCTCTTTTTGGGTCCAGACGGAGTAGCTCCTTGTAGGAAGCTGGCTCTGTATATACTATACCAAAGTGAGGTATAGTGCACACAGAGTCTAGTGGATCCTCAGAGGAATAGCAGAGGCTAAAGTAGATGATACCTTACTCTCGTCTGTGGTAGAGGGGTTGAGCAGTCAGGCTTATCAGGGGGTAGTGTTAAGCGTTTGAACACACTCAGGCAATAAATGTCACACTCAAAGACTGAATCCAGAACAACTGTTTGTATAAAAAGTTACTTTGTGATTTTTATTACAAGAACCAAGATTTACTCAGTAGCAGTTAAGTGATAATTAAAATACAATAATACTTCAAGATGCAGTGAGTTCTGGTTTTGTAGAAGCATACAAGTTACTTTGCAGTAGAGAATGGGTTGTAAACTATTTAGAATACTTGTAATCACTTTAGATTACTTTTGAGTTACATTTCTAGTTTGAGGTGAAAAACTAATAACAGTCTAGGCATTGCAGTACATCAGTAAGCAGGTTAACTCTTTTGAAGACACTAAGTTACTTTGCTGCAGTAAAAGACCGGGTCAAAACTTGGACATTTTTCAGAGAAAAACCCACCATACACTCCTATGTAGAAAAACAAAGTGTTACGTTTGCAGGTAAGGAAACTGTTTTGTAGTTCAGTCTTGGACTGGTAGCATTTACACTGGGCAGGGGTCATTAGGCAAAGCGAGTGCACCCTCAGATGCACAGGGGCGGGCTCGTGCAGAGGTCAAAGGAGAGGTTGGGCTCAATGCAACCATATGGAGCCAGGGAGCACTCGGAAGGTAGGTACCTATGGTTTCTGGGTCAGGGACCCGGGGTTCAAAGGTAAGCACAAAGGGGGCCACAAGTAGGCACCAGCAGCACACCTCCAGGGGCAGACAGGGTGCAAAGTAGGCATCAGGCTCCCAATGGAACCCAATGGAGTACGTCGGTTGGGTAGAAATGCTGCAGGCTTGGACCAGGAGGCTGGAAGAAGGCGACCACTGGTTGGACAGGTAAGTTGGATACTGGGAACCTGGTTAGCAGGAGCCCAGTGCACAGTCAAAGATGCTTCAGAATCAGGCAAAAAGTGTGAGGGGTGTAACCATGCCAAAATGGTACTTTCCTGCAGTAAACCTCAAAAATTGTCGACAAAACGTTGAAAAAGCCAGTCAAAAAACGACAGAGGAGTAGTTCTTCTCCAGAAAAGCACCGGCTGGCACGGAAAGAAGAGAACTGACATCGTGCCTAGGTGGCGCCTCTAAGTAATGCAACGTCACTTCCGGCATGGACGACGCAGACGCCAGACGTGGAACGCACAGGGGTACTGCTCACCAAAAATATTCCAGATCCAGTCTGACACCTGGGACAATTTGAAAGCCAAGGAATCTGCAGCTAGAAGTCTCCATCAGATAAGCTGCACATACTGTCTGGTAAGAGACCAAATGTGAATGAAGTCTGCCTACAAGAATCTACAGGTTCACCAGAATACTATGCATTCCTACTTAAAAAAATATCTTTTCTATCACCCCATGACAGGTGAGGAACTACTGGCAGAATTATAACCGCTCTTTCTACAAATCAGAGCCAGAGAGGCACTACCTTTGATCAGAAGAAAACAAATTAATGAAGTGCACTTTAATGCACCTGGGACACCAACCTAGAATACGGTGCAGAATGATATTAGAAACGGTAGGCCCATTTTTAGAAGGCTTGTACTTTCCCTGAAGCCTCTGAACAAAAAAGCTTTAGCTGAGATGGAACTATAAAAAACATCTACTATAATCTTATGTCAGGGATCAGATAAAGTCTACCTCAGTGTTGCTCAAAGCTAAGCTTCCAATGTCAAACTACTTTTACCTTAGACTTCAAAGAGTATTTCAGCATCACAAAGTCCTTTGGAATTGAACTGACTGGCACAATGAATGCACAAGTCAAAAGTAGTAACACTTAATGGCTCAAGTGGACAGGATTTATCCTACCTTGCTGATCAAAGGTGAAAGCCAGGGCAACAGTAGCTTGAGGGAAGCAAGGCTAAATGTCATCATTCTGGGCAGTCTGCTTGCTCTAAATGTGATGCTTGGTGTGCCTACAAAGAATAAAGCGATACCAAAGGGGATGATGGACGGAGCGTTAGAGCAAATCAAACACTCACCCCCAGTCAACTGATCTGGGTTTAATCCATCATCATTCTTTAGCTCACTCCACCACCCCAGTTCAGACATGGCCATATGCAAATCAGTCTGACCCTGTGCCTCATGGGAACAGTCCAGCCCGAACTGCCAAGCCATGTCTTCCCTGGACCGGAAACAAGCATCCTGGGACCGGTTTCGGGTTCAAAACCCTCATCAGCCAGGCTATCTTGAATCCAGTGGCAAAGTGAGCAAGGGACCCACGTCTGGGCATACCCTGCCAACTTAGGGCGAACAAAGCGATACCAAAGGGGATGATGGACGGAGCGTTAGAGCAAATCAAACACTCACCCCCAGTCAACTGATCTAGGTTTAATCCATCATCATTCTTTAGCTCACTCCACCACCCCAGTTCAGACATGGCCATATGCAAATCAGTCTGACCCTGTGCCTCATGGGAACAGTCCAGCCCGAACTGCCAAGCCATGTCTTCCCTGGACCGGAAACAAGCATCCTGGGACCGGTTTCGGGTTCAAAACCCTCATCAGCCAGGCCATGTCTGAACTGGGGTGGTGGAGTGAGCTAAAGAATGATGATGGATTAAACCCAGATCAGTTGACTGGGGGTGAGTGTTTGATTGGCTCAAACGTTCCGTCCATCATCCCCTTTTGTATCGCTTTGTTCGCCCTAAGTTGGCGGGGGTATGCCCAGACGTGGGTCCCTTGCTCACTTTGCCACTGGATTCAAGCAAGCCTGGCTGATGACGGCTGGAATGCCAGAAACCGGTCCTAGGATGCTTGTTTCCGGTCCAGGGAAGACATGGCTTGGCAGTTCGGGCTGGACTGTTCCCATGAGGCACAGGGTCAGACTGATTTGCATATGGCCATGTCTGAACTGGGGTGGTGGAGTGAGCTAAAGAATGATGGATTAAACCCAGATCAGTTGACTGGGGGCGAGTGTTTGATTGGCTCAAACGTTCCGTCCATCATCCCCTTTTGTATTACAAAGAATAAAGCATGACAGCCGAAAATAGATATTTACTTACCTGCAATTCTGACGTCCCTTTAAGGAAATCTCAACTGAAATGACCAGAACTAAATTATGCACAAAGACAACGATTCAGTACTTAGGATTATCAAGGCAGAACCCTGTAGAAGAAAGTCTATTCCAGTCCCATTAAGTTTTCTAAGATTTAGCTTGGAACGTGCCTACTTAATCAAGGATAAGCTTGGCTGCTGAATCTTCATGTATTGTCAACAGGAAGTTGTGCCACTTGTGAAATATACAACACTGCAACAAATTTTATAACGTGCTTCACTTTCACTATCCAGTTGCTTATTTGTAATGTTTGATGGAAATGTCTCATGTTTTGAAAACTATTAAGATTGTATAAAAAAAGGTTGAAGCCAGAGCAGCCAACTTTCTCACTTTCCAAAAGAAAACACTACACCAATCAAGATGAAATGCATCTTCCCTATGTGTCCACTTGTCTCACCTTCATGGAGTGAGAAGTCACAAGTCAATAGCAAAGCTAAAAGCATACTGTTCAAACATATATACCTCACATCACAGGTTCAGAATTTAACACACATCTACAAACAAGTAGTGATAACAAAAAGATGACTAACTAAATACTTAAATTAACATTAAAGAAAGCTGACAGAATTCCAATTTTTTCATTCTTAAAACAAAATTTAAAAAACAATTCAGGAAAAGTTGACTTACCATCACAAACTGGCAAAGCTGAAATATCTGTGAGAATTCATTGCACATACTAAAAATATAAGAAGGTTTTATTTAGAAAAAAAGTATAAACCAATGCTTAATGCAAACAGATTCGGCATTATTTAACATTCAATAATAAAAAGGTAATATTCCTAAAAATACATGTTTACAAAAAGCACAAAAAAGGTTACATACTGAAACACCAGCTCTCCAGTGTCAGTAACCTTAGATTCACATCCATGAATAAGCCCCAGCCATTCGACAAGGAACCCCTAGTACTTTTAAAGCAATAACGAAATGGTTACTTACTGTGAGAAAGTGCCTTCTTTCTTGCATGGTATGCCCCCACTTTTTGCTGAATTGCTGATGTGCTTTGACAGTGTGCGCCCTGGGCTCCTGCCAATCAGGTACCCAGGGCCTGTGTTCCTTCCCTTAACTGCATTGAAGCCTATACCCAAATGGAATCTCTGGCCACAGGCAAGCCCCTGGTAAGTGGTACCACAGGTACCCAGGGCACTGTGACCAGAGAAGGCCTCCAAGGGCTGCAGCACTTATTGTGCCACCCTTAAAGGCCCTGTACCCTGACACTCGCACTCTGCCACTGCAGACTGCGTGTCTTGGTGCAGAACAAAGTGAAGAGTCGACATGGCACACATCCCTGTGTGCCATGCCCACAAACCACTGCCCTGGCATACCTGTCACCCCTCTAGCTGGGTGCCAAATGCCAGTGGTGAGGGTACAGGTGCATGAGCCCTGTACCCCTACAGTACCCAGGTCCATTCATGGGCACTGTAAGTGCAGTGCAGCCATTAAGAGTATATGGTGCTGGGAGTTTGTCATTACGAACTCCACAGCACCATAATGGCTACACTGAAGACTGGGAAGTTTGGCATCAAACTTCTCAGCACATTAAACCCACACCGATGCCAGTGTAGGATTTAATGTAAAATGCACAACAGAGGGCATCTTAGAGATGCCCCCTGAAACTCGACCAACTTCCAGTGGCCTGACTGAGTGGCTGCTGAGGCTGCCACCACCAGACATGTTTCTGGACCCCTGGGTCGAGAGCTTGCTGCTGTCGGGGTCCTGAAACAATGCACATCCTGGGACGAGGTGCCAAGCCTCCTCCCCCAGGATGGGCAGGGTTCACGAAGGAGAAGCTTCAAAGGTATACCGCCTTTGTGAGCCTCTCCAGACCACTTGCTGTACTCAGCAACTGGTCCCCACTGGTTCTTCCCCCCCCTTTGGGCGGGAGAACCGGCGGGAAAAACAAGTGAGGAAGAGAGGTGTGCCCACCTCTGCCAACTCCACCCCTAAGGTGGGGGAGGCGAGGTGAAGCACAACCTCGAGTCCCCGCCATCTTGAGGATGGGGGGACCCAGCCAACCCAGGACAGGCTCCTGCCCCCCTCCCACTGGAGAGTGGCAGAGTAGGGGGTGTACCCACCCCAGGGAAGGGACCCATTGGTCCCTGCCCTTTACCTACCTGTAACGCCCCTAAAGCACAAGTTACTAACTTGTGTAACGATATATCTGTAAGAGACAGTAGTTAGTGACAGATTCCTTACCTTAGAATATCCCCAGGCGTCAGGCTGGATCCGGAAAGTATTTGCATAGCAGTACCCTTGCGCGTCGGTAGGCGGCGTCATGCGGCTCCGCGTCCGTCGTCGGCGTCGTGATCGCCGGGATGACGTCGCGGGCAGTACTTAGGCGCCGCCCCTGCGCGCTGACGTCAGTTCTGTACACGACTTTCCGCGCCAGGAACGCAGAGCCATGCAAGAGGCTGACCTAGGTGTCTGAAAAATACTAGGGCCCTGGAAGGGATGTCCTTAACCCTAGAAATCAGTTCCCAGAACGGGGAGGATGGGTGGGGCGGTAAGGAATCTGTCACTAACTACTGTCTCTTACAGATATATCGTTACACAAGTTAGTAACTTGTGCATCTGAAAGAGACACGTTAGTGACCGATTCCTTACCTTAGAATAGATACCCCAGCAATACCAACCCCGGTGGTGGGTCTGCGAACAAAGATCAGACAAGGAAGTCCCGGAGGACAGAACGGCCAAAGAAGCCGTCCCTCCGGACCCGACTGTCAAGGCAGTAATGCTTTGTAAACGTGTGCAGCGAGGCCCACGTAGCTGCCTGACAGATAACCTGCAGCGGAACACCGCGGCCCAAAGCCGTGGTAGCAGCCGTTGCCCTGGTGGAATGGGCACGCAGCCCAACAGGAGGCTCCTTCTTAGCCAAAGAATAGCAGGCCTTGATGCACAAGGTAACCCAGCGGGAGATGGTTCGTTTGTGCACCGCCCGACCTTTTTTGGCGCCCACGTAGCCAACAAAGAGCTGGTCATCCACCCGGAAGTGTTGTGTGCGGTTGATATAAAAAGAAAGCGCACGTTTTGGGTCCAGACGGTGGAGCCTCTCTTCCTCTCTGGAAGGATGCGGAGGCGGAAAGAAGGTAGGCAAAGTGATGGTCTGCCCAATGTGAAAGGCAGTAACCACCTTTGGCAAGAAGGACGGACGCGTCCTAAGAACAACCTTGTCTGGATGGACAGACAGAAAGGGAGGTTTGCATGATAGAGCCTGGAGCTCACTCACCCGCCGAGTGGAGGTGATGGCCACCAGAAAGGCTGTCTTCAGAGTCAGAAGACGAAGAGGACAGTTATGTAGAGGCTCAAAGGGAGCGCACATTAAAAAGGTAAGAACCAAGTTCAAGTCCCACTGAGGCATCACAAACGGAACAGGAGGGAAGAGGTGTGTAATGCCTTTTAAGAACCTGTTAACAGGGGACTTGAAAAGGGAGGGCTGATCAGGGAGCCTGAGGAAGGCCGAGATAGCACAGAGATAACCCTTGATGGTACCCAGGGCAGAACCCTGTTGGGCCAGAGAAAGAAGGAACAGAAGGACCTCAGAAAGAGGGGCAGAAAGGGGATTCACAGCCTTTGCTGTGCACCATGCCACAAATTTGTTCCACCTGCAGGCGTATACCACCTTAGTGGAGGGACGCCTGGCTGCCAGAATCACATCACAAACTTCGGGAGGCAAGTCGAAAGGAATCAACTGCCGCCGCTCAATCTCCACGCAAGCAGGTGGAGACTGGACAGGTTCGGGTGGAGGACCGTCCCCTGCTGCTGCGACAGAAGATCCTCCCGAAGAGGCAGACGGATCGGGGGATCCACGCTCATATTGAGTAGCTCGGGATACCAAACTCTTCGAGCCCAGTCCGGAGCCACAAGAATGACTTTGGCCCGGTCGCGTCGAATCTTCAACACTCTGGGTAGAAGTGGTATAGGCAGAAAGGCGTACAACAGACCACAACTCCACTCGCGACGAAAAGCGTCGCCGAGCGAGTGCCGCCTTGGAAATTCCAACGCGCAGAACTGCAGACATTGCGCGTTCTCTTCGGTGGCGAACAGATCTAACCAAGGCTCTCCCCACTGCTGAAAGAGACCTTGCGCCACCTCCGAGTGAAGACGCCATTCGTGATCCATCATGCACCTGCGGCTGAGTTCGTCCGCCCTGGCGTTCAGGGAACCTGCCAGGTGTTGAACCATCAGGAATATGCCCTGATGTTCCAGCCATGTCCAAAGGCGCAGAGCCTCCTGACATAGGGTCCACGACCCCACCCCGCCCTGTTTGTTGCAGTACCACATGGCGGTGGTGTTGTTGAACACCTGCACTACCGTCCCTTTGACAGAGGGAAGGAATGCCTCGAGTGCAAGTCGAATCGCCCGGAGCTCCAGAAGGTTGATATGGAGCCGGGACTCCACCGGAGACCAGAGGCCTCTGATCTCCGCCTCTCCCATGTGACCGCCCCATCCCAGAAGGGACGCGTCCGTCACAACTGTGTGCTCTGGCTGGGGAAGGGAGAGGGATCTGCCCATGACCCATTGCCGGTTCGAGAGCCACCACTGCAACTGTTTTGCAGTCCCCTCCGAGATCTGGACGTGATCGGACAGGTTGCCCTGGTGCTGCGCCCACTGGAACTTCAGGTCCCACTGCAGAGCCCGCATATGCCATCTGGCATGATCGACCAGCAGGATGCAGGAGGCCATGAGGCCCAGCAGCCTCAGGGTCATCCGTACCGAAACCCAGGATAGAGGCCGAAAGATCGGAATCATAGCCTGAATATCCCGGACTCGCCGTTCGGAAGGATAGATCCGAAACTGCGTCGTGTCCAGAACTGCTCCGATGAAAAGGAGCTGTGGAGAAGGAATCAGGTGCGACTTCGGCACGTTGATGGAGAACCCCAGCGAGTGCAGGAGTTCGGCCGTAGTCTGGAGGTGGGAGACGACTGCCTGGGACGAGCCCGCCTTCAGCAGCCAGTCGTCGAGGTAGGGGAAGACTGGAAACCCTGCCCGGCGCAGATGAGCTGCGACCACAGCCATCACTTTCGTGAACACCCGAGGGGCGCTGGTAAGGCCGAAAGGGAGCACGGTGAAATGAAAATGCTAGAGGCCTACTGTGAACCGCAGGTAACGCCGGTGGGCCGGGGATGTGGAAATATGCGCCCTGCAAGTCCAACGCTACCAACCAGTCTCCAGGGTCGAGGGCAGTCAAGACCTGAGCTAGGGTGAGCATCTTGAACTTCTCCTTCCAGAGGAAGCGATTGACGTTCCGGAGGTCCAAGATAGGACGCATGTCCTCCTTGTCCTTTTTGGGCACCAGGAAGTAGTGGGAGTAGCAACCACGACCTACTTCTGGGGTCGGAACATGCTCGATGGCCCTCTTGGCCAAGAGGGCCGTGACATCCTTCTGTAGAAGTACCAAGTGATCCCCTGACATGCGGTGGAATTGAGGTGGCATGGCTGGGGGGTGGTCTCGAAGGGGAGGGAGTAGCCCCTTCGGACAATGTCCAAGACCCACCTGTCCGAGGTGATGGGACGCCAGTGGTGAAGGTGATGGCGGACCCTGCCCCCTACTGGCGTGCCGTGCACCGGAAAGGAGGGACTAGGAGGGCTTGGAGGCCGCGAACGGGTTGGAGGTGGTGGCCTGACCCGCACGCTGGTTGCCTGACCCGCCACGGCGGGAGCCACGTCCTCGGCCACGCGAAGACGTTTGCTGCGTGGGCCGGTGGCTGGGCAGCGGACGTGACTGGGCGCCCCTTCCGTGGCCACGAAAGGGGCGAAAAGCAGATGGCTGCGGAGGGCGTACAGCAGAAAGGCCCAGGGACTTGGCTGTAGCCTGCAAGTCCTTAAAGCGCTCCAGCGCATGGTCTGCTTTGTTCCCAAAAAGATAGATCCCATCAAAGGGCATGTCCATAAGAGCGTTTGACATCACCCGAGAAACCAGTGGTTCTCAGCCAGGCGTGACGGCGCAGCGCCACGGTCGTTGCAAGCGATCTGCCCAGCGAGTCGGCGGTATCAAGGCCACATCTGATGGTGTATTTTGCCGCATCTCTTCCCTCCGCAATGGTGCGGGAAAGCAGTGTCTGGACCTCCTCAGGACACTGGGGCAGAACTTGCGCCACAGAGTCCCACAAGGAGTGGGAATATCGGCCCAAGATGCAAGTGGTGTTGACGGACCGCAAGCCAGCACTGGAGGAAGAAAAGACCTTCCCAAATTGATCCAGGCGTTTGGATTCCCTATCCGGGGGAGCGGTAGGGAAGGCGCTTTGGGAAGCAGAGGCTTGGACCACCAAGCTCTCAGGGGTGGGGTGTTGGGAGAGAAACAGGGGGTCGCCCGGAGCAGGGCGATGGCGTCGGGCCACGTTCCTATCCACAGGAGCCCCTGTGGTGGGCTTGGACCAGGTGCCCAAAAGAACGTCTGAAAGCGCCTCGTTAAACGGCAGCAGTGGCTCCGAGGAGGTTGCCGCCGGCTGAAGCACTTCCGTCAGGATGTTAGTCCTGACGGCCACTGTAGGCAACTGGAGATGTAAGGCCCCAGC
Organism: Calotriton arnoldi; assembly: GCA_963921515.1. Taxonomy (NCBI): domain Eukaryota; kingdom Metazoa; phylum Chordata; class Amphibia; order Caudata; family Salamandridae; genus Calotriton; species Calotriton arnoldi. The sequence goes on along the minus strand of CAWUFW010006411.1, from coordinate 607,171 downwards.
TGCTCTACGCAACACTGTTGCAAAATTTGCACCCTCCTCCGTTGCCACGGAAGGAGGAGACAGCATGCCAGAGTCTGGGGAGGTGTCCAGACCACTGGCATCCCCAAGCTCTTCAGCCCAGTCCTGATCAAACTCACATTGCTGTGTGAGAGGGTCATCAGACCCCTCCCAGTCCTCTGCGTCCTCCAATTCTGGTTCAAAATAAGGAGGAGGGACATGTGGGACCCAAGGTCCCATCGGCGTCGGAGCAGGCGTCGAGCGACGCCAGTCCTGCGCCGTGTCCGGATCCGGAGAGAACCGGGGAACGACGCCGCCCGGAGCCCCGGGCGGCGTCGGGAACGGCACCGGAGAGATCGGCGCCGGGGGAGGTGTCGTCAGGTCAACCGGCATCGATCGGGGTTGTGGCAGCGCCGGGGTCGGGGCCGGGACCGAGGCTGGTGTGACAGGCGACGCCGGGACCGGAGTCGCCGGCGGCGCCGGAGAAACCCCATCAGGGCCCGAAGGCGCACCGGGGGGACCTTGAGGCCCGAAGAGGCGGGCCATGGCTGACAGGATCTCCTGCATCTCTGCCGGAGTCGCCCCCAAACCCGGGCAGGACGGGTAATGTGGGGGCGGCTCCACAGGTACTCCCAGAGCCGCGGGGACGGTGCCGACAGGACCCTCAGCCGAGTCACGAGACCGGCGAGGGGAAGTCGTCGAGCGATTACGCTTTTTCGACTTCTTATGCTTCGACTTACCGGAGGAGTGCGAAGACTTGGACCCCGACGACCGATGAGGACTCCGCGACCGGCCCCTCGACCTCTCACGTGACCGTGGCTTGGCGTGGCGCGGAGCCGACTGCCGGACCTTGAGGAGCTTTCGAGACCGCTCTGGCAAAGCCTTCGGATGCAAGGCCCGGCAGTCAGAACACGACTTCGTGTCGTGGTCGTAGCCGAGGCAGTAGAGACAATCCTGATGCGGGTCTGTGATCGACATCATTCGACCACAGGCGTCGCAGGGCTTGAAGCCGGGCATCCCTACCGACACCTTCGGAGTCGAGAGACTTCGAGAAAACAGTGGAAAAAATCACCCAAAAACTTAGTCAAAAAATGACTAGGGCACTGCTCTTCCCGGATCTGCGCTTACTGGCGCGGAAAAAGAAAGAACTGACGTCGGCGCGCAGGGGCGGCGTTTTAGTACTGCACGCGACGTCATCCCGGCGGTGCCGGCGACGGACGCGGAGCCGCACACCGACGCGCAAGGGTACTGCTACGCATAAACTTTCCGGATCCAGCCTGACGCCTGGGGATATTCTAAGGTAAGGAATCTGTCACTAACTTCTCTCTTTCAGATTTATTCCTTATCCAGTATTGGGGTATCTTTCATAGATTCACATGCTTGAATCAGAATAGTAAGCAGTTACGTATATATATTCACGTCAAGAAGAGGCAGGATTTTCATGATATATATGGAAAATGCTACTTACCAGTATGCATGTTCTTGGCATGCAGAGCTGTAGATCCATATACTTGTGCATAGATCTCCATCTGGTGTTGGGCTCGGATGTTTGCACTTTGTTTTTGTCTTGGAAGACGTCTTTGTAGTCACGAGGTAGGTGACTCCTCCTTAGGGTGATAGTGCGCATGGGCATCGACTCCATCTCCAGATTGTTTTGCCATGAAGGGTTATGATGGAGTTAGTAAGAAATAGGAAGAGATGTCCATGTGAATGTATCAAAGTAAGATAGTACTGCAACAGATAGAGGTATCCGGGGAGGCGGGTGGGCGTATATGAATCTACAGCTCTACATGCCAAGAACAGATGCATACTGGTAAGTAGCATTTTCCGTTCGAGGCATATGAGCTGTAGATTATATACTTGTGCATAGACTATACAGCAGTTATCTCCGTAGCGGTGGCTACCTGTATCTGGTGCAGTGGTTTGAAAAAGTGTTCTTAATACAGGCTGGCCCACACTAGCTTGTTGTTTTGCTTGCACATCTACACAATAGTGTTTTGTGAAAGTGTGCGGTGTAGACCAAGTTGCTGCTTCGCAGATGTCATCTAGGGGAATATTCCCTAAGAATGCCATAGAAGCCCCTAGTTTACGTGTGGAATGAGCTCTAGGGGGAATGGTTAATGTGCGTTTGGCTTAAAGATAGCATATTTGGTTGCATTCAACAATCCACCTTGCAATCCCTGCTTTTGAAATGGGATTGCCCTTATGAGGTCGGGGAGAAAGCAACAAAGTTGTTTAGTCTTTCTAAAGGATTTTGTCCTTTCAATGTAGTAAAGTATTGCTCTTTTAACGTCTAGCGTGTGAAGAGCCCGTTCTGCCACCGAGTCTGGTAGAGGGAAAAAAAACTGGCAGTTCAACAGACTGGTTAAGGTGGAAGGCAGAAACGACTTTAGGTAAAAATGTTGGGTTAGGCCTAAGAACCACTTTGTTATGATGGATTTGCAAAAATGGTTCTTGTATGGTTAATGCCTGGAGTTCACCAACTCTTCTAAGATGTGATAGCAACGAGGAAGGCTACTTTCCAAGTGAGGAACTGTAGTTCTCATTTGTGCAGAGGTTCAAATGGGGGACCCAGGAGTCTGGTAAGGACAATATTTAAATTCCATATTGGAGAGGGTGGAACTGTGGGTGGAATTATTCTTTTAAGTCCTTCCATAAATGCTTTGATAGCGGGTACTCTAAACAAAGACGAGTGTTGTCTGTTATGGAGATAAGCTGCTATTGCAGCGAGATGTAGTCTTATGGATGTATATGCTAGGTTACATTGTTGTAGGTGCAAGAGAACAGATAATGTTTTGAATAGAAGCATCTAGTGGATTGATTGTTATTTGTACAGTAAATTGCAAATAGTTTCCACTCTGCTGCGTAGCATGCTCTGGTGGTAGGACGTCTAGCCTCTTTAATGAGGTTCATGCAGTCTGGCGGGAGATTGAGGTAGCCAAACTCTAGGACTTCAGGTGCCAGATCGCAAGGTTGAGTTGACTGGGATCTGGATGTCTTATCTCTCCATGGATTTGAGTGAGAAGCTTGGGTGAGAGGCCTAGCTTTTGATGTGGAACTACTGATAGTTCCAAGAGGGTTGTGAACCATGGTTGTCGGGCCCATGTTGGAGCAACCAGGATCATTTTGAGGGAATGTTGTTTGAGCTTCCGAACCACTAACAGAATTAGTGGGAGAGGCGGAAAAGCATAAGCAAATTTGCCTGACCAGTTCATACATAGCGCATTGCCTTTGGACAATGGGTTTGGATACCTGGACGCGAAGCTTGGGCATTTTGCGTTTTGATGTGTGGCGAACAGATCCATTTCTGGGTGGCCCCACATGTGAAAGAATGGAAGAAGAACTTGAGGATGAAGTTCCCATTCGTGGATCTGCTGTGTTTGACGACTGAGCAGATCTGCAATCTGATTGTGTACTCCTGGGAGGTGTTCTGCAAGGAGATATATGTTTTGCGGAATGGCCCATCTCCATATGCTTTGAGCTAGGTGTGAAAGCTGTAGAGAGTGTGTCCCCCCTGTTTCTGTATGTAGTACATTGCTGTCATGTTGTCTGAACGGACCAGGACAGCTTTGCCTACGAGATGTAGTTGAAAGGATTTTAATGCCAGAAAAATTGCCAGTAATTCCAGGTAATTTATGTGGTGGGCATATGGACCCCTTGTTTTTGCCGAGGGGTCCATATGCCCTGAATGGTATGGTTTTGAAGATGAGCTCCCCAGCCGGTGAGCGATGTGTCTGCTGTTAGCACTATCTGTGGAACCGGGTCGAGGAACGGCCGCCCTTTGCAAAGGATTTGTGTGTTCCACCACTGCAGAAAGCGATGTGTGCGGCTGTCCACCAACACCAGATCTGTTAGCTGACCTTGAGCCTGGTTCCACTGATGTGCCAAACACTCCTGTAAGGGACGCATTTGGAGTCTTGCATAAGGGACGATGAGAATGCAAGAGGCCATCATCCCTATCAACTGCATGAACACTCGAGCTGGTAATCAGTGTTGAAGCTGAAATCTGGATATTAGATTGCATAGTGCTTATCCTGAGAGGGTTTGGGTATGCCAAAACTTTTTAAGTGTTTATCGTAGCTCCTAGGTATTGTTGTGTGTTGGACGGTTGGAGGTGGGATTTGGTGAGGTTCACCGTGAATCCCAAGTCGCGAAGCAGCTGGATTGTTGTGTGTGTTGCACACAGCTGCTGTGTGACTTGGCTTTTATGAGCCAGTCGTCCAGATAACGGAACACGTGAATGTGTTGTCTTCGTAAGTGAGCCGCCACTACTGCGAGGCACTTGGTGAAGACTCTGGGTGCTGTAGTCACCCCGAACGGAAGGACTTTGAATTGGTAGTGTTGACCGTCCACCACGAACCCAAGATATTTCCTGTGAGCGGGGTGAATGGGAATATGAAAGTAGGCGTCCTTTAGATCTAGAGTGGAGAGAAAGTCGCCTTGTTTAAGCAGTGGGAGCACCTGTTGGAGTGACCATGTGGAAGTGGTCTGACTGAATGTAGAGGTTTAACTGTCTGAGGTCCAGTATTGGCCTGAGAGCCGTCCTTTTTTGGGATTAGAAAGTAGAGGGAGTAAACCCCTGTGCCTTGATGAGGTAAGGGGACTGGTTCTATTGCATGTTTTTGTAATAGAGAGAGAACCTCTTGTTTCAGAAGAGTCAGATGTTCTGGGGACATTGGACGTTGTCTGGGAGGGATATTTGGGGGGAGTGGAGGAGAGTTCCAGGCAATAACCATACTGGATAATTTGTCTTACCCACTTGTCTGTTGTGATAGAATTCCAGACAGGTAGGAACTGTGAGAGGTGTCCCCCGACTGGAGTGGGATGATCGGGGGGAAGTGAAGGGAAGTCATTGCTTGGTGGTAGGGGAGTTGCGGGTATTCTTACAGCGACCTCTTCCCTTACCATTGTTGCCTCTGTACCCTCCACGAAAGTATCCTCTGGAGGAATTAGTTTGATTGGGGCTTTTATAGGAAGAAGAGGGATGATCCGAGCCAATAGTTGGAGCCAGCCCTGTAAAAGGAGCGACGAAATGAACCTCTAGGGGAAGGTAATAGCAAGGCCCCCATGGACTTGGCAGTGTCCGTATCCTTTTTCATCTTCTCTAAAGATGGATCAACTGTGTGCCCAAAAAGATGCTCTTGGTCAAAAGGCTGATTAAGAATAGCTGACTGCACTTCCTGCTTGAATCCGGAGATTCGGAGCCAAGCGTGCCTGCGTAGCAAAACGCTGGTATTAATAGCACGAGATGCCTTATCAGCCGCATCAAGCGCACATTTGATAGATGTATTTGTTATTAATTTTCCCTCCTGTATAAGGTCATTAGCTTTGTCTTTATATATTGGACAGGAAGATGTTGCATAAGCTTTTCAAGCTCATCATAGTGAGCTCTGTCATATCTGGCCAACAAAGCTTGGGCATTGGCAATCCGCCAATGATTTGCCGCCTGTGACGAGATACGTTTTCCAGATGCGTCTGAGTTTGGATTCCTTATCAGGAGGAGGGGTGTCGCCTGTGCCTTGTGAATTTGCCCTCTTGCGTGCATTAGAGCCCACAAGAGAATCTAAAGGGACCTGACCTTTAATGTACACTGGGTCAGTGGGAGCTGCCTTATATTTTTTGTCTACCCTGGTGTTAAGAATACTAGCTGACGGGGTCCTGTTTTAGCATGCCTTTTAACATTGGCAGGGTGTGCGTGGACTTGTGTGGGTGCAAATGTTTCCAATAAAAAGTCTTCCTCTAAAGGGTCAGAGTGTAATTGTACCCTGTGATATTGAGCAGCTCTATTAATTAGTTGCGCAAACCCAATATTGTCATCTGGTGGTGATGGCCTTGAGGGATAGAGGTCCGGGTCATTGTGTGGGTCGGGATCTGTGTTGTAATCATCCCAAGGATCTGTATTGTGTGGAATGGTATGTGCGTCATCATCCTTATCTGGATCTCCATCCCCACCCTCATCAGTATAATCATCTTCATCATCAGGTGGTTGAGGTGAAAATGTATGTTGTGGGGAGTATGTTGGAGAAATTAGCAGATTTGGATCAGCTGGAGAAGGAGAGAGAGGTGGAGAAGTATTACTGCCCATCTCCTTTCGCTTCAGGGGTATTTCAGGATCTTCTGAAGTGTCCAATACTCTTTTTAGGAAGCTTGGCGACAACTTTGCCAGTTTCCGGGTCAATGTAGAGCGTTTTTTGCTGTGGATCCGAAAAATCTGGTAGAGGCTGTTGTGTGGGTACAATGTCCTTTTTCGGTGCTGAAGACTTAGGGTCAGAATGTTGTTTAGACCGGGTCTCTGAAGCTTTTTGTGGGGTCTTGGACTCCTTAGCTTTTGGTATAGGGGTTTGTTCGGCTCCGAAGGTTTGTTCGGCTCCGAAGGTTCGTTCGGCTCCGAAGGTTCGTTCGGCTCCGAAGGTTCGTTCGGCTCCGAAGGTTCGTTCGGCTCCGAAGGTTCGTTCGGCTCCGAAGGTTTGTTCGGCTCCGAAGGTTTGTTCGGCTCCGAAGGTTTGTTCGGCTCCGAAGGTTTGTTCGGCTCCGAAGGTTTGTTCGGCTCCGAAGGTTTGTTCGGCTCCGAAGGTTTGTTCGGCTCCGAAGGTTTGTTCGGCTCCGAAGGTTTGTTCGGCTCCGAAGGTTTGTTCGGCTCCGAAGGTTTGTTCGGCTCCGAAGGTTTGTTCGGCTCCGAAGGTTTGTCCGGCTCCGAAGGTTTGTCCGGCTCCGAAGGTTTGTCCGGCTCCGAAGGTTTGTCCTTTGTTTCGACGCCGAGAGCTTCGGCGTCTAGGCTGTTTTAGGTGCCGAGGAAGAAGGGCGCGGCACCTCTTTGGTTTTGGACTTCGGTGTCGAAGGTGATTTTTCGGCACCGGAATGAGGTTGGCTCGATTCCGAGCCAGAAGGCTTTTCTTTTGGTTTCATAGACCGAGGGTGGGGCGTCTGAAATGTGTTGTCGGTGTCGACCTGAGCACGAGGGCAAAGGTGTTACCGGAGCCTTAGGTTTGGTTTTGGTTGGGAGAGGGGTTTCGGTACTCACGGACCGCTGAGCCGGGGTGACTGTCTCGTCTTCGACATCGGAGTCGTCGGCTTCGAAGACGGAGATGTGTCCATCAGCTTGTTGCTCCGGCTGGAGATTGGGATCTGCTCCGAAGATGTCCAGAATTGAGCTGCTTCCGCGAGACATTTCGTGACGTCGAGCCCGACGGTCACGGATGGGTTTCTTTGACCTGAAAGATGCACAGGCCTCGCAGTTCTTGTCTTCGTGCTCCGGGGAGAGGCAGAGGTTACAAACCTCGTGTAAGTCCGTGTGTGGGAACTTAGCACCACACCCGGGGCATTTTTTGAAAGGAGTTCTTTCCATTGACTGCTGGCGTGGTCGGCGCAGATAGGCCCAACGGCCCGCGTCGAAGATGGAGGATTTTATATTTCCCGAAGATACGCGTCGAAAAGGGAACGCGATCAAGACAATACAGTCGAGTGGTGAGGGATTGCGCGTCGAAGGGGTTTCGAGAACGACACCGAACCGGAGCACAACAAATCACATCCGAACCCGATGGCGGAAAAAAACAATCTGCAGAAGGAGTCTATGCCCATGCGCATTATCTTCCTAAGGAGGAGTCACCTACCTCGTGACTACAAAGACTTCTTCCAAAACAAAAACAAAGTGAAAACATCCGAGCCCAACACCAGATGGCGATCTATGCACAAGTATACGATCTACAGCTCATATGCCTCGAACATTTTGTTATATCAACTATATGAATTTAAAAACCACAACCACACATACATCTCCTGCTTGTATTTTTTTTTTTATGATATAATTCTTCTATTTAAAGAGGCTTACCTTATTGAAATAGGTTTCGTAGCACTGACAGTCCCACAGCTGCGTCAGCCCGCAGCGCTGATTCCAGGCAGTAATACTGCGTAAACGTGTGTGTTTGACATTGCAGCTCTGCAGATCTTTTCTAGTGGTACTCCAGCAAACGTAGCAGCTGATGTGGAGTTAGCCCAGGTGGAGTGCGCCTTGACAGTCCTTGACAATGGTTTGCCAGCTTTGTCGTGACAAAATTGGATTGTGCTCACTATCCATCTGGCGATAGCTTTAGAAACTGCAACGCCCTGGCGGCCTTGCCCATAGGCTACGAATAGCTGATCTGACTTGTGTACAGCTTTAATCCTTTATAAGTAGAATTTAAGACATCTTTTGACGTGTGAAGCGTTCTCTCTGCAGGAGAAGGATTCGGGAAGAAAATTCTTAGAATGACTGGTTCGTTCAAATGTAATTGAGAGGGAACCTTAGGGATGAATTTAGGATTCGTCCTGAGAATGACCTTTTCGTCCGTGAAGCGCAGGAATGGATGCGCTATGGTAAAAGCTTGTATTTCACTAACCCCTCTTGTTGATGTGAGGGCTAAATGGAGAGCTACTGTCCATGTTAAATATTTTATATATGCCTCATGGATGGGCTCAAAGGGTCGTTTCAGTAGTTGTGATAGAACTACATTTAAATGCCACTCCGGGGGTGGAGCTCGGATAGGTGGGAAAGTTCGAAACAGTCCTTTCAGAAATTGTTTTATGATTCTTTACGAGCATAAGGATGGGTATTTAGATGTCTATATCTAGATATAGCAGTGAGGTGAACTTTTACTGAAGAGTATGCCAATCCAGATTTTGCGAAGGATAGGAAATAAGGTAATACTTCTTCTGAAGCAGAGAAATGGATGTACTTGATTACGCCGGCACCATAGGCAAAAATCGCTTCCATTTTAGTCTGTATGACTTATTGGTGCTGTCAGCACGGGACCTAGTGACTATGTCTTTGCATTCCTGTGAAATGCTCAGATCTTTAAATTCGAAGAATTCAGGAGCCACGCATGTAACTGCAGAGTCGCTGGCTCCGGATGACATATATGACCCTGGTCAACAGTGTTGGTAACCGGCGGATGGGCTGAGCTTCTGAGAAGAGGAGAAGTTCCATGTACAAATGCTGTCTGAGCCACCTGGGGGCTATTAGAAGAAGGCGAGTGTTCCCATTTCGTTTTCGGGAGGACCCTGGGTATTAGAGGAATGGGGGGAAAAGCGTATGCATAGATTAAAGACCAGAGCATTCCCCCCCCGAGTGTTTGGGAGAGGGAAACTGCTTATGAAGAATCGACATTTGGAGTTGATTTGGGTCGCAAACATATCTAATGCTGGCTTTCCCCAGACTGCAAATATCCTGTCTAGTTGGTTCTGTTCTAGTTCCCACTCGTGGCAGCGGTCTTTGGTTCTGCTCAAAGTGTCGTCCATGGTATTCCCAAGTCCTGGAACATGCTCAGCTGTTAGAGATATTCTGTGAAGTCAACCAGCTCCATAGCTGCTGGGCGTCTTGTGAGAGACCGGGATTTGGTTCCTCCTTGCTTGTTGATGTAAAACATGCTTGTGGTGTTGTCCATGCAGATCAAAACCGATGAGCCCTGTATTCGAGGGAGTAAAGACTGAAGGGAGAGAAAAATGGCTTTCAGCGCCAACCTGTTCATATGCATTTGACGTTGGATCGAGGACCACTTTCCTTGAATCTGCAGGTCTTGCAGATGCCCTCCCCAACCTTCCATAGAAGCATCAGTTGTCACTATGTATTTTGGAATCACTGGTAGAAAGGAGAGGCCCTGGGACAGATGTGATTCTAGTGTCCACCATTCGAATGCCTCCTTCATGCGTGGGGTGATAGTTAGCACGTCGTCGAAATATCCTGTGGTTTGAACCCATTGACATTGAAGTTCTTCTTGGAGATGCCTCATATGTAGGCGAGCTAGTGGTACCAAGTCGATTGCTGAGGACAGTAGAGACGTGAATATTCTCACAGAAGCGTACTTTTTTCTGGAAAGTTTGAGTGCCAACGCTTGTAACCGCTGTTGTCTTTCCTAGGAGAGGAAAGCTTTGCTCTGAATGGTGTCCAAGTTGGCCCCTAGAAATTTAATTGTCCGACTTTGGAGATAGACGATTTTTGATGATTTATCGAGAGTCCTAATTTGAGGAACAGATCTAAACAATCGTCTGGCAGCCTTACCTAGACTAGCTGATGGGGCTTTCAGCAGCCAATCGTCTAAGTATGGGAATACTTGATGACCCTTGTTCCATAAGGCCGCTGCCACAGGAGCCAGAAGCTTCGTAAAAATTTGTGGAGCCGATTTGAGGCCAAAGGGAAGGACTCTGAATTGATGGTGGGTACCAGCACTGTGAATCGGAGGAATTTTCTGTGCTTTGGATGTATAGGAACATGAAAATACTTGTCTTCTAGATCCAATGGAGTCATGAAATCTCCGCTGTTGAGGCGTCGCAGGATATCGGAGAGCGTGACCATCCTGAACGTTTGACTTTTGAGGAATTAGTTTAATTTCCTGAGGTCTAAGATGGGTCTCCACTCTCCCGATTTTTTGCGAATAACGAAGAAGCAGGAGTAAAAACCTTTCCTTCTCTGAAGAAATGGGACTCTATTGCCCCTTTCTGGAGCATAATCTTTGCTTCCTTCTTGAAGAAGTGAAGACGAGGGGGGTGCGATCCCCTGGGTGGAGTGTTTTGAGGGATTTGGGTAAATTCCAAAGTGTGGCCATAAGAGAGAAGATCCAGTACCCACTTGTCTGATGTGATATTGCGCCACTGATGGATATGGTTGGCATTCTTCGCACCGGCTGGGAAGGGGTAAAACGTAACTGGTAACCTGTTGTGATCACTGTTTGAGACCAGAGTCGTGGGCTTGCGACGCTGGCTTTCGTCTGGAGCACTGTCTGGAGAAACTGTTGCTGGTTGTGGGTAGGATTGTTGTTGATATCCTTGGCGATACTGTGGTTGGTAGAATTGGTAAGTCTGAGTAGGTTGGTAGTTCCCTCTGTATCCAGAGAAACAACGGCCTCGAGCTCCCCGAAAGGGCACTTGACGGTACTGAAGGGTACCAAGCGCTTTGGCAGTGTACATATCTTTCTTTGTTGTAAGAGCTTCATCTATGTGACTGCCGAATAGGCCATCGCCGTTGTATGCCATCTCCAGAATTTTTGACTGTACTTCTGGGCGAAAGGATGTTGCCCTTAGCCACCCCTGGTGTCTTAAAACGGCCGCACCAGCTAGTTGGCGAAAGCTTGTAGTGGCTATATCCATAGCGCAGTCTATAATTTCGGCCGCTGCGCGTTCTCCCTCTGCAAGGATCTTATTAAACTCTTACTTATTTTCCTCTGGAATAAGATCTCTCATTGTTCCCATATCGGACCACATTTGCCGATCGTTGCTGCCCAATGGCCAATGCATTAGAAGCTCTGACAGATCGCCACCATTGAGGAAAATCTTTTTACAATGGAGTCTAAACGGCGACCCTCTTTATCCGGAGGAGATGTGATGGGAGTAGATGGGTATTTTGATCTCCTTTGTGCTGCCTGTGAGATCACAGAGTCAGGTTTGGGGTGACCTGTGAGACATAAAGGGGAATCCTCCAGTGCCCTGAATTTTTTGTCCAGTCTTGGTAGCACCGGAATCAGAGGCTGACGTCTTCATTACCTTAATACCCTCTTGTCAAATATAATCTGATGGGTATTGACCTGACTGATTCTTCTTTAAAATCATAAAGAAAGCAATCTGATTGTTTTACAACTGTAGGCAAGTGGAATCTGGCTGTAGCTCTGTACATTATGTTATGGAAACCTCCAATATCCTCCGGAGGGGAGTCTGAAGGACGACGAGGAGGGGACGGTGTTGGTACTACATAGTCATCCCATTCATCCGTAGGCGGAGGACGATCATGGATCGCTCACCTCCTCAGGCTCTTCTTCAGAGGTGGCAGGATCCTCTCTAGAAGGCAGAGGAATAATGGAACGTGGCGTCAGCCTGGGCGTGGCAGGAGGTGGTGTCAGAGGAGCCACCGATGGAGGGGGTGGCACTGTGACACTGTCCTCTTGAGGAGGAAACCTCCTTTTGTAATCCGCCAACATACTCTGTAAGTCCACTAATAGGGAAGGAAGCAGTTGGGCAGGTTGTTGCCTCGGCTATTCATAGTATCTAAATTGATGATATTGTGTATGAGGGACTGGATACTGTTGATAGTATTGCTCCTCATAGTAAGTCTTCATCCTCTTCCTGACACTTTACATTTAGTTCGGAAGGGCTATGCGCAGTCCCTAATGGGCCATCATCATCAGGGTCTTCCACATCTAACAGATGACTTGGAGCTAGTGTAGAAATTTTTGGTGTCTGAAACTCAAGTTGTGTAGATTGCAAAACGGAGTTGACGGGCCCGTAGACTAAATTGGAATCATTGTCTATGCAGTCGACGGTGGAATTATCGTCGGAGTCGTCAGGATTGCCGTCGAGGGTGGAGTTGCAGTCGACGATGTAGCTTTCGCCGACGATGGAGCCGTCGACGGTGGAGTCGTCGTCAATGCTGGGGTCTTTGTCGAAGTATTGGTTGACGATGAAGACTTCGTCGACGGTCTCGACGATGAGGGAATCTTCGTCGACGGTGGTGTCAGTCAACGGAGTAGACGTCCACGATGGAGGTAATGTCGACTGTATGGAACCTTTAATACTTGCTGAAGTAGTACACACCGTCGACTGTCTCGACGACGACAGAGTTGTCGTCTGTGTTGTTGAAGTAGTCGGCGTAGACGGTGAGCTTGATGCCGATGAGGACTTGTGACTGATTTTGCGCCTGGAATGACTTGAAGATTCCGGTTTTTCCTTAGAGGTCCTCGAAGAATGAGGGGAACTTATCTCTGAGGAGACCTTAGGCTGTTTCTCCTTTGTTAGAGATTCTCTGGTCAGATGAGACTTTAGAATGTTTCCTGTTCTCTTCAGGCTGACCCTCAGGCGACCTGGGCCTCTTATGAGTCTTTGAGGACATGTCGCTCTCAACATCTGATGAAGCCCCCTGCTTCCTCTTCAGCCACAACAAAAGTCTGCCCTCTGTCTTTAAGGGTCTTTGTTGAAAAAGTGCGGCATATTTTACACTGTTTTGCCTCATGATGGGGCTAGAGGCAATAGATGCATATTCTTGTGGGCATCTACGTGAACTTTTCTTTCCGCAGGATTTACAAGGTCTAAATAATACTTACTTATCAGATATATATATATATATATATTCACTGAAAAAACCATAGGTTTTAGGGACAGTTATAGTTAGTTGGACATTGCACTCGTACAAAACCCGTGAAATTCCCCCGTTATAGTTTGTTCAGCTAACTATAACTCGCGCCCCCGCAATGCACTGCTGACGTCACATATTACATCACTCATGACATGGTCAGTGACATCACTGATGACATCACTGATGACATCATCCAGTGATTGTGTTTCTGTAAAGTTTAAATATTTTTAATATATATAGGGAAAGGCGTATTGAAGAATGAGTGGGTGTATAAGTGTCTGTATGGATGATTTAGTAGGTGCGTGACTAACTCGATAAGTGAGTGATTAAACGTATCTTACTGAATGCATGGGTTAGTGACTAAACTGGGTGAATGTCTGTATCCGTCTGTCTGGTGCTGTGTAAGTGGCTGCATGGGTTTGTGAATAGCTACATGAGTGTCTATATGAGTTGATTGGTTGTCTGAGTATCTGTATGGGTGCCTGAGTGTTTGTGTGGGAGGGGTGTGTGCGACTGTGCATAGATGTGTGAGTGGGTGATTCACTGGGTGGATGGTTTCAAGAGTGCATCTGTGATAGACTGTATGGGTGGTTAAGTGTGTGTAAGAGTGTGTTAGTGAGTGAATGTATGTCCCAGTGGTACATGTGTGAGTAACTACATATGTGAAAGGCAGTATATATGTGTGTTGGAGTATATAAATAGCTATAAGCAAGAGTGTTTGATTGTGAGAGTGACTGTATGGATGAGTGTGTGCTTGTATCAGTGATTGTATCAGAGCGTAAGAATGTGCTAGCATTTGTATGAGTAAGTGAGCTGGTGTGTGTATAACTGTATAGGTGAGTAAATGGCAGTGTGTTTAATTATTTGCATGACTGACTAGGTGTGTGAGTACCTCTATGGATGAGTGGCGGTGTGTGTGTGTCTATATAGGAGTATGAGTGCATATGATAGTCCTGTACTGAGTGACCGTAAGTATGATTGACTGTACGGGTGAGTGAGTGGATGTGTGTGTAGACCTAAGAATCAGTGAGTGGGTATGTAGTTATTGGTGTTGGAGTGTATGGTTTTGCGAATGGCAGTTTGTAATTTAGAGTGGGTGTATCAAAGGTTATATTAGGGTGTGAGGTGGTGCATCAGATTATCACATGGATGATGTCATCAGTGATGTCATCAGTGATGTCACTGGCCATGTCATGAGTGATGTAATATGTGACGTCATCAGCAGTGCATTGCGGGGGCGCGAGTTATAGTTAGCTGAACTAACTATAACGGGGGAATTTCACGAGTTTTGTACGAGTGCAATGTCCAACTAACTAGAACTGTCACTAAAACCTATGGTTTTTTCAGTGAATTTGTAAGGTTTTTTAAATGCTAATTTCTAACTATAACAGGTCTGAAACCTATGGTTTTTTTCAGGGAATTTCAAAGGTTTTGTAAATGACAATTTTTAAATGTATTAATTGTCATATTTATTTTTTTGATACTGATTTACTACATTTTTTTAAACTATTTATTTTTAGATATTTTATTTTTTAAATTACATTGTAATTACATTATACATTACAAAATATACTTTCTCAGAATGAATTACTTTAGTTTAAATACTTTGCAAATAGGCAATAGACTTTTAAGTACAGTAGTTACAGTTGTTGCAATGGGCAACACAATTTCAAACACAATGCAACATTGAGCTCAATGTGAATTTCTAGCTAAATGCAATTAGTTACTTTATGGATTACTTTTCTAACCACAGGACTGGATCCTAGATTCAGTCCTGGGACATCTCCTGTAAACAGTTGAGTAAAAGCGTTTGTTACAGTAGTGATTTTTAAGGAATATTATTGTATTTTAAAAGTTGACACTTAGAAACTTTTTCACATAGAATCACCAATGTTATCCTACAGGAGGAAATTCACTTAGCAGGTAAGTAGTGTTATTGTTACTTTTTCTTACTCAGTGTTGGATCCTAGATCCAGCAATGGTGCATCTCCTGTAAACAGTCGAAAGAATGCGTTTAAGTCATACAGGCGATTTTTAAGGAATATTTGTAGTTTGTGAAAATCGACACTTTGAAACTTTTCTGCTGAAAACCAGACAATGGATTCCTATTGAAGGAAATTTAAGTTACTGGTAAGTACGGTTAGAATTACTTTTCAGGATCAGTACTGGGCTGAAAGATGCAGCACTGAGGTCTCTCCTGATAACAGGTGAGTAAATCGGAATTCGTAGTTCGGATGATTTTAGAGGAATATTTGCACAATGGTGAAGGAAGGGGGTGGGGCCTGAGGTGACATGTCTGCAAACACACCCAGTGGCGCGTTTTAAGTTGGAGAATTAATTCCTCCTCAATCCCGAGGGTCCCTAGGGGCCAACTAGCCCACCAGATACCTCTAGTGTGCCCCAGACAGCTGCGTTGCAGAGAGGTGTTCAGAGGCCACGCCCCTTTTTACAACACTCTGCAACGCAGCTCTGTGGCGCTTACTGGAGGTACCTGGTGGGCTAGTTGGCCCCCAGGGACCCTCAGGATTGAAGGGAATTTAATTCCCCATCTTAAAACGCGCCACGGGGCCTGTTTGCACACACGTCACCTCAGGCCCCGCCCCCTCCCTTCACCACTGTGCAAACGCGCCCCGTGGCGCGTTTTAAGTCGGGGGATTAACTCCCCTTAAATCCTGAGGGTCCCTGGGGTGCAACTAGCCCACCAGCTACCTACATTAAGCGCCACAGAGCTGCGTTGCAGAGAGGTGTAAAAAGGGGCATGGCCTCAGAACACCTCTGCAACGCAGCCCCCTGGCGCATACTGGAGGTTCCTGGTGGGCTAGTTGGCCCCCAGGGACCCCCAGTATTCAAGGGGTCGTTTCCCCCTCTGCAAACGCGCCAGGGGGCGCGTTTGCAGAGTGCTGACAAGGAGGGGGCGTGGCCTCCGGCGCGATACCAGATTTTTTTATTTTTTTTTAAAGGGGGCTGAGTGGCCCCCCTTCTTTGTAATTATTTTGGGCCCTGGGGACCCCATCCCCCAGGGCCTTGACCCCCTTTTATTTATATAACAAAATAAAATAAAAAAATAAAAAATAATAAAAAAAAGGTACGGGAAGGGGACCGCGTGGGCCCCCCTCCCGTGGCCAATTTCGACCCGGGGACCCCATCCCCCGGGTCATTGCCACCTTATTTATTTTTTTAATTTTAATGGAGGGGCCGGCCTTTATTTTTTTATTATTATTTTTGGGGAGGGGGGCCGCGTGGACCCCCTCCCGGGCCACTACTTGCCTTGGGGACCCCATCCCCCGGGGCTGGCCCTATCCTTTGGGGTCCGTGGGGGGACCCCAACTCCCCCACGGACCCTGACTGCTCCCCGCCTCCTGCGGGAGCCGGCATTGCTTTTCCACATGGGGAGCTGCTAAGATGCAGCTCCCCGTGTGGAAAAGCAATCGTCTTTCGTTTTTGGAAGAGAGAGCAGGTTTCCTGCTCTCTCTTCCAAAAACCAAAGCAGTTTGCTATGGCAGGACGGGAGCCGCGAGGCTCCCGCCCTGCCATAGCAAACCTCAGTGTCCCGGGGGTAGGCACCCGGGACACTGCAGTAGCCGGCCCTGGGGGAGGTGGTCCCTAGGGCCATCAAGGGCTCCAGGAGGGAGGAGGGAGGAGGGAGGAGGGAGGAGGGAGGAGGAGGGAGGAGGAGGGAGGAGGGAGGAGGGAGGGGAGGAGGAGGGAGGAGGGAGGAGGAGGGAGGAGGGAGGGGAGGAGGAGGGAGGTGGGAGGAGGGAGGGAGGAGGAGGGAGGGGAGGAGGAGGGAGGGGAGGAGGAGGGAGGGGAGGAGGAGGGAGGGGAGGAGGAGGGAGGGGAGGAGGGGAGGAGGGGGGTGGTGTCGCGCGGCCCCCCTCCCTCCATGTTCAAAGCCCCGGGGAGGTGGTGGTCCCTGGGGCTCCGTAACGGACCCCCATATTTAACTCTTTAGTGCCCCGGGGAGGTGGTGGTCCCCGGGGCGTGTGGGGGGGCTGGAGCCCCCCCACACGTACTTTTTAAATAAAAAAAAAGCCCAAGGGGGTGGCGGTACCCGGGAGGGCCAGAGAACCCTCCCGCACCATTTGTTTTTAAAGCCCCGGGGGGTGGCGGTCCCCGGGGCTTGGGGGGGCCTCAGAGGCCCACCCATTCATTAAAATTATAACCCCCGCATGCCCCCGGGACTTGGCCCGCCCGGGGGCCAATTAACAACGAAGCGAGGGAGACCGCGCTTCGTTTTTGTTTTTCCGGCGGGATTCGCGCACCCTAAGCGCATCCCGCCGAGTTTTTTTTTTTTTTAAATGCTTTTTTCTGCCAAGGGGGTCCTTGTGGGACCCCCTGAGCAGACCTAGGGGGTCAGGGTGTTTCTACCCTGCCCCCTTTTTGCGCTTTGCGCACTTGTTTCTGTCCCTCGGTTCTACCGAGGGACAAAATGGCTGCCAACACTTCCTGATGCACAAGTTACTAACTTGTGTAACGATATATCTGTAAGAGACAGTAGTTAGTGACAGATTCCTTACCTTAGAATATCCCCAGGCGTCAGGCTGGATCCGGAAAGTTTTCGCGTAGCAGTACCCTTGCGCGTCGGTAGGCGGCATCGTGCGGCTCCGAGTCAGTCGTCGGCGTCGTGATCGCCGTGATGACGTCGCGGGCAGTACTTAGACGCCGCCCCTGCGCGCTGACGTCAGTTCTGTACACGACTTTCCGCGCCAGGAACGCAGAGCCATGCAAGAAGCTGACATAGGTGTCTGAAAAATACTAGGGCCCTGAAAGGGATGTCCTTAACCCTAGAAATCAGTTCGCAGAACGGGGAGGATGGGTGGGCGGTAGTGAATCTGTCACTACTGTCTCTTACAGATATATCGTTACACAAGTTAGTAACTTGTGCATCTGAAAGAGACACGTTAGTGACAGATTCCTTACCTTAGAATAGATACCCCAGCAATACCAACCCCGGTGGTGGGTCTGCGAACAAAAATCAGACAAGGAAGTCCCGGAGGACAGAACGGCCAAAGAAGCCGTCCCTCCAGACCTGACTGTCAAGGCAGTAATGCTTTGTAAACGTGTGCAGCGAGGCCCACGTAGCTGCCTGACAGATAACCTGCAGCGGAACACCGCGGCCCAAAGCCGTGGTAGCAGCCGCTTGCCCTGGTGGAATGGGCACGCAGCCCAACAGGAGGCTCCTTCTTAGCCAAAGAATAGCAGGCCTTGATGCACAAGGTAACCCAGCGGGAGATGGTTCGTTTGTGCACCGCCCGACCTTTTAGCGCCCACGTAGCCAACAAAGAGCTGGTCATCCACCCGGAAGTGTTTTGTGCGGTCGATATAGAAAGAGAGCGCACGTTTTGGGTCCAGACGGTGGAGCCTCTCTTCCTCTCTGGAAGGATGCGGAGGCGGAAAGAAGGTAGGCAAAGTGATGGTCTGCCCAATGTGGAAGGCAGTAACCACCTTTGGCAAGAAGGACGGACGCGTCCGAAGAACAACCTTGTCTGGATGGACAGAAAGGGAGGTTTGCATGATAGAGCCTGGAGCTCACTCACCCGCCGAGCGGAGGTGATGGCCACCAGAAAGGCTGTCTTCAGAGTCCGAAGACGAAGAGGACAGTTATGTAGAGGTTCAAAGGGAGCGCACATTAAAAAGGTAAAAACCAAGTTCAAGTCCCACTGAGGCATCACAAACGGAACAGGAGGGAAGAGGTGAGTAATGCCTTTTAAGAACCTGTTAACAACAGGGGACTTGAAAAGGGAGGGCTGATCAGGGAGCCTGAGGAAGGCCGAGATAGCACAAAGATAACCCTTGATGGTACCCAGGGCAGAACCCTGTTGGGCCAGAGAAAGAAGGAACAGAAGGACCTCAGAAAGAGGGGCAGAAAGGGGTTCACAGCCTTTGCTGTGCACCATGCCACAAATTTGTTCCACCTGCAGGCGTATACCACCTTAGTGGAGGGGACGCCTGGCTGCCAGAATCACATCACAAACTTCGGGAGGCAAGTCGAAAGGAATCAACTGCCGCCGCTCAATTTCCACGCAAGCAGGTGTAGACTGGACAGGTTCGGGTGGAGGACCGTCCCCTGCTGCTGCGACAGAAGATCCTCCCGAAGAGGCAGACGGATCGGGGGATCTACGCTCATACTGAGTAGCTCGGGATACCAAACTCTTCGAGCCCAGTCCGGAGCCAAAAGGATGACTTGGGCCCGGTCGCGCCGAATCTTCTTCAACACTCTGGGTAGAAGTGGTATAGGCGGAAAGGCGTACAATAGACCGCAACTCCACTCGTGACGAAAAGCGTCGCCGAGCGAGTGCCGCCTTGGAAATTCCAACGCGCAGAACTGATGACATTGCGCGTTCTCTTCGGTGACGAATAGATTAAACCAAGGCTCTCCCCACTGTAGAAAGAGTCCTTGCGCCACTTCCGAGTGAAGACGCCATTCGTGATCCATCATGCACCTGCGGACTGAGTTCGTCTGCCCTGGCGTTCAGGGAACCTGCCAGGTGTTGAACCATCAGGAACATGCCCTGATGTTCCAGCCATGTCCAGAGGCGCAGAGCCTCCTGACAAAGGGTCCACGACCCCACCCCGCCTTGTTTGTTGCAGTACCACATGGCGGTGGTGTTGTTTGAACACCTGCACTACCTTCCCTTTGACAGAGGGAAGGAATGCCTTGAGTGCAAGTCGGATCGCCCGGAGCTCCAGAATGTTGATATGGAGCCGGGACTCCGCCGGAGACCAGAGGCCTCTGATCTCCGCCTCTCCCATGTGACCGCCCCATCCCAGAAGGGACGCGTCCGTCACAACTGTGTGCTCTGGCTGGGGAAGGGAGAGGGATTTGCCCATGACCCATTGCCGGTTCGAGAGCCACCACTGCAACTGTTTTGCAGTCCCCTCCGAGATCTGGACGTGATCGGACAGGTTGCCCTGGTGCTGCGCCCACTGGAACTTCAGGTCCCACTGCAGAGCCCGCATATGCCATCTGGCATGATTGACCAGCAGGATGCAGGAGGCCATGAGGCCCAGCAGCCTCAGGGTCATCCGTACCGAAACCCAGGATAAAGGCTGAAAGATCGGAATCATAGCCCGAATATCCCGGACTCGCCGTTCGGGAGGATAGGCCCGAAACTGCGTCGTGTCCAGAACTGCTCCTATGAAAAGGAGCTGTGGAGAAGGAATCAGATGCGACTTCGGCACATTGATGGAGAACCCCAGCGTGTGCAGGAGTTCGGCCGTAGTCTGGAGGTGGGAGACGACTGCCTGGGACGAGCCCGCTTTCAGCAGCCAGTCGTCGAGGTAGGGGAAGACTGAAACCCCTGCCCGGCGCAGATGAGCTGCGACCACCGCCATCACTTTCGTGAACACCCGAGGGGCACTGGTAAGGCCAAAGGGGAGCACGGTGAACTGAAAATGCTCGAGGCCTACCGTGAACCGTAGGTAACGCCGGTGGGCCGGCAGGACGAGGATGTGGAAATAAGCGTCCTGCAAGTCCAACGCTACCAACCAGTCTCCAGGGTCGAGGGCAGTCAAGACCTAAGCTAGGGTGAGCATCTTGAACTTCTCCTTCCGGAGGAAGCGATTGACGTTCCGGAGGTCCAAGATAGGACGCATGTCCTCCTTGTCCTTTTTGGGCACCAGGAAGTAGTGGGAGTAGCAACCACGTCCTACTTCTGGGGTCGGAACATGCTCGATGGCCCTCTTGGCCAAGAGGGCCGTGACTTCCTTCTGCAGAAGTACCAAGTGATCCCCTGACATGCGGTGGAATTGAGGTGGCATGGCTGGGGGGTGGTCTCGAAGGGGAGGGAGTAGCCCCTTCGGACAATGTCTAAGACCCACCTGTCCGAGGTGATGGGACGCCAGTGGTGAAGGTGATGGCGGACCCTGCCCCTACTGGCGTGCTGTGCACCTGAAAGGAGGGACTAGGAGGGCTTGGAGGCCGCGGACGGGTTGGAGGTGGTGGCCTGACCCGCACGCTGGTTGCCCGAACCGCCACGGAGGTATCCATGTCCTCGGCCACGCGAAGACGCCTGCTGCGCGGGCCGGTGGCTGGGCTGCTGACGTGGCTGGGCGCCCCTTCCGTGGCCACTATAGGGGCGAAAAGCAGAAGTTAGCGGAGGGCGTGTAGCAGAAAGGCCGAGGGACTTGGCAGTAGCCCGTGAGTCCTTAAAGCGCTCCAACGCATGGTCTGTTTTGGAACCAAAAAGACCGACTCCATCAAAGGGCATGTCCATGAGAGTATTCTGGACATCCCCTGAAAAACCAGTGGTTCTCAGCCAGGCGTGGCGACGCAGCGCCACCGTCGTTGCAATAGACCTGCCCAGCGAGTCGGCGGTATCAAGGCCACATCGTATTGTGTATTTGGCCGCATCCCTTCATTCCGCAATGGCGCGGGAAAGCAGTGTCTGGACCTCCTCAGAACACTGGGGCAAAACAGTCGCCACCGAATCCCACAAGGAGTGGGTATATCAGCCCAAAAAGACAAGCGGTGTTGATGGACCGCAAGCCAGCACTGGAGGAAGAAAAACCCTTCTTCCCAAATTGATCCAGGCGTTTGGATTCCCTATCCGGAGGGGCGGTAGGGAAGGCGGTTTGGGAAGCGGAGGCTTGGACAACCAAGCTCTCAGGAGTGGGGTGGACAGAGAGAAACAGGGGGTCGCCCGGAGCTGGGCGATTGCATCGGGACACGTTCCTATTCACAGGAGCCCCTGTGTTGGGCTTGGACCAGGCGCCCAAAAGAACGTCAGTAAGTGCATCGTTAAACGGCAGCACAGTCTCCAAGGAGGAGGACGCCGGCTGAAGCACTTCTGTCAAGAGATTAGTCTTGACCGTCACCGTAGGGAGTCGGAGATGTAAGGCTCCAGCTGCCCTACGCAACACCGTTGCAAAATTGGCTCACTCCTCCGTAGCCACGGGAGGAGACAGCATGCCAGTGTCAGGGGAAGTATCTAGACCACTGGCATCCCCTAGGTCCTCTGCACAGTCCTCATCATACTGACACTGCTGTGCCAGAGGGTCCTCAGACCCCTCCCAGTCCTCCTGGTCCTCCTCCGGTTCAAAATAAGGAGGAGGAGGGGACATTTGGGACCCAAGGTCCCATCGGCGCCGGAACCGGCGTCGAGCGACGCCGGTCCCGGCTCCATGTCCGGAGCCGGAGAGTACATGGGGACGACGCCGCCCGAGCCCCGGGCGGCGCCAGGAACGGCACCGGAGACATCGGCGGAGGCGTGGTCAGGTCGACCGGCGTCGATGGGGGTTGCGGTACCACCGGAGCCGGGATCGGGGCCGGAGCCGGGATCGAGGCTGGAGGCACGAGCGACGCCGGGACCGGAGTCGGCAGCGACGCCGGGGCAACCCCATCAGGGCCCGCGGGGCCCGAAGGCGCACCGGAGGGACCTTGAGGCCCAAAGAGGCGGGCCATGGCCGACAGGAATTCCTGTATTTGGGCCGGATCCGCCCCCGAACCCGGGAAGGACTGGTATTGCGGGGGCGACTCCACAGGCATGTCCGGGGCCGCGGGGACGGTGCCGGGAGGGGCCTCAGCCGAGTCGCGAGACCGGCGAGGCGAAGTCCTAGAGCGATGATGCTTTTTGGACTTCTTGTGCTTAGACTTACCGGACGACGAAGACTTGGATCCCGACGACGAAGACTTGGATCCCGACGACGAAGACTTGGATCCCGACGACGAAGACTTGGATCCCGACGACGAAGACTTGGATCCCGACGACGAAGACTTGGATCCCGACGACGCAAGACTTGGATCCCGACGACGAAGACTTGGATCCCGACGACGAAGACTTGGATCCCGACGACGAAGACTTGGATCCCGACGACGAAGACTTGGATCCCGACGACGAAGACTTGGATCCCGACGCAGCGAAGACTTGGATCCCGACGACGAAGACTTGGATCCCGACGACGAAGACTTGGATCCCGACGACGAAGACTTGGATCCCGACGACGAAGACTTGGATCCCGACGACGAAGACTTGGATCCCGACGACGAAGACTTGGATCCCGACGACGAAGACTTGGATCCCGACGACGAAGACTTGGATCCCGACGACGAAGACTTGGATCCCGACGAGCGAAGACTTGGATCCCGACGACGAAGACTTGGATCCCGACGACGCAAGACTTGGATCCCGACGAGCGAAGACTTGGATCCCGACGACGAAGACTTGGATCCCGACGACCGGTGAGGACTCCGCGACCGACCCCTTGACCTCTCACGCGACCGGGGCTTGGAATGGCGCGAAGCCGACTGCCGGGCCTCGAGGAGCTTTCGAGACCGCTCTCGCAAAGCTTTCGGGTTGAGGGCCCGGCAGTCGGAACACGACTTCGTGTCGTGGCCTCGGCCGAGGCAGAAGAGACACTCCAGATGCGGGTCTGTAATGGACATCATCCGAGCACAGGCGTCGCAACGTTTAAAGCCGGGCATCCCTACGACACCTTGAAGTCGATTCAATAGAAAAACAGTGAAAAAATTCACCAAAAAAGTTAGTCAAAAAATGACTAGGGCACTGCTCTTCCCGGATCTGCGCTTGCTGGCGCGGAAAAAGAAGAACTGACGTCAGCGCGCAGGGGCGGCGCCTAAGTACTGCCCGCGACGTCATCCCGGCGATCACGACGCCGACGACGGACGCGGAGCCGCACTACGCCGCCTACCGACGCGCAAGGGTACTGCTACACAAAAACTTTCCGGATCCAGCCTGACGCCTGGGGATATTCTAAGGTAAGGAATCTGTCACTAACGTGTCTCTTTCAGATTTGGAGTGTTGACAGCCAATTAGCATGCAGCTCGTGATCGGGAGGGTACGCGGACCCTACTCGGCCATAGATATATATGTGATTTTATTTGTGATTTTCTCAGAAACTACTGAAGGGATTTACACCATTTAAGCAAAAGGCACGACACTGAACCAAGGGCTACCTCTTTGCCAAATTTGGTGTAATTCCGTTCAGCAGTTCGGGCTGTAGCCGCGATGAAAGGATCCTATGGAAAAATGAATGGGGAAAACGCGTTTTGGGACCCCCCCCTTTTTTCTCGGCCCCCGCTTGACGAATCAACCCGAGACTTTCAGGGTAGGAGCGGAGCGCCCCAAGTTGGAAGCTTTCGCGAAGATTCGTCAACCGGCGCAAGAGTCATTTCAAATAGAATGTTGCGGATTTCCTATGGAAAATAGGTCCTAACTAACTATCTACTGGCGACCGCCAGTAGATCTCACACACACCACACACACCACACACACCACACACACCACACACACCACACACCACTTATCTGAGAAAGTTGAACTGTGCAGAGCTCAAGGAGACTCCCTTACACAAGACGTGCAGTGAAAATCTGAGGATTCAGCCTCTCTTGGGAAGGTTCTAGAGGGTGCTGATTGGTCATGTTTTAAGTTTGGTCCTTTCTATAAAAGGAGGTTGATAGGCTATTGAATACAGGGTTGCCTCCATGATAGCCTATTGAAATTATTAATTACCGCTTTATTAAATGTACTGTGGGGCTCCCACTTCGACGACGGGGAATGATTCAAGCATGTGAATCTATGAACGATACCCCAATACTGGATAAATGCAATGCAATTCAATAGAAGGAAAACAGTCATATGTATTAACAGGCAAGTACAAGACTCTCTTCCAGTCTTCGGGGGGTTAGACCAACACTGGGCAAGGTTCAAATGAAGGTAGGTACTGCACCACCAGTGGCATTAGGGCGGCCGGGTGCAGAGGTCACTGGGCCCAATGTTAGTCAACGGAAACTGGGGGGGGGACCCATAAGAGGTGCTGGTTACAGGCAAGTACCTGCCGCTTCAGGGCACAGTCCCGGGGGTTAAAGAAAGCAAAGGCGGAGGAGTGGGGGGGGGGGGCGCAGAGCAGCACCAGAGCTACACCACCAGCGGCATTGGGGCAGCCGGGTGCAAGGTGCAAATCAGCGTTGGACACCCAATGCAAACAAATGGAGGATCTCAGCCGCACAAAGAGGCTTCAAGCTCAGACCAAGAGGCTGGATGGAGGTGACAACCATCTGGACAGGTAAGCTGGGATGCAGGGGAAGGTCTGGGCACCATCAGCTGGGGTCCAGGAGAGGTCAGCCACCGATGGAGTCGAGGCCCGGATCACTGGGGAAACTTCACTGGACAGGTGAGCCACTCACTCAGGCCATGGGCGTCTGGCGCAGAGATCACAGATCAGCAGTCCTTGAATTCTGAGTTTTCTTGACAGGGCCACTGTCCTCGCGAGATCTGGTCTTTGTTGAAAAGTGGCAGCCTTCCTGGGGTTCTTGTAAGTCGATGGCCACAGGACAGGTGTTTTCGCAGGCACTTCTGCTGGAGACAGGCTGGTAGGGCTGGGGCCAAGTGAGTCGTCCTCTTAAAGCACAAGTTACTTACCTTCGGTAACGATATATCTGTAAGAAACACAGGTTAGTTATAAATTCTTTACCTTAGAATTACCCCCAGGCGTCAGACTGGATCCGGAAAGTTTTTTCGTCAGCAGTACCTCTGCGCGTCTGTCGGCTCCGCGTCCGTCGTTGGCGTCGTGGTCGCCGGGATGACGTCGCGGTAGCTACATAGACGCCGCCCTCGCGCGCTGACGTCAGTTCTGTACACAACTTTCCGCGCCAGGAACGCAGAGCCATGGAAGACACTGACCACTGGTGCACAAAACTAGGGCCCTGAAAGGATGTCCTTAACCCTAGAAATCAGTTCGCAGAACGGGGAGGATGGGTGGGCAGTAAGGAATCTATAACTAACCTATGTTTCGTACAGATGTCGTTACCGAAGGTAAATAACTTGTTCATCTGAAAGAAACAGTTATAGATTCCTTACCTTAGAATAGATACCCCAGCAATACCAACCCAGGTGGTGGGTCTGCGAACTAAGTTCACACCAGAAAGTCCCAGAGAACAGAACGGCCAAAGAAGCAGTCTCTCCGGACTTGGCTGTCCAGGCAGTAGTGTTTTGTAAACGTGTGCAGCGATGCCCACGTAGCCGCCTAACAGATGTCATTCAGAGGGACTTCCCGTCCCAAAGCAGTAGTGGCTGACGTCGCCCTGGTGTAATGGGCGCGTAGCCCCACTGGAGGCTCCTTTTTAGCCATAGAGTAACAGGCCTTGATACACAAGACGACCCACCTGGAGATGGTCTGCTTGTGTACAGCCCGACCTTTCTTGGCGCCCACGTAGCCAACAAAGAGTTGGTCATCCACCCGGAACTGTTTTGTGCGGTCTAGGTAAAAGGAGAGCGCACGTTTTGGGTCCAGACGGTGGAGCCTCTCTTCCTCTCTCGAAGGAGGCGGAAAGAAGGTGGGCAAAGTGATGGTTTGGCCAATATGAAAAGATGTAACCACCTTTGGAAGAAAGGATGTACGAGAGCGTAGGACAACTTTGTCCAGATGCATAGCCAGAAATGGAGGCTTAGAAGAAAGAGCCTGGAGCTCACTCACTCTTCTAGCAGAAGTGAGGGC
Source organism: Calotriton arnoldi (assembly GCA_963921515.1). Lineage (NCBI taxonomy): Eukaryota > Metazoa > Chordata > Amphibia > Caudata > Salamandridae > Calotriton > Calotriton arnoldi. The sequence continues at coordinate 580,626 of CAWUFW010006411.1, read as the reverse complement.
CACCAGGAAAGCAGTCTTAAGCATCAAGAGACGAAGAGGACAGTTATGAAGTGGCTCAAAGGGAGCACACATTAAAAAGGTTAAGAGCAGGTTCAAATCCCACTGAGGCATAACGAAAGGAACAGGAGGAAACGATTAACAGGGGACTTCAAAAGAGAAGGCTGATCAGGAAGCCTGAGAAAGGCAGAAATGGCCGAAAGATAGCCCTTGAGAGTGCGCAGAGCCCTGCTGGGCCAAAGAAAGGAGGCACAAGAGAACCTCAGAAAGAGGGGAAGAAAGGGGATCCACAGCCTTTGCTGTGCACCATGCCACAAATTTGTTCCATCGGCAGGCATATACCATCTTAGTGGGACGCCTGGCTGCCATGATGACATCACAGACTTCAGGATGCAGGTCAAATAACGTCAGCTGCCGCCGCTCAATCTCCACGCAAGGAGGTGAAGGCTGGACAGGTTCAGGTGGAGCACCGTCCCCTGCTGCTGCGACAGAAGATCCTCCCGAAGAGGCAAACGGATCGGAGGATCGATGGCCATACTGAGTAGCTCGGGATACCATACTCTTCGTGCCCAATCCGGAGCCACAAGAATGACTTGGGCCTGGTCGCGCCTGATCTTCAGCACTCTGGGCAGAAGTGGTATAGGCAGAAAAGCGTACAGAAAAGCGCAACTCCATTCGCGACGAAAAGCGTTGCCTAGCGAGTGCCGCCTTGGAAATTCCAACGCGCAAAATTGCTGACATTGCACGTTCTCTTCGGTGGCGGATAGATCTAACCAAGGCTCTCTCCACTGCAGAAAGAGACCTTGCGCCACTTCCGAGTGAAGACGCCATTCGTGATCCATCATGCACCTGCGGCTGAGTTCGTCCGCCCTGGCGTTCAGAGAACCTGCCAGGTGTTGAACCACCAGAGATATGCCCTAATGTTCCAGCCATGTCCAGAGACGTAGAGCCTCTTGACATAGGGTCCACGACCCCACCCAGTTTGTTGCAGTACCACATGGCGGTGGTATTGTCCGTGAACACCTGCACTATTCTTCCCCGGACAAAGAAAAGGAATGCCTTGAGTGCAAGACGGATCGCCCGAAGCTCCAGAAGGTTGATGTGGAGCCAGGACTCCGCCGGAGACCAGAGGCCTCATCTTCGCCTCTCCCATGTGGACGGCCCATCCCAGAAGGGATGCATCTCACCACAGTGTGTTCTGGTTGGGGGAGGGAGAGGGATCTGCCGTTGACCCAATCCTGGTTCGTGAGCCACCACTGCAATTGTCGTGCAGTGCCCTCCGAGATCTGGACGCAATCGGACAGGTTCCCCTGATGCTGCGCCCACTGGAACTTCAAGTCCCACTGCAGAGCCCGCATATGCCACCTGGCATGATCGACCAGCAGGATGCAGGAGGCCATGAGTCCCAACAGCCTCAAGGTCTTCCTGACTGACACCCGGGATAGAGGCTGAAAGATCGGAATCCTAGCCCGAATATCCCGGACTCGCTGTTCGGGAGGATAAACCCAAAACTGCGTCGTGTCCAGAACCGCTCCGATGAAGAGGAGCTTCCGAGAGGTAATCCGGTGCGACTTCAGCGCATTGATGGAGAACCCCAGCGAATGCAGGAGGTCGGCCGTAGTCTGGAGGTGGGAGACGACAGCCTGGGGCGAGCCCGCCTTCAACAGCCAGTCGTCGAGATAGGGGAAGACTGGAACCCCTGATCTGCGCAGATGACCTGCAACCACCGCCATCACTTTCTTGAACACCCGAGGGGCACTTGTAAGGCCAAAGGGGAGCACGGTAAACTGAAAATGCTCATGGCCTACCGTGAATCGCAGGTAACGCCGGTGGGCCGGCAGGACGGGGATGTGAAAATAAGCGTCCTGCAGGTCCAACGCTACCATCCAGTCTCCAAGGTCGAGGGCAGACCAGACCTGAGCCAGGGTCAACATCTTGAACGTCTCCTTCCGGAGGAAGCGGTTGACGTTCCTGAGATCCAAGATAGGACGCAGGCCTTTGTCCTTCTTGGGTACCAGAAAGTAGTGGGAATAACAACCACGACCTACTTCTGGGACAGGAACACGCTCGATGGCTCCCTTGGCCAAGAGAGCCAAAACTTCCAGCTGGAGAAGGGACAGGTGATCCTCCGATGTGCGATGGTACTTGGGTGGCATGGAGGGATGGGTAGCCTCGAAGGGGAGGGAGTAGCCCCTTCTGACTATTTGCAAAACCCACCTGTCAGACGTGATGGTGCACCAGTGGGGGAGGTGATGGCGAATCCTGCCGCCCACTGGTGTTTGGTGGCCCTGAAATGTCAGACTAGGAGGGCTTGGAGGCTGCGGCGGAGGGGGTGGAGGTGGAGGTTGACTGGCCCGCCCGCTGGCCCCCAGAACCACGGCGTTGGTTCCCACGTCCCTGGCTGCGCTGGGATGAAAAGTTCTGCGCAGGCCTGTGGCTCTGAAGGGAACGCGGTGGGGCACCACTTCCGTGGCCACAAAAAGGGCGAAAGGCCGACTGTGCAGGACGCAGGGTGGAAAGACCCAAGGACTTGGCCATAGCCCGCGAGTCCTTGAAACGCATCAATGCACTGTCCGCCTTGTCGCCGAACAGGCGACGGCCATCTAAAGGCATGTCCATCAGAGTGTTCTGGACATCCCCCGAAAAGCCAGGCGTGGCGTCTGATCGCCACCGACGTGGAAATCGTTCTGCCCAGCGAGTCGGCGGTATCCAGCCCACACCGAATGGCGAACTTAGCTTTCAGCAACAGCACGGGAGAGCACGGTCTGGGCCTCCTCCGGACACTGAGGCAGCACTTGCACCACGGAGTCCCACACAGTGTGGGAATAATGGCCCAAGAGGCATGCGGTGTTCACCGACTGCAGCCCTAAGCTGGAGGAAGAAAACAACTTCTTCCCAAGGTGATCCAGCTTCTTGGATTCCCTATCCAGGGGTGCGGTAGGGAAGGCGCTCTGGGACGTCGAGGCTTGGACCACCAAGCTCTCAGGGGAAGGGTGTTGGGAAAGGAACAAGGGGTCGCCCGGAGCCGGGCGGTGGTGTCGGGCAATCATCTATCCACAGGAGACTCTGTGGTGGGCTTGGACCAAGTGCCCAAAAGGATATCTGAGATGGCTTCATTAAAAGGCAGCAGGGGCTCCGAAGAGCTCGCTGCCGGCTGAAGTACCTCTGTCAGGAGGTTAGTCCTGACTGCCACCGTAGGAAGCTCGAGGTTGAGAGCCTCAGCCGCCCTACGAAACACCACTGCGTAAGACGCTCCCTCCTCCGTAGCCACGGTAGGAGGAGACAGCATGCCACGGTCTGGCGAGGTGTCCAAACCACTGGCATCCCCCAGGTCCTCTCTCCAGTCCTGTTCCAGCTGATATGTTAAAGGGTCACCTGAGCCCTCCCAATCCTCCTCCTCCTCCTCCTCTGGGTGCCAATCTGGCCTAAAAGGGACACCAGGAGTGAACAGGGGCACAAAAAACCCACTCGGCGCCGGATCCGGTGTCGGTAGACGCCGGTCCGGCTCCATGTCTTCATCCAGAAGGAGGTCGGGGTCGACGCCAACCGGGGGGCCGGGTGCGGTAGTGGTGCCGTTGGAAGCGGCGCCGGCGGAGGTGTAACAAGGTCAACCGGCGCCGATCCGGATCCAGACCTGGATCCACGGGGGGCCTGCGGCGCCGTGGCCGGAGCTGCCGGCACTGAAGGTCCCGGCCCCCCAGCCGAATCCGCAGGGCCCGAAGGCGCGCTGGCGGGTTCGGGCCGCCCGAAGATGGCATGCATCGCCTCGTAGAACGTACGAAGCTGGGCGGGAGTCACCCCGGGCCCTGGAAAGGGAGGGAAACCCGGAGTCAACTCTCCGGGCTCCGCACGCAGAGCTGCGGGAGGGGCACCACCCGCGGGCCTCGTCGGGTCAGCCGACCGACGAGGAGAAGTCGAAGACAGACGACACTTCTTCGACCTTTTTGTGCTTCGACTTACCCGACCCAGAGTGCGAAGACTTCGATCCTGAATGGTGGTGGCTCCGCGACCGGTCCCTCGACCTCCCTCTCGACTGTCGGCGCTCAGGCAGCTTTCGGGACCGCTCCCGCAAAGCCTTCGGCGTCAACAACCGGCAGTCGGAGCACGACTTGAGGTCGTGGTCGTGCTCCAAGCAGAAAAGGCACATGCGGTGCGGATCTGTCACCGACATCAGTCGGCTACAGGAGCCGCAGGCCTTGAATCCTGGCATCTCTTGTGCACCTTACGGAGTCGGAGACTCGAAAAAGATGTCGACAAAAGTAGAGAAAAAGTTAGTCAAAAAATGACAGGTACCGCTCTTCCCGGATCTGCGCTGGCTGGCGCGGAAAAAGAAAGAACCAACGTCAGCGCGCGAGGGCGGTGTCTAAGTAGCTGCCGCGACGTCATCCCAGCGACGACGCCGACGACTGACGCGGAGCCGACCGATGCCACCTTCCGACGCGCAGAGGTACTGCTAACCAAAACTTTCCAGATCCAGTCTGACGCCTGGGGGTAATTCTAAGGAAAGGAATCTATACCAAACGTGTTTCTTTCAGATTACTGAATTTAGTGATATTCCGGTACTGGCAGATTGCAGCCAATAGGCTACTTGCCTCTAGGGTGACTACAACCTTTGAATGTCCCCTCCATTTGGGAAGGGGTAGCGGCATCTCCTAACCTGACTGGGTAGAATCCTTCCATTAAAGATGGAGCATTTCCTAAGGAGCACCAGGGCACCTTCGGTGTAGCCAGCAGAGGGGGGACACACCTCTCCTGGCAACTAGTTCTCCTGACCTTGCTGCCAAAAGTGGGGCTTGGTCAGGGGCAGGCACCTGCACTAGCTGGAGAGGCCCTGGTCAGCACACCAACGGGCAGGAAACCTTTGAGGCTCACTGCCCTGAATGACGTTCCTGCATGGGGGTAGTTGATAAGCAACTCCACCCCAAGCAGGCTTTGTTCAACAACGAGAGTACAAGGGCTCCCATCTCAGGGGGTCAGAAACGGAAACGTGTGTGTGGCAGGCTGGTGCAGAGCAGTCAGCTGGACACGAGGGAGTTGATCGTTTTTCAGGGGGCATCTCTAAGATGCCCTCTGAGTGCATATTGTAATAAATCCAGCACTGGCATCAGTGTGTTTATTATGCTGAGGACTTCAATACCAAACTCCTTAGCATTCAGTAAAGCCATCAATGAGCAGTGGAGTTTGTAATGACAAACTCTCAGTCCATGTATTCAATATGGCTCCACTGCACTTACAATGTCTGGATGGGCACATACACTGTAGGGGCACGTTGCTCATGCAGCTGTGCCCTCATCTGTGGTATATTGCACCCTGCCTCAAGGCTGTGCGGTCTGCTAGAGGGGTTATTTATCTATGCCACAGGTAGTGGTTTGTGGGCAGGGAGCACAGGGATGTGTGCCATGTCAATTCTTAGGTTTTGCCTGCCCCAAAACAGTTGGCAATGGCAGTGTGCATGTGTTTGGTGAGGGGTCTCTGAGGGTGGCACAATACATGCTACAACACTTCGAGACCCTCTCTGGTCACAAGGCACTTGGAACCAGTGGTACCTTTTCAAGGGACCTGCATGTGGGCCAGAGGTGTGCCAATTGTGAAAACAAAGGTACTGTTTTGGGAAAACTCTGACACCAGGAACTTGATTGGCAGGGACCCTGTGCAAAGTCGAAGTGCATCAGATATCAGGCAAAATGTGGGGGGTAACCATGCACAAAGGGGCACTTTCCTACACCCCCTTCATTTTGCCTGTAGAGTACTAGGGCCCTGCTGTCCAGGTTCCCATTACAAGTGTTCTTTACCTAAAACTGTTCCACAATTGGCCCATCAGGCCCCATGCAAGTCCCTAGTAAATGGTACCTGGGTACCTAGGCATTGGGTCTGAAGAGGGTCCTCTAGGGACCCCTCACATAGGCCATGCACAATGCCACTACAGCATTCATGGCCTAGTGCAGACAAAACAAAGTCAACATGGCACACTGCCTGTGTGCCATGCCAAATAGCACTGCCTAAGATAGATACGTCACCCCTCTAGCAGGCCTTGCAGCCCTAAGGCAGGGTGCACTATACCACAGGTGTGGGCATAGCTGCATGAGCAGATATGCCCTACAATATCCAAGTCCATTATTAGATATTGTGACAGTGAAACCATAAAGTGTATATGGTCCGGAAGCTCGACAATTCGAGTTCCCCAGCACAATGATGGCTTTGCTGAACCCAGGAGTGTTTGGTACCAAGCTACTCTTTTCAATAATACCACACTGATGCCAGTGTGGGATTTATTAAACCATGTACATAGAGGGCACCTCAGAAGTGCCCCCTGAAAACCTATCAACCCTGGTGTGGTCACAGACTGGCTGTAGGCAGCCTGCCACCACCAGACATGTTTCTGTACCCCTGGGTCGAGAACCTCTGCTCTCTGGGACCAGAAACAATGCACATTCTAGGCGGAGGTGTCATTTCCTCCCCAGGATGGGCACAGTGATTGAGAGGGAAGCTTCAAAGGTCTGTCACCTTTGTACTGCGACCCTCTTCTCTATCCGAGACACTTGCAGTCTGAATCCAGAGGCTCCCCCTCGCTGCGACCGGCTCCGGTAAGAAGACTCATACATCTAAAGGCACCCCTTCACCAAAAGCCCCAGGGGCTCCGTGAGCTAAATCAATGGTGTCCTTACGACCCCCTACAATCACTACTTATCTCTGCTGTCATTGGTTTCCCTCCTGCAACCTCCGGTGTGACGCCTGCAGCCTTTTTGTCCAAAGCAAGTTCTCCATTGTATAGCACTGTGCGCCCAACGCTGTATTTGTACCCTGCACCCGGCCACCCCTGTGCCACTGGTTGTGTATGTTTGGCGCTGCTTTGTGACCCAGTGCTTGCTCCAACTCCCAAAGCTTGGCCCCTGCAACCGATCTCACTACTGCAAGCAACGTGGATTCAAGCACCCCAGTCTGCATTGAAACACATTGGGCCTTACTCAGATTTTGACTTTTGCACCCGACCACCCCTGTGCCACTGGTGGAGCAGTTTTGGTACTCACCCGACCCTTGCTCCTTGCCAACTTTTGGTCCGGAAGACTGGAACTGCAAGTCGTGAACTGACCTGTATAACCGAATTGATTTCCTCCATAGGACGACATTGAACTCTGAAAATTGCACTTTTGAAAGTCTTAAGTATTTTTCCTGCAAAACGTACTTGCCTTATTGCGAAGATGAACGAGTTACTTACCTTCGGTAACGCTTTTTCTGGTGGATGCAGTATCTGCCTGTGGATTCCTCACCTTTGGATTCCTCACCTTTTGAATACCCCCTGCGCCAACATTCCGCGGAAATTCTTTCCTACCTCTCCCACGTCGACGAGGACGTCATAATAGCACTGCTCCGCTCGCGACTCCGTATAACGTCATCGGAACCATAAGACGACCTAGTCGGCGTGCTGACGTCAGTTCCACCCATTTTTTCCGTGCCTCCGAGGCAAACGGGCGGACCGACACATTTTCACACGTATACACAGTATACCAAATCTATATACACAAATGCATAACCAATAAAAGCATGGAAAAAGGGCAACCGACCAAGCATTTTTCACTAATAAAACATAAGCATGAAAAAAAACATTAAAAACATTCATGTCAAACATTTAAAGCATTTTTGGTAGAAACAGGTGGACAACGGGGAAGCGGGTGGGACAGGGAGGAATCCACAGGCAGATACTGTATCCACCAGAAAAAGCGTTACCGAAGGTAAGTAACTTGTTCTTCTGATGGATACATCTGCCTGTGGATTCCTCACCTTTTGAATAGAATCCCAAAGGCGTACCTCACCCGGAGGAGGGTGTCCACCGGACTAGACCAAAAAATCTTGCAGCACAGAACGAGCAAAATGGCCGTCCCTCCTAACCTCCGAATCTAAGCAGTAATGCTTTGCAAAGGTGTGGAGGGAGGCCCACGTTGCTGCTTTACAAATATCAATAACAGGAACACCTCTAGCCAAAGCCGAAGATGATGACTTGGCTCTGGTAGAATGAGCACTGATACCTTCAGGCGGGTCCTTCTTGGCCAAGGCGTAGCAGATCTTGATGCACAAGATGATCCACCTGGAGAGAGTCCGCTTGTGCACAGCCTTGCCTTTCATTCGCCCAACGTAGTCCACAAAGAGCTGATCGTCCAGTCTCAGATCCTTTGTTCTGTCCAAATAAAAGCCGACAGCTCTTTTAGGATCCAAACGATGAAGTCTCTCCTCCTCCTTGGAAGGGTGAGGGGGGAGGATAGAAGGTAGGTAAGGTAATGGACTGTCCCAAATGAAAAGGAGCAACCACCTTAGGAAGGAAAGCAGCCCTGGTCCTAAGAACCAACTCATCTGCATGAATGGTCAAGAATGGAGGCTTAGAACTAAGCTTGAAGCTCACTTACCCTCCTGGCCGAGGTAATGGCAATCAAGAAAACCGTTTTAAAAGAGAGAAGCCTCAAAGGACAACTATGAAGAGGCTCAAATGGAGAACCCATTAAAAAGGTAAGTACGAGATTTAAATCCCACTGAGGCATTGTTAGACTTGGCATCTTTTGGCGTGTTTCCCCTGAGTTTTTGCTTTCTACCCTCCCGGTTTTGACTCTTTTTGCTGGCGTAGTGTTTCTGCGCACTTTTCGCACTGCTGATCAGTGGTGCAGTGCAAGTGCTCCTGTGGTAAAGTATGTTATGGATTGATGTTTCCATGATTGGCTGTTTGGTTTTCTTGTCAGCCCCTAGTAAAGTGCACCGAGTGTGCTTGGGCCTGGGAACCAAATGCTACGCTTGGGCCTGCAGCACAGATTGTGCCACCCACGTGAGTAGCCCGGAAAAGGTACCTCAGACCTGCCATTGCAGAGTCTGCTCCCAGTTTGTAAATGTCATGTCGACTTGGCCCGTGCACACACTGGCCAGTCCCTAGCCTTCCCTTTTCTTACATGTCAGACACCCCTAAGGTAGGCCCAAAGTACCCCTGTGGGCAGGGTGCAGTGTAAGTGAAAGGTAGGACATGCCCTGGTGTGTGTGTGGCATGTCCTGATAGTTTCTCACTATCGCAAGGCTACCTGTTCCTCATAGGACAGAATGGGAAGTTTGTTTATAACATCTTATAAACATAACTGGCCCTGGGAACTAGGTGGGAAAATAAAATTTAGTATGCCTGAACTCAGAATCTAACGATGCATCTTTTAGTAAAGGTGATTTTTACATTGTGTTTGAAAATACCACTTTTAGGAAGTAGGTATTTTCTTGCTCAGTCATCCCGTGTGCCTCTGCTGGAATGTGGATTGCCTGTCTGGGTTTTGGACGACAGATGGCTAGGAAGCAAGGGCGGCTCCCGATAGTCTAGGTAGGTCAGGAAAGGGCTGAATACACCTGGTCTGCGATGGGGGAAGAGGGAGGAGATTTCCTTGCACCTCAAAGGGCCTGGTCTGCCTCTGACAATGCAGTCTCCACCCCCTGCCGGGAAATCACACCAGAGAAGGCAGAACTGGTTCTGGCTGGGCACAAACACCCTCACCCTCTGCCTAGAGGATCAAAGGCTTTTTGGATACAAATACTGGGGCCCAGAACCCTGAACTTTAGAACTCTTTTGGATCAAGAAGACTGCCAAGAAGAAGAGCTGGAGAAGCTGTGAGGAGGGACTACCACTTTGCTGTGTGCTTTGCTGTGTTGGCCTACACTGGCTGCTTCTGTCTTGGGCAGTGAAAGGACTGAACTTTCTGCAATCTACTTTTGTGAGTTTCTCCAAGGGCTTGAGGTAGAGCTTGCCCCCTGTTCAAGTAGTCTCAGGAACAGCAAAGACTACAAGCTCTTCTGCCCTCAGCTCTGGGGACTGTGTTTTGTGCTGCGACAGAAGAAAAGCAACTCGACGTCTACAACGCCGCTGCAGACTCCGTGTCCTGAAGGCACCGCAGAGGGCACCGCCGCAACGCGACCATGGTCTCACAGACGACGCCTGCTGACACCGCCACCGAGCCGCTGCTCGCACCGCGACTTGTGGGCACCGCACTCCGCACCGCCTCGCTTCACGCCGAAGCCTGGGCACTGCGGAGAGCACAGCCGTAACGCCGCACCGCGACCCTGGTCTCACCGACGACGACGCCACCGAGCCGTTGCTCGCACCGTACTCCGCACCGCCTCGCTTCACGACGACGCCTTGGCCTCCCCGACGCCACAGCTACACACGCCGAAATAGACGCTGCTGCTTGCACCGTGGTTCGAGGGCACCGCTCGTAAAGTTACACGACGCACCGCCCTCATCCCGCACCGCAGCCTTGGCCTACCGACGCCGGCACCATCGACTCCCGTTCGTCAGCCGACAGCGCTTCAGCAACGACGACACCGCTGCTTGCACCGTGACCTGCCAGCACCGTGACGAGCACCGCCTTCACCTCGCACCGCGACCCTGGTCTCACCGACGAAGCCATCTGACGCCGCCACCGAGCCGCTGCTCGCACCGCGACCTGAGGGCACCGCACACCGCACCGCTGCACTTCGCACCGCAGCACCCGACGCCTGCCGACGCCAGCGCTCCTGACGCCAACAGAAAGGAGCTCGACCTGCAATGCGAGTGACTTCAAGGGCCTCGGCGCCCTGCATCTCTAACAGGTACTGTTTGCGGGTCTTCCAGACATCTTAGCTGGTCCGCGACGCCGCAACCAGCCTGAACTGTTTGGATTTGTTTGCTCATGACGCCGTGATAGCCCCTGACGGAGCTATCGACATCAAGGTGTTTCTAAAGCGTATTTTGATAACTGTAGATTTTTAAGTACTGTATTGTGGATTCTTCTCGTTTTTGGTCTTGTAAATAAAAATATTGGCTATTTTTCTAAACTGGTGTGGTGTCCTTTTGTAGTGCTTACACTGTATTACTGTCGGTTATGTGCAAATGCTTTACACACTGCCTCCAAGATAAGCCTAACTGCTCGTGCCAAGCTACCAAGGGGGTGAGCAGGGGTTATTTTAGGAGTTTAACTCCCTTATCCTGACTAGGAAGAAGGGTCCTTACTTGGACAAAGGTGCAAGCCCTTGCCAACTAGAGACCCCCATTTCTAACAGGCATAATGAAAGGAGTGGGAGGAAACTTATTTGTAAGGCCCTTAATGAACCTCATAACTACATGAGATTTGAATAAAGACGGCTGATCCGCCAAACAAATAAAAGCCGATAAAGCCGACAAATAACCTTTAACTGTAGCCACAGCACAACCCTGCTGGGCCAAGGAAAGAGAGAAACTCAATACGTCAGACAAACGAGCCTTTAAAGGATCAATGGACCTCTCTCCACACCACTTTACAAATGTGGACCACCTGGAGGAATACACAGATTTAGTGGAGTGCCTCCTGGATGATAAAATGACATCCACCACATCCGGTGGGAGAGAGAAGGAACTCAGGTTGCCCCGTTCAATCTCCAGGCATGAAGGTGCAGGCTCTGGAGATGGGGGTGTAGAACCTGCCCCCGCGATTGCGAGAGGAGGTCTGCCCTTAGAGGGAGACGGAGCGGAGGGTGCGATGAGAGGTGAAGTAGATCTGTGTACCACACCCTTCTTGGCCAATCCAGAGCGAACAATATAACTTGGGCCCGGTCTTGGCGAATCTTCCTCAGAACCCGAGGAATTAAGGGTATGGGAGGAAACGCGTAAAGGAGTTGCGAACTCCAATCCAATTGAAACGTGTCCCCCAGCGCTCCCTGCATCGGATACTGGAGACTGCAGAACAACGGGCAGTACGCGTTCTCGTGAGTGGCAAACGGGTCCAACCGAGGAGACCCCCACATCTAGAAGATGTGATGGACCACCTCCGGATGAAGCCGCCACTCGTGATCGGCCGAGTAATGCCGACAGACTGTCCGCACCAACATTCAGCACACCGGCTAGATGATTTGCAAACACACAAATCTGATGGCCCTGAGCCCAGGACCAGAGTCGCAGAGCCTCTCGACAGAGGCTATACGACCCTACACCTCCCGGTTTGTTGATGTATCACATCGCGGTAGTGTTGTCCGTCAGGATCTGAACTGACGGACCGCGAAGGGAAGGAAGGAAAGCTTTTAGTGCCAAACGTATCGCCCGCAATTCCAGAAGGTTGATGTGAAGCAACCTTTCCTCTGGAGACCAAAGACCTTTGACCTCCAGATCCCCCAGATGAGCACCCCACCCTAGAGTGGAAGCATCCGTGATCACTGTGGCCACCGGCGGAGGAGGCTGAAAGGGCTTTCCCTGAGACAGGTTGCCTCAGAAACCCCACCAAGTCAGCTCCGCTGCAGCGTCTCTGGAGATTCTGACCTCCTCACAGAGATCTCCGTTGTGTTGATACCAATGCCTGCGGAGGTACCACTGGAGTGCCCTCATGTGCCAGCGTGCATGACTGACCAACAGTACGCAGGAAGCGAACAGACCGAGCAGACGTAGAACCTTCAGGACTGGAACAACCGCTCCATCGTGAAACAAAGGAATCATCTCCTGAATGTCGAGAATCCTCTGCGGAGGGGGGGAATGCCCGACAAACAGTGTCCAGTATTGCCCCTATGAACAGGCTGCGCTGAGAAGGCACCAGGTGAGATTTGGGTACAATTATCGAGAAACCCAAGTTGAACAACAGTTGCGTTGTTGCTTGCAAGTGGTGCAACACCATCTCCGGAGACTTGGCTTTCAACAGCCAGTCGTCCAGATAGGGGAAAACAGGAACCCCTGACCTTCTGAGATGTGCCGCTACCACCGCCATCACCTTTGTAAAGACTCGAGGCGCGGAAGTCAGACCGAACGGGAGGACCGCAAAATGGTAGTGTTGCGATCCTACCGTGAAACGGAGATACTTCCGATGCGACTTCAGGATGGGAAGATGAAAATGCGCATCCTGCAGATCGATGGACACCATCTAGTCTTCCTGTTGCAGCGCGAGAAGAACCTGAGCCAAGGTCAACATTTTGAACTTTTCCTGTCCGAGGTAAAGATTCAAAATCCTGAGGTCCAGGATCGGCCTCAATCGACCGTCCTTTTTGGGAATCAGGAAATACCGGGAGTAGCAGCCCTGACCCCTTTCCTGCTCTGGAACCACCTCTATCGCACCTTTCTGTAGCAAGGTAAGAACCTCCTGCTGCAAAAGCAGAAAGTGGTCATCTGAACACCAACCCTGGCGAGGAGGATAAGGAGGAGGAAACTCTAAACAAGCATTTGCAATGCAATAGGTCTCGCATTTACACGAGTTTGAGCTATTGGCATTGTAAATGACAATGCCTTTTATTTATGTTTTAAAAACGAAAACAAAAATAAAAGGCAGTTATTTGCAATGTCAATGGCTCAAACTCGCGTAAATGCGAGACCTATTGCATTGCAAATGCTTGTTTGTTTTTACTGTCCTATTCCCATGGCTAAAAGACATTGGCAAAAGCGAGTGTTCTCGCATTGGCGAGAGTTATTGGCTTTGCGAATGCTTGTTTGATGTTCTTTCAGATCTCTTTGGGAGTGCATTTGCTTTCTTGGTCTCGTCTGGGTGTCCTACCCCTCCCCTCCATCCCCCAGATACTCGGCTACCTGCATGCTCAGCGTTGCTCCCTCCCGTTGCTTACCCCCACCTCTTCCTGCCTTGTATATCTGCTTTCTCTAGCTTACTTTTTTGTGGGTTCTGTTCACAACACTGTTGAAAGCTTGTCCTCGGGCTGAGCCGGTATACGATGGGCATCAGAACGTTTCACCGACCCGGGGGGCAGATAACAGCCTCCAGAACATTTCCTGCCTTCTTGAAGAAGCCAAGAAGCGAGCATCTGGCATCGATTGGCGCTAGGAGAGGGTGCCCCCAGCAGGCACATTAAAAACCCAAGAATGCCTCAATAGGGGGAGGAAGGAATCTGTGATGATGAAAGAATGTGAGCTTTAATATCAGCCTTCAGACACGACAAATGTATCATGTTGACAATGATTATACTGTATGAAGCAAAGTTTTCCCTGCCTAACTGCTTTATGACTAAACAACCGTTAATAAAAAGAATAAAAAATAAAAAAAAAACATGAATGGAATGAGAGCGAGGGGAGGATTAGAAACACCATAATATTTATGAAGAAACTAACAGTAAAAGAGTAACAAAAGAGGGAAAACGAAAGACAAGAACGAGAGAGAGAGAAAGAATAAGAGAAAATAATAGATCAAGCATTTACCTGGATAATACAATATTCAACCACTACACGGAGTTAAGTGCCACTTTCCTTCGCTGGTTCGGTAATATAACATTTCTTAGCAGTCAGTCGTGAAATCGGGCCTGGATAATCAATACACTTTCAAAGTGGCACAATGTGTTTACTGCGACAGAAAAATAATGATTCTAGGCGCTGTGCAAGAGCAAGCATTGTAAGTCCCCTATTTTCTACCTTGGCGAGTGAGCAGCCACCTGTTAAATCCGCTTTCTCCTCATTGCAACAGAATATTCAGTCTAATTATTTACGATTTTCAGTTGAAAATGTACACAGTCTTCTTCTCTCACAGTTTAGTTATTATAACACAAATGGTCACAAAAGGCACAATTTTCCAACAGTTTGCCATTTCATGAAGTAGGAACGTTTTCCATACAACTTTGCAAAGTTTGAAACAAAAGCAACTTCGCCCATCCCCTAAGTTATCGCGTCACGACCAGGCTGTAAAATGTAGGGCTTTTCATGATAGCTAATCAATGGTATATTAACAAGCACGGAATCGAAACCAACGCGGGAATCGAAACCAGTGGTGCGCGCGCACCACAGAGGAGCGGGGGGGCGAGGGAGCCTGTCTGTGCCGCGCGCTGATGCGCGTCCTAGACACGGACGGGAATGGGCGGAGCAAAGGCGGGACATGCACCCGCCTTTGCCCAATTGCGTGCCCTTTTTTTTTTTTTAACTCCCGCTACAGCCAATGCGGGCTTCCGAAAGCAAAACCACACGCACGAGTGTGTGGTTAGCTTTCTGAAGCCCGTACAAGAGGTCTCGAGCTGCGCGAGCAGTGTTGCGCACTGCAACGCTAAGCGCGAGACCTAAAAAGGGAGAGTGTACCCATTCTCTACAAGATTTAAAAACCCAACGGTCTGAAGAAATCGATTTCCAATCTTGTAGAAAGTGGGACACCCGACCTCCTACAGGACCAACATGCTCTAAGATGGGGGATCTAGAGCTGCTTTCCTGTGGCACTAACGGTGGGGGTGGAGGAGAAGGAGGAGGAGGACTGCTGCCGAGCGGCTCCTCGAAAACGGCCTCTATTCTGACCCCTGTATGATTTATACAAGGGGTTCTGCTGTTGTTCACTCTGCTGAGGCTGCTGGCGGCCACGAAAGGAAGCCGCCCTTCCAAATCCTCGATACCGCTTGTAGCCGTATCCTCTAGACTGCGTTTGAAGGCCCAGAGATCTTGCAGTCGCTCTGCTATCCTTAAAGCGTTGTAAGGCAGAGTCAGCTTTAGTGCCAAACAGTCTCGTACCATCAAAGGGCAAATCCAACAGGGTTGCCTGATCAGGAGAAAATCCAGATGACCTTAGCCAAGCTTGTCTTCTTGTAGCCACAGAAGACCCCATTACACGAGCCACCGAGTCAGCTGTGTCCAATCCTGACTGTATAACTTGACGGGCCGCGGCCTGTCAGAAAGAGCCTCCAGGAAGTTAACCCGATCATCTTCAGGTAGCTTTGGGGCTAGCTGTTTGACAGTCCATAAGAGCATGGATATATCTCCCAAGTAAACAGGTAGCATTAGTGGATTTTAATGCCATACTTGCAGATGAAAATACTTTCTTTGCCGCCTGCTCCATTTTTTTTTTAATCCCTATTCCCCGGGATGGTAGGGAAGGAACCAGAAGATTGTTTTGAACAAGAAGCTTGGACCACCAAGCTGTCAGGCGATGGATGTGTTGAAAGAAACGCAGGATCCCCAGGAGCTGGCCTGTACCTTCTCGCAATAGACCTGGAAACGGCTGGAGCAGTCAAAGGTCTTTGCCAGACTTCTAAAATGGGTTCTGTCAAGGCCTCATTGAAGGGCAGAAGAGGCTCAGAAACTGCAGAAGATGTATTAAGAACCTCAGTTAGAATGTTAGATTTTATCTCAGCTGAAGGTAACTGCAGATCAAGTAACTCAGCTGCTTTCCTTACAACAACATAAGGAGCAACATCCTGTGATATCCCAGCCTTTGGAGAGGAGAGTTCATACTCCGAGGAAGTATCCAATCCACTGGCCTCCTGTAAACCTTCAAACTCATCCACAGATTCCACAAATTCTCACTCCTCCTGTTCCTGTCTATATTCCTCCTCTTCAAGCAGCCTCTGCGCATCCCTCCTAGAGTGCTGCTTCAGAATCGGCGGCGCCAGATGCGGCGCCGGTGACGACGGCATTGGCGCCGATGGAGGACCTTCAGGATCAATCCTCGGCGTTTATCGAATTCGAGGCGGCGCCGACTCGACAGCGAAGGAGTCCGAGGAACCGGAGTGGAAGACCTCGGCGCCAGAAAATGCCAAGCCGGAGTCGTCGGCATGAATGGCACGAAGGGCGCCTGGGCATACTGATGAGGTACACCCAAATTAAAGGCCAAAGGTCCCACGGGCCCGGAAGGCGCACCAGTTGGATAGGAGGCCTTGGCAAACATGCCAAACATCGCATTTAAAAAATGCGTTGGATCCGTTTCAGGACCAGGAAAAGGAGGATATGGATCCGTACCTTCCTGAACAGGTATCACCTGAGGCTGAACTGGAACTTGCGGAGCCGGTGGAGACTGCGCCCGCACAGGCGAAGCCACACGAACAGGAAAAGACTCCCTGGGCGTCGGAGACTTACTGGGCGCCGGAGAACCTTTAGGCGTCGAAGAGCCCCTCGATGCCGGCGACCTCGGAGCCGGAGAATGAATCGGCGTCGCCCGTGGAGAAGGACAAGGAGATGGAGACACCAAGTCTTTCCTCCGAAGCCGCTTTGCCGGAGAAGACCTCGATGCCCTGTTCTTCGACGAACGGCGCCGAGAACCATGCCTCTTCTTCGACTTCTTGTGTCTTTTTGACTTCAAAGTGTGAGATGACGACGCTTTCGCAAGCTTTCGACCCCTCTTCTCCTTTTTTGATTTGGCTATGAAGAGTTTAGCCTCACGTTCTTTTAGAGCTTTCGGATTCATCTTCCTGCAGCTTCGACACCCTTCGACGTCGTGATCGGAAGACAAACACCAAAGGCAATCATCGTGGGGATCAGTCATCGACATGTGACCGCCACACTCCCTGCAGTGCTTGAATCCGGAATTCTTAGAAGTAGCCATATCTGAATTCTTCGAGGAAACAAATCACCTAGAAAATGGAGTCCCTAGAACAGTTACGCATCGACGGCGCGGAAAAAAGGGTACTGACGTCAGCACGCCGACGAGGTCTTCTTATGGCTCCGATGACGTCATACTGAGTCGCGAGCGGAGCCGTGCTATTATGACGTCCTCGTCGACGTAGGAGAGCTAGGAAAGAAATTCCGCGGAATGCTGGCGCAGGGGGTATTCAAAAGGTGAGTTATCAACAGGTGAGGAATCCACAGGCAGATGTATCCATCAGAACTTTGTCTTTAAATCAAACTCAAACAAAGCTCATTTTTATAAAATCAGTGTCGCTCTCCTTTTTGAGTAGTGTCCCTCATTGGTCAATGTTGTGCAATAACTGTCTTACACTCGTCTGTTAGGCCTAAGGCTGCTCGCCCACACTACCACTAATAAAGCACTTTGGATTTACACTGAGCCCTGTACAATTCAGGGGAATCTCTGGACTGTGTGCGGTATAACCACCTAGTGGCATACCATATACAGAGCCAGCTTCCTACAGAAGGTGAGCAAACAGATTTTAAAAAAAGGTACTGCTTTGTAACATTTTTGGACCTATAGCTGTGATATGCACATTGTAAGCAATGAAAATTTGCACTATTTTAAGACATTTTTTAAAACTGAAATCATGAGACCAAATAAACTTGCCTGTCCTTCAAATGTTTGGCTTTTACTTGAGTAATCTGTCCACTGGAAAAATCGAATACCTCTTCACTCAGCAGTTTAAGAATGACCATGTTGTTTTGGCAAAGACTTTCACTGGTCCTGCTTGCTCCCACAATGTCACTAATGAAAGTTGGCCAGTGTTTGGGCCATTCCTGTTTCAGTATCTATAAAGCAAACAAGTATACATTACTTTTTTTTTCCTGGTGAAATTTTTAATGTGTTGAGTAGCTAAACAGGCACAAGCATTAATTACATCTCATGAAAGATTTTTCTCCCAATGAACCAGTTATTTGAAGCATGCACTGGAGCTCCAGGAGGTGAACCTTGAAATACAAGGTGCAGACCACTGCTCTCCCCATGTTGCTACTGAAGGCTTTGAGTATGACCAACCACAATTTCATGCTTTCACCCAGAACACTATGGCTCAATGTAGGCCAAAACACCAGGAGGGTAGTGATGGATTGTGTAAGGATGAAAGACCTATCCAACTATGGTATTCACTACTTTCAAAGCAGTACATAAGACACTGGTCACAGGATGTTATCAGAGCAAATGCAGCGACATTTTGTGACAATGGAAAAAGTCTGACAGCACTAGACCTTTTAAAGTTGTGCATGATTAAATATTCTTCATCAACAGGCTAGGACTCACAAACATTAATATTCACGCACTTATACTTTTACCATGGCCATAAACAACAAGTTTACTTAAGGTAAGTCTACTTCTGGCAGATACTCGTAACTGCAGATTCCTTACCTTGTGTCCATCTCTAGGATCCAGAAAAGTGCTCCTGCACACCAGCAGATCGTACCTTGCAACTCTGTGTCGACGCCGTTCTGCTCTAGAACTGACGGAGGCATATATGCGCCACCATACATGCTGTTTTTCTCAAACTCATATGCACCCTTACGTGTGGAACTCAATGGCATATTGAAAACTAATTTGCAGATTATTAAATTATGATTTAAAAAAAAAAAAATTAGGGTGAAAATACCATGCCACACACGAGTATCCACCAGAAAGAGCTTTACTAAAGGTAAGTAACTGGTTCTTCTGATGGACAATTCTCACAGCAGATTCCTCACTTTGTGAATAGATGCCAAAGCATTAACCTCCTGAGCTGGTGCGTCTGTGGAATGGCCTAGTCTACAAAGTCCTGCAAGAACAGAGTGAGTATGATGCCGATCTCAACAAATCTGTAGAAGCAATAATGCTTCATGAACATGTACACTGATGACCATATAGCTGTCTGATAGATATCCGGGACAGAAACACTGCGTGCCAAAGCAGTGGCTGCTGCCCTGGCCCGGTAAGCCCTCACACCTAACAAAGGCAGTTTCTAAGTCCATACACAGCCAAATGAATAGGACTATTCATTAAAGAATGGTCTATTTCCACACAACCCTGCCCTTCTTCACCCAGAGAACCCCACAAAGAGCGGATCTTCATGTTCCTTGGTGTAAGGAAATACCTCTTTGTATGGTCACCCCCAAGATTTGGACTGATGCTGCTGGTTTTTCGACTTAAGAGTGCACTTAGGCCTGCTAACCAGACCTCAGTGCTTGTGCCCTGAATTTAAAATGTGTATGTTTGATTGGCTTAAACACGAATGGCATAAGCTAACTTACCAGTAAGTTTAGTATAGGATTTCAGGGCCTGTAGGTTAGAGGATCACCACAGGGACTGCAGCACTTGTTGTGCCAGCTGGGGTGTGACAATGGATAAGACATGGCTCCCACTCTGCCACTGCAGACTGGAAGGGAAGTTTTAAAAGGGTAACTATATTGCCATTTACAGCAAAGGAAAAGACCAATCCTCCCCTTTTAGATTAAAGTTAACCCTAAAGCAGGCCTAACAAGCCCTAAAGTATGGTGCTGTACACCAGTAGGAGCAGTTTTGCAGCTTGATGAGTTTTGCAGATTCACATGCTATGCATTATTCTGCCATCTAGTGGTTGGGTCTGGAATAGTCTTTCTTTTTGGTTGTTTGGAGAGTCGACCACCATTTGGTGCTAGGTCCATCCTTTGTGTGACATCAATCAGCGCCCCGGAAATTCCTGTGTGTGTCTATTGGCACGTTGGCCATGAACGCCAGGGTTGCCCCCATTTTCCTTGTTGAGTGGGCCTTTGGCCGTGTGTTTAGAGTTTTTCCTGCTGAGGCATAGCATACTTGAATTGCCTCTACAATCCACTGTGCAATTGTCCCCTTTGTCACGGGTGTTCCCTTGTTGGACCTTGAGTAAGAGACGAACAACTGATTGCCTTTAAGGAGTTTTGTCTCTTGTAGATAGTATAGTAAAGCCCTTTTTACATCCAGGGTATGAAAGCTTTTTTCTAGTCGTGTTTGAGGGTTTTAAAAAAACTGCTAGCTGTATGCTTAAGTTCATGTGGAATTTGCTTACAACCTTAGGTAGGAAATTTGGTTTGGTCTTTCGGGTAACCTTGTCCTTCTGGATTTGCATGTATGGTTCCTCAATAGTCAACGCTTGTAGTTCACTTACTCATCGTAGAGATGTTTTGGCTATTAAGAAGGCAGACTTCATGGTGATGTATTAGAGTTCTGCTTTGTGCATGGGCTCGAATAGTCCTGTCGCACAAGTTACTTACCTTCGGTAACGATATATCTGTAAGAAACATTAGTAGTGATAGAATCCTTACCTTAGAATATCCCCAGGCGTCAGACTGGATCCGGAAAGTTTGTGTCCGCAGTACCCCTGAGCGTCGGTAGGGGTGTCGTGCGGCTCCGCGTCCGTCGTTGGCATCGTGGTCGCCAAGATGACATCGCGGGCGCTACTTAGACACCGCCCACGCGTGCTGACGTCAGTTCTGTACACGACGTTCCGCGCCAGGAACGCAGAGCCATGCAAGATACTGACCACTGGTGCATTGAAACTAGGGCCCTGAAAGGGATGACCTTAACCCTAGAAATCAGTTCGCAGAACGGGGAGGATGGGTGGGGCGGTAAGGAATCGATCACTACTAATGTTTCTTACAGATATATCGTTATGGAAGGTAAGTAACTTGTGCATCTGAAAGAAGCACATAGTGATAGATTCCTTACCTTAGAATAGATACCCCAGCAATACCAACCCCGGTGATGGGTCTGAGAACTAAGATCACACCAGAAAGTCACGGAGAACAGAACGGCCAAAGAAGCCGTCTCTCCGGACTTGGCTGTCTAGGCAATAATGTTTGGTAAACGTGAGCAGCGAGGCCCACGTGGCTGCCTGACAGATGTCTTGCAGGGGGACACCACGTGCCAATGCAGTAGTGGCTGCGGTAGCTCTGGTGGAATGAGCACGCAGCCCCACCGGAGGTTCTTTTTTAGCCAAAGAGTAACAGGCTTTGATACACAAGACAACCCAGTGGTAGATGGTTCTCTTATGGATCGCCAGACCTTTCTTGGTGCCAACGTAGCCAACAAAAAGCTGTTCATCCACCCGGAACTGCTGCGTGCGGTTGAGATAAAAAGAAAGCGCACGTTTTGGGTACAGACGGTGGAGCCTCTCTTCCTCTCTGGAAGGATGCGGAAAAAAGGTGGGCAAGGTAATACTCTGCCCAATGTGAAAGGCTGTAACCACCTTTGGCAAAAAGGAAGGACGGGGCCTGAGCACAACCTTGCCCGGATGGACTGAAAGGAAAGGAGGCTTACAGGAAAGAGCCTGGAGCTCACTCACTCGCATGGCGGAAGTGATGGCCACCAGGAAGGCAGTCTTTAACGTCAAAAGACGAAGAGGACAGTTGTGAAGGGGCTCAAAAGGAGCACACATCAAGTACGTCAGAACCAGATTCAAGTCCCACTGAGGCATCACGAAAGGAATAGGAGGAAAAAGGTGTGTAATGCCTTTAAGAAAACCTATTTACAACAGGGGACTTGAAAAGAGAGGGCTGATCAGGGAGCCTGAGAAAGGCCAAAATAGTAGAAAGATAGCCCTTGATAGTGCCCAGAGCAGAGCCCTGCTGGGCCAAAGAAGGAACAGTAGTACTTCAGAAAGAGGGGCAGAAAGGGGATCCACATCCTTTGCTGTGCACCATGCCACAAATTTGTTCCACCTGCAGGCGTATACCACTTTAGTAGAGGGACGCCTGGCTGCCAGAATAACGTCACAAACTTCAGGAGGCAAGTCGAAGGGAATCAAGTGCCGCCATCAATCTCCACGCAAAGAGGTGGAGGCTGGACAGGTTCGGGTGGAGGACCGTCCCCTGCTGCTGCGACAGAAGATCCTCCCGAAGAGGCAGTAGGATCGGGGGATCGATGCTCATACTGAGTAGGTCGGGATACAATACTCTTCGAGCCCAGTCCGGAGCCACAAGAATGACTTGGGCCCAGTCGCGCCTGATCTTCAGCACTCTGGGCAGAAGTGGTATAGGCGGAAAGGCGTACAACAGACCGCAACTCCACTCGCGACGAAAAGCGTCGCCGAGCGAGTGCCGCCTTGGAAATTCCAACGCGCAGAACTGATGACATTGCGCGTTCTCTTCGGTGGCGAATAGATCTAAGCAAGGCTCTCCCCACTGCTGAAAGAGACCTTGCACCACCTCCGAGTGAAGACGCCATTCGTGATCGAGCATGCACCTGCGGCTGAGTTCGTCCGCCCTGGCGTTCAGAGAACCTGCCAGGTGTTGAACCACCAGAGACATGCTCTGATGTTCCAGCCATGTCCAGAGACACCGAGCCGCCTGACAGAGGGTCCACGACCCCACCCAGCCTTGTTTGTTGCAGTACCACATGGCGGTGGTGTCGTCCGAGAACACCTGCACTACTCTCCCCTTGACAGAGGGAAGGAATGCCTTTAGTGAAAGCCTGATCGCCCGCAGCTCCAAAAGGTTGATATGGAGCCGGGACTCCGCCGGAGACCAGAGGCCTCTGATCTCCGCCTCTCCCATGTGACCGCCCCATCCCAGGAGGGACGCATCCATCACCACTGTGAACTCCGGTTGGGGAAGGGAGAGGGATCTGCGGTCGCCCCAATGCCGGTCCGTGAGCCACCACTGCAATTGTCGTGCAGTGCCCTCCGAGATCTGGACGTGATCGGACAGGTTTCCCTGATGCTGCGCCCACTGGAACTTCAGGTCCCACTGCAGAGCCCGCATATGCCACCTGGCATGATTGACCAGCAGGATGCAGGAGGGCATGAGGCCCAGCAGCCCCAGAGTCACTCTGACCGAAACCCGGGACAAGGGCTGAAAGATGGGAATCAGAGCCCGAATATCCCAGACTCGCCGTTCGGGAGGATAGACCCGAAACTGCGCCGTGTCCAGAACCGCTCCGATAAAGAGGAGCTTCAGGGAGGGAATCAGGTGAGACTTCGGCACGTTGATGGAGAACCCCAGCAAGTGCAGGAGGTCGGCCGTAGTCTGGAGGTGGAAGAAGACTGTCTGGGGCGAGCCCGCCTTCAACAACCGTCGAGATAGGGGGAAGACAGACCCCTGATCTGCGCAGATGAGCTGCGACCACCGCCATCACCTTGGTGAACACTCGAGGAGCGCAGGTAAGGGCAAAGGGGAGCACGGTAAACTGAAAGTGCTCGTTGCCTACCGTGAACCGTAGGTAACGCCGGTGGGCTGGCAGGACGGGGATGTGGAAATAGGCGTCCTGCAAGTCTAGCGCTACCATCCAGTCTTGTGGGTCGAGAGCAGACAAGACCTGAGCTAGAGTGAGCATCTTGAACTTCTCTTTGCGGAGGAAGCGATTGACGTTCCGGAGGTCTAAGATAGGACGCAGGCCTTTGTCCTTCTTGGGCACCACAAAGTAGTGGGAATAACAACCACGACCTACTTCGTGAGTCAGAACGCGCTCGATGGCCCCCTTGGCCAAGAGGGCCGCAACTTCCTGCTGAAGAAGCACCAAGTGATCCCCCGACATGCGGTGGTATTGAGGTGGCATGGCTGGGGGGTAGTCTCGAAGGGGAGGGAGTAGCCCCTCCCGGACTATCTCTAAAACCCACCTGTCCGAAGTGATGGTGCGCCAGTGGGGAGGTGATGGCGGAGCCTGCCGCCCACTGGCGTTTGATGGGCCTGAAAGTTCGGACTAGGAAGGTTTGGAGGCAGTGGTGGCCGGGGTGGTGGTGGACTGACCCGCCCGCTGGCCCCTTTGTCCGCCACGGCGGAACCCGCGTCCGCGGCCGCGCTGGGATGATTGCTGCGCCGGCCTGTGGCTCTGTTGCGAACGCTGCGGGGCGCCCCTTCCTGTGCCACGAAAGGAGCGGAAGGCGGAGGGAGGACTGCCGAAAGTCCCAAGGACTTGGCCGTAGCCCGTGAGTCCTTAAACGTCTCCAACGCGCGGTCCGCTTTGACGCCGAAGAGGCGACGGCCATCAAAGGGCATGTCCATAAGGGTGTTTGACATCCCCCGAAAATCCAGTGGTTCTCAACCAGGCGGACGGCGAACCGCCACCGTCGTTGCAATGGATCTGCCCAGTGAGTCGGCGGTGTCTAGACCACAACGGATCATGAACTTTGCTGCGTCTCTCCCCTCTGCAACAGCCTGGGCGAGAGCAGGCCGGGCCTCCTCCGAACACTGGGGCAGCACGTTCGCCACCGTATCCCACAGAGAGTGGGAATAACGGCCCAAGAGGCATGCGGTGTTCACAGACCGCAGCGCAGAGCTGGTGGAAGAGAAAATCTTCTTCCCAAACTGATCCAGCTTCTTGGATTCCCTATCCGGTGGGGCAGAAGGGAAGGCGGTTGGGGAAGCAGAGGCTTGCACAACCAAGCTCTCGGGGGTGGGATGTTGGGAGAGGAAAATGGGGTCACCCGGAACCGGGCGATGGCGTCGGGCCACGTTCCTATCCACAGGAGCCCCTGTGGAGGGCCTGGACCAAGTGCCCAAAAGAACGTCCGAAAGGGCTTCATTGAAGGGCAGCAGCGGCTCCGCAGAAGTAGCTGCTGGCTGAAGCACCTCTGTCAGGTTGTTAGTCCTGATGGCCACAGTAGGGAGCTGGAGGTGAAGGGCCTCCGCCGCCCTACGCAACACCACTGCATAACTGGCTCCCTCCTCCGTAGCCAAGGTAGGAGGAGATAGCATGCCAAGGTCTGGTGAGGTATCCAGACCACTAGCGTCCCCAAATTCCTCAGCCCAGTCCTGTTCAGACTCGCAGGCTGCAGCAAGAGGGTCGTCCGACCCCTCCCAGTCCTCCCCTTGCTCCTCAGGCTGTTCAACAGGCCTAAAATAACGAGTAGGGACATGGGGATAGAAATCCCCAAAAGGCGTCGAGAATGGCATCGATCGACGCCGGACCGACGCCGCGTCCACTTCGGGGCTGAATCTGAGGTAGAAGTCGTCCCGAGGAGCGGGCGGCGTCAGTATCGGAGCCAGTGGAGTCGACGTCGGTGGAGGCTAAACAAGGTCAACTGGCGTCGACCGGGATTCAGGCCTGGATCCAAGGGTGTCCTGCGGCGCAGGGGCCGGAGCAGACGGCGACGCCAGGGCTGGAGCCGCCGGCGAGGAAACGCAAGGACACCCATGCGGGACCGCGGGGCCCGAAGGCGCACCGGCGGGACCAGACGGCCCAAAGAGGCGAGCCATGGCCGACAGGAAGTCCTGTATCTGGGCCAGAGTCGCCGACGACCCCGGGAAGGGCGGATAGTCGGGCGGCGACTCCATGGACTCCGCCGGTAGCACCATCCGTAGCCTCAGCCGCGTCGTGCGAGGGGAAGTCGGAGAACGATGAAGTTTCTTCGACTTCTTGTGCTTCGCCTCAACTGACCCCGAGTGCCAAGACTTCAATCCCGACGATCGCCGATGACTCCGCGCACGGTCCCTCGACCTCCCTCTGGACCGGGACCTCTCACGGCGCGGAGCCGACTGCCGGGCTTCAAGCAGCTTTCGGGACCGCTCCGCAAAGACTTCGGCGCCATGGACCGGCAGTCGGGGCACGACTTGGGGTCGTGGTCGCGCCCCAGGCAGAAGAGACACACGCGGTGCGGGTCCGTCACCAACATCATCCGATGACAGTCCTCGCAAGACTTAAACCCGGGCATCCCTAACTGCACCAGGAGTCGTATCGACTCGAAAAGGGTGAGAAAAAGATCTAAAAAAACTTAGTCAAAAAAGACTAGGGGTACCACTCTCTCCGGATCTGCGCTTGCTGGCGCGTAAAAAGAAAGAACTGACGTCAGCGCGCGTGGGCGGCGTATAAGTAGCGCCCACGACGTCATCTCGGCGACCACGACGCCAACGACGGACGCGGAGCCGCACGACGCCCCTACCGACACGCAGGGGTACTGCTAACGAAAACTTTCCGGATCCAGTCTGACACCTGGGGATATTCTAAGGTAAGGAATCCATCATTGTGTTTCTTTCAGATATTAGTTGTGTTAGGACTGTGCTTAAGCTCCACATCGGGGCTGGAGCCTTTCTTGGGTGTGCAATTCTTTTGGACCCCTTTGATGATTGGTGCTGAGAAGGAAACTTTACATGAATTTCCCTTGGTGCAGGCTACAATTGCTGCCAGGTGCACCCTGAGGCTTGAGTAGTTGGTTACTGTCAAGCAAGTGTGTCAGATATATGAGCACTGTTTCCTGTGTGGAAATTGAGCTTAGGGTCGTGTGTTTGCCCCATATGGTGCACCGTTTCCACTTTGCTGCGTAGCATTGCCTTGTAGTTTGTTTTCTCGCCTCCTTTAGTATTTCCATAGATCTTTGCAGAAAGTTTAAATGTCCGAACTCTATGTATTCAGGTGCCAGGCTGTTAGGCAGAGCGTCGCAGGTTCTGGGTGAAAGATTTGCCCCGTTTGCATTGTGAGGAGGGTCCTCGTCTGCCTTGAGCTTGATCATTTGTCCCCTGGACAGTTCTAGCAGGCTTGAGTACTAGTTTTGTCTTGCACATTGAGGGGCTAGGAGTATTAGATTTGTTCCGGTTTGTCTTGCTTTCTCTAGAACCCTTTGTAGTAGAGGAATCTGAGGAAAAACTCATGCAAATGTCCCTGACCAGCTTAGTGGCAGGGCATTCCCTTTTGAGAGGTGGTGGTGAAACCTAGAGGTAAAGGATTGCCATTTCTTGTTCTCCATTGTTGCGAGTAGGTCTATTTCTGGGGTTCCCTAGAGGTTGAACACTGTTTGCAGGGTCCTTTGTTTCATCTCCCACTCGTGCGAGCTGCTGTTCTGTCTGCTGAGTTGATTCGCTTCGGTGTGGTCTTTTCCTGGCAGGTGAATTGGCTGTAGACTGATTTTCTTTGAATTGGCCCATTTCCATATTTCCAGAGCTAGTTTGCTTAGGGTGAGTGATTTTGTTCCTCCCCGTTTTTGTTGAGGTAGAACATAGTTTTGTTGTCCATTTGGATTAATACTGTCTTCCTTCCTATGTGGTCTTGGAATGCCTTTAGTGCCAGGAACACAGACTTCATTTCTAGGAAGTTGATGTGCTTTATAATCTGCATCGTCCCATTGACCCCGTACCCTCAGGTTTCCTGAATGTGTTTTACAACCCTTTTGGGATGCATCTGTTGCGATGATCACTGAGGGAGTTGGTGTTATTTGAAAGGTCTGCCTAGTGTTATGTTCTTGGATGCCCACCATTGTTTCCGTGTCTGAACCTTTTGTGTTACAACCACTAGATCCTCCCAACTCCCTGTGGCTTGTGACCAATGGCTGTAAAGCCACTCCTGCATAGAGCGCATGTGGAGGCATGCTTGAGAGATGAGGGGGATGCATGATGCCATCATGTCCATGAGTTTCATGACAGTCCTCACTGTCGAAGACGGACATTTCCAGTACAGGCACGTTTCTTGTTTGATAGCTTGTATTCTCCTTTGGGTTGGGTAGGCCTGTGAAACCTTGGAGTTTAATCTTGCTCCTAAGAAGGTTTTTTCTTGTTCTGGCTTTGTTGATTTGTGGTTTATTGAAAACACCAATTTTTGCAGTGTTGTGATCTCCTGATGGACATGTGTGTAACATTTTTGCTTTGAATTTGCCTTCACCAGCCAGTCGTCTACGTAGGGATAGACGTGGATTCCTCTCCTTCTCAGGGATGCCGCACCTGCTGCTAGGCACTTTGTTAAGACTCTTGGTGCCGATTTGATCACGAAAGGCAGGACTTTGAATTGGTAGCAAGTGTTCTCGTGGAAGAACCCAAGGTATTTCCTATGAGCTTGTTTCATAGGGATGTATAGATAGGCATCCTTTAGATCTATTGTCATGAAGTCCCCTTTTTGCAGCTGTGGGATTACTTCATGTAGTGCTGACATTTTAAAATGCTGTGTGCGAAAGAATTTGTTTATGAATCCGAGGTCTAAGATGGGTCTTAGCGTGAGATCTTGCTTTGGGACCAAAATATAAGGTGAACAGTTTCCTCAGAAGTGTTCCCTTTGTGGTACCTTCTCTATTGATTTTTTTTTTGCAGGAGTTCCTTGATTTCTTATCTTAATTGTAAGAGTTCTGTTCCTTGGAACTTTTTTTGGGTGGGTTTGGTGGGGGTTGGTTTGTTCCTTCTATACAATAGCCATGACGCACCAAATGTAAAATTCAACTGTCTGTGGTGATGTCTTTCCATTGACGTAAGTGATATGCTATCCTGTCTCCCGCTGGTGTTGTGTGGGGGTCCTTTGTTGTGGCCAAGTCACTTGGAATTTGCTCCTCCCCCTCTCAAGTGTTGTCCCCTGCCACTTCCTCTGCCCCAAAAAGGCTGCCTTGGTTGCCGTTGCCAGGCATGGTATCTGGACTGCTGGTTCGACTGCAGTCCGCAGCCTTGAGTTTGTTTTTGTTGGTGGCCTGAGAAGCATCTCCTTCCTGTGGTTCTTCTGGTGTAAAAGAACAAGTTACTTACCTTCGGTAACGATATATCTGTAAGAAACAGACTAGTTATAGATTCCTTACCTTAGAATTACCCCCAGGCGTCAGACTGGATTCGGAGAATTTTTCCGTCAGCAGTAACCCTGCGCGTCGAAAGGTGGCGTCGGTCAGCTCCGCGTTAGTCGTTGGCGTTGTGGTCGCCGGGATGACGTTGCGGTAGCTACTTAGACACCGCCCTTGCGGGGTGACGTCAGTTCTTTTACACAACATTCCACGCCAGAAGCGCAGAGCCATGCAAGACACTGACCACTGGTGCACAAAACTAGGGCCCTGAAAGGGACTCCCTGACCCTAGAAGTCAGTTCGCAGAACGGGGAGGATGGGTGGGGCGGTACGGAATCTATAACTAACCTATGTTTCTTACAGATATATCGTTACCTGTAGGTAAGTAACTTGTTCCTCTGAAAGAAAGTTATAAATTCCTTACCTTAGATTAGATACCCCAGCAATACCAACCCCGGAGGTGGGTCTGCGAACCAAGTTCACACCAGAAAGTCTTGGAGAACAGAACGGCCAAAAAAGCAGTCTCTCAGGACTTGGCTGTCCAGGCAGTAGTGTCTAGTGAACGTGTGCAGAGATGCCCACGTAGCTGCCTGACAGATGTCTTTGAGGGGGACTCCTCATGCCAAAGCAGTATTAGTTGCCGTCGCCCTGGTGGAATGGGCACGCAGACCTGCTGGAGGCTCCTTCTTTGCCAAGGAATAGCAAGCCTTAATGCACAAAACGACCCACCTAGAGATGGTCTGTTTGTGCACGGCCCGACCTTTGTTAGCGCCCACATAGCCCACAAAGAGCTCATCATCCACCCGGGATTGTTTGGTGCGATCCAAATAAAAGGAATGCGCCCGTTTTGGATCCGGACGGTGGAGCCTCTCTTCTTTTGAAGGATGCGGAGGCGGAAAGAAGGTGGTTAAAGTGATGGTTTGGCCAATGTGGAAGGAAGTAACCACCATGGGAAGAAAGGAAGGTCTGGCTCTTAGTACAACCATGTCCGGATGAACAGCCAGGAAAGGAGGTTTTGAAGAAAGAACCTGGAGCTCACTCACCCTGCGAGCAGAGGTGACGCAACCAGAAAAGCAGTCTTTAAGGTAAGAAGACGAAGAGGACAGTTCTGAAGTGGCTCAAAGGGAGCGCACATAAGGTAAGTCAGAACCAAGTTCAAGTCCCACTGAGGCATTACGAAGGGAACAGGAGGAAACAGATGAGTAATGCCCCTGAGGAAGCGATTTACAAGAGGGGACTTGCAGAGAGAAGGCTGATCAGGAAGACTAAGAAAGGCTGAAATGGCCGAGAGGTAGCCCTTATGAGTGCCCAGAGTAGCCCTGCTGGGCCAAAGAAAGAAGGAACAAGAGAACCTCAGAAAGAGGGGCAGAAAGGGCATCCACAGCCTTTGCTGCACACCATGCCACAAATTTGTTCCATCTACAGGCATATACCGTCTTAGTGGAGGGACGCCAGGCTGCCAAGATAACATCACATACTTCGGGAGGCAAGAGAAAAAGACGTCAACTGCCGCCACTCAATCTCCACGCAGGTAGGTGGAGGCTGGTAGGTGGAGGACCGTCCCCTGCTGCTGCGACAGAAGATCCTCCCGAAGAGGCAGTCTGATAGGAGGATCGATGGCCATGTGTAGCAGCTCGGAATAACAGACTCTTCGTGCCCAATCCGGAGCCACCAGAATGACTTGGGCTGGTCGCGCTTGA
The DNA here is from genome assembly GCA_963921515.1 of Calotriton arnoldi. Taxonomy (NCBI): domain Eukaryota; kingdom Metazoa; phylum Chordata; class Amphibia; order Caudata; family Salamandridae; genus Calotriton; species Calotriton arnoldi. The sequence continues at coordinate 550,190 of CAWUFW010006411.1, read as the reverse complement.
TCTTCAGCACTCTGGGCAGGAGTGGTATAGGCGGAAAGGCGTATAAAAGACCGCAACTCTACTCGCGGAAAAGCATCGCCTAGCGAGTGCGGCCTTGGAAATTCCAACACGCAGAATTGCTGACATTGCACGTTCTCTTCGGTGGCGAATAGATCTAACCAAGGCTCTCCCCACTGCTGAAAGCGACCTTGTGCCACCTCCAAGTGAAGACGTCATTCGTGATCCATCATGCACCTGCGGCTGAGTTCGTCCGCCCTGGCGTTCAGGGAACCTGCCAGGTGTTGAACCACCAGGGATATGTCCGGATGTTCCAGCCATGTCCAGAGACGGAGAGCCTCTTGACATAGGGTCCACGACCCCACCCCGCCCTGTTTGTTGCAGTACCACATAGCGGTGGTGTTGTCCCTGAACACCTGCACTACTATTCCCCGGACAGAGTGAAGGAATGCTTTTAGTACAAGATGGATCGCCCGAAGCTCCAGAAGGTTGATGTGGAGCCCGGACTCCGCCAGAGACCAGAGGCCTCTGATATCCGCCTCCCCCATGTGGCCACCCCATCCCAGAAGTTATGCATCGGTCACCACTGTGAACTCTGGTTGGGGGAAGGGAGAGGGATGTGCTGTCGACCCAATCCTGGTTCGTTAGCCACCACTGCAGTGGTGTGCAGTCCCCTCCGAGATATGGACACAATCGGACAGGTTCCCCTGATGTTGTGCCCACTGGTACTTCAGGTCCCACCGCAGAGCCCGCATATGCAATCTGGCACGGTCCACCAGCAGGATGCAAGAGGCCATCAGGCCCAGTAGCCTGAGGGTCATCCTGACCGAAACTCGGGATAGAGGCTGAAAGATCGGAATCATAGCCCGAATATCCCGGACTCGCTGTTCGGGAGGATAGACCCGAAACTGCGTCGTGTCCAGAACCACTCCGATGAAGAGGAGCTTCTGAGAGGGAGTCAGGTGCGACTTCGGCACGTTGATGGAGAACCCCAGCGAATGCAGGAGGTCGGCCGTAGTCTGGAGGTGGGAGACGACAGCCTGGGGCAAGCCCGCCTTCAACAGCCAGTCGTCGAGATAGGGGAAGACTGGAACCCCTGATCTGCGCAGATGAGCTGCGACCACCACCATCACTTTCGTGAAGACCCGAGGGGCACTGGTAAGGCCAAAGGGGAGCACGGCAAACTGAAAGTGCTCGTGGCCTACAGTGAACCGCAGGTAATGCCGGTGGGCCGGCAGGTCCAATGCTACCATCCAGTCTCCAGGGTCGAGGGCAGCCAAGACCTGAGCTAGAGTCAACATCTTGAACTTCTCCTTCCGGAGGAAGCGGTTGACGTTCCTGAGATCCAAGATAGGACGCAGGCCTTGGTCCTTCTTGGGCACCAGAAAGTAGTGGGAATAGCAACCACAACCTACTTCTGGGACAGGAACCCACTCGATGGCTCCCTTGGCCAAGAGTACCGAAACGTCCTGTTGGAGAAGGGCCAGCTGATCCTCCGACATGCGATGGTACTGAGGTGGCATGGATGGAGGGGTAGTCTCGAAGGGTAGGGAGTAGCCCCCTTCGGACTATTTGCAAAACCCACCTGTCTGACGTGATGGTGCGCCAGTGGGGGCGAGGTGATGGCGAATCCTGCCGCCCACTGGCGATTGGTGGCCCTGAAAGGTCGGACTAGAAGGGTTTGGAGGCTGCTGCAGGGGGTGCTGTGGTGGACTGGCCCGCCCGCTGGCCCAGGAACCTTAGCGGTGGTTCCCACGTTCCCGGATGCGCAGGGGCTGAACAGCTTGCGCTGGCCTGTGGCTCTGGGCAGGGCGTGGCGGGCACCCCTTCCGTAGCCACGAAAGGGGCGAAAAGCAGACTGCGCAGGGCGGGTGGTGGAGAGGCCCAACGATCTGGACGTAGCCCGAGAGTCCTTAAAGCGCTCCAGCGCGTTGTCGCCGAATAGGCGACGGCCACCAAAGGGCATGTCCATAACAGTGGATTGGACATCCCCGGAACAACCAGTCGACCTCAGCCAGGTGTAGCGTCGAAGGGCTACCGACGTGGAAATCGTCCTGCCTAGTGAGTCAGTGGTATCCAGCCCACAGCGGATGGTAAACCTTTCTGCGTCTCTCCCTTCAGCAACTGCACTGGAGAGTACGGCCCGGGCCTCCTCCGGGCCCTGGGGCAGCACTTGCGCCACCGTATCCCACACGGAGTGGGTGTAACGGCCCAACAGACATGCAGTGTTTACTGACCACAGTCCCAAGTTGGAGGAGGAAAACATCTTCCCAAGATGCTCCAGCTTTTTGGATTCCCTATCAGGTGGTGCGCGTTAGGGAATGCGACTTTGGGGGTGGAGGCTTTGACCACCAAGCTCTCAGGGGTGGGGTGTTGGGAGAGGAAAGTGGGGTCGCCCGGGGCCGGGCCGTGGCGTCGGGCAATCATCCTATCCACAGGTGCCCCTGTGTTGGGCCTGGACCAGGTGCCCAAAAGGATGTCATTGAGGGCTTCATTAAACGGCAGCAGAGGCTTTGAAGAGCTCGCTGCCGGCTGAAGTACCTCTGTCAGGAGGTTAGTCCTGACTGCCACCGTAGGTAGCTCGAGGTTGAGAGCCTCGGCAGCCCAACGCAACACCACGGCGTAAGACGCTCCCTCCTCCGTAGCCACGGTAGGAGGAGACATGCCACGGTCTGGTGATGTATCCAGACCACTGGCTTCCCCCAGTTCCTGTCTCCAGTCCGGTTCATAACCCAACTGGTCGGTTAAAGGGTCTCCAGACCCCTCCCAGTCCTACTCACCCTCCTCTGGCTACCCATCTGGTCTAAAAGAGCCAGGGTAGAACAAGTGCAAAAGAAACAATTAATGGACAGAATGATGGACAATGCAAACTTTCACCCCCAGTCACAAGGATCTGGGTTAAATCCATCATTCTTTTGCTCACCACACCACCCCAGTTTGGACCCAGCCATATGCAAATCAGTCTTGACCCTGTTCCTTGTGGGAACAGTCCAGCCCGAACTGCCAAGCCAGGTCCTCTCTCTGGACCGGAAAGAAGCCTCCTGGGACCGGTTTCAGGGCATCACCCTTCTTCAGCCAGGCTAGCTTGAATCCAGTGGTGTAGTGAGCACGGGACCCACATCTGGGCATACCCTTCCCACTTAGGGCGACAAATGCAAAAGAAACAATTGATGGACGGAATGCTGGACAATGCAAACATTCACCCCCAGTCACAAGGATCTGGGTTAAATCCATCATTCTTTTGCTCACCACACCACCCCAGTTTGGACAAGGGCACAAAAGTACCCATCGGCGCCAGATCTGGCGTCGGCCGACGCCGGTCCGGAACCGTGTCTACCTCGAGGTGAAGGCTGGGGTCGACGCCGGCTGGGGACACAACCGGCGTCGGCGGCGGACGTGGTGCCGGTGGATTCGCCACCGAGGGAGGTGTAATCAGGTCGACCGGCGCCGATCCGTAACCAGGCCTGGATCCAAGGGGACCCTGCGGTGCTTGGGTCGGAGCTGCTGGGGTCGAAGCCCAAGGGCCCCCTGCCGAGTCCGCGGGCCCAAAGGCGCGCCGGCGGAGTTGGACTGCCCAAAGATGGCATGCATTGCTTCGTAAAATTGGCGAAGCTGGGCAGGGGTCGCTCCGGGTCCCGGGAAGGGAGGGAAACTCTGAGTCAACCCTTCGGGCTCCGCACGCGGAGCCTCGGGAGGGGCACCACCCATATCCCTGGTCGCGTCGGCCGACCGGGAGAAGTCAAAGAGCGACAATGCTTCTTCGACTTTTTCTTGTGCTTTACCTGAGTGCAAAGACTTGGTAGAAGACTGGTGATGGTGGCTCTGCGACTGGTCCCTCGACCTCCCACGCTACCGGGACCTCGAACGGTGAGGAGCCGACTGCTGGGCCCCGAGAAGCTTTCGGGGCTGCTCCCGCAAAGACTTCGGATTCATGGTCAGGCAGTCGGAGCATGACTTGGGATCGTGGTTGCTCTCCAGGTAGAAGAGGCACATGCGGTGCGGATCAGTCATCGACATCAGTCGGCTACAGGAGCTGCAGGCCTTGAAACCGGGCATCCCTCGTGCACCAGGAGTCGAAGACTCAAAAACGGTGTCGACAAAAGTCGCCAAAAAGTCAGTCAAAAAGTGACTGGAGGTACCGCTCTCTCCGGATCTGCGCTGGCTGGCGCGGAAAAAGAAAAAACTGACGTCCGCGCGCGAGGGCGGCGTATAAGTAGCTACCGCGACATCAACCCGGCGACCACGACACCAACGACGAACGCGGAGCCGACCGACGCCACCTTTCGACGATCAGGGGTACTGCTGACAAATAAATTCTCCAGATCCAGTCTGACGCCTGGGGGTAATTCTAAGGTAAGGAATCTATAACGGTTTCTTTCAGATACATCCTCTCTTGAAGATGCCCATCTATTGTAGGGCTACCATGCCCCTGGAAGTTTTTGTCCTTTTTTAGGTCTCGCCTATGCAGCGCGCATGCGCTGCATAGGAGGGCCTTTAGCCGTCGCTCTGCGCATTTTCAAGCACACACTCGTGCTTGTGGCGGCATCCACCTTGCGGGAGCGAGCAGGGGCGCTCCACAAGCACGAGTGCAGTGCTTGAAAATGAGCAGACTGCGCGCGCATTTTTCACTTTCTTCATTTCGCACATTTTCTATCCTACTTTCACCTGTATGTTTTACATTGTTCTCTTCGCTTTCCTTTTTTCTGTATTTCTTTCCTCTCACCTCATTTCTTTTGTTGTTTTCTTCCACATTATTAAAAATAAATCCTATTCCATTCCACGCAAATATCGACTTTACTTTGAGCACGATGTTCTTTTATTTGGAGAGAACGTGTTTCTTCGTAGGTATACAATACTTGTTAGTGTCAGGGGTACTTGTTATCTATCAGACGTAATAAACGCCCCATTGAAATCAGTTTACTGTTTCAGGAATTTAGGATTCTCTCTGTACCAGCGCCTACCAACCATTTAAATACGTTCCGCACTATAGTATTTTATTTTGTTAATCGAGTGTTTTGAAAAATCGTGTGTAGCGCCAAAGCGTCGTCTTTTATCCACTTTGCAGCGCTTCGATAGACCACGTGGCTGTAATATGCTCTCATATTACTTAGAAGTTTTGCCTCCATCAACAACGTCCCGTTTCATCAAAGAATGAATGGGCCTTCAATTGTGTAATTTCCTGATGTGTTTAATTAATTGCATTTCCGGATGTGTTTAATTAATTGGATTTACATTCTTCTGTGCGCGGTCTGCATTGGACCACAGGAGCCATGGTTTCATATCAAGAAGAGAAAGACAGCTCGTCCGCGGTTTATATCTGTATATAAATAAGAGTACAATAAAAATAAAACCCGTTGCCAGGGACCTGGCACGCAATTGTCTTTCACTTTTTATGGGTTTGGCATCTAACGATGGACTTCATACGTTTTTAGTGGCCACAATACCAGTCTTCACTGCTTCTTTGCGTCTTTACTCCGACTGAGCCCCCAGCAATGAATGAAATTCACTACGAGAGCATTAAAAAACAAGCATTGGCATAGCCAATAGGTCTCGCCTTTAGGACCTTATAAGTATTTAATTATGCAGCACAATATCCTTGGTGCAACATCAACTGTTGCAAAGCTAAACACTTATAAAGTCCCAAAGGCGAGACCCATTGGCTATGCCAATGCTTGTTATTTGTTGAAGTGATTCATCTACTTAACTTCCAAACAGGGTGTCTCCCGTGAAGGTTGTTAATTGAGGTTAAGACCTCTAGCTTGAAGCAGGATATTCTGAGCCAGGCGTGCCTTCAACGTTGTGCCTGTACACATTTGTCGGCTGGTTATATCGGCTGCGTCTAGGGCTGATTTCAGGAAGGTGTTACCTATGTTTTTTCCCCCCTCCTGTATGGATTTGGCCCTCTTTCAATCCTCCTCTGGGAGCTTGCTCATCAATTCCTTGATGTCATCCCATTGTTGGAGGCCAAACCTGTTGAGTATAGCATTGGAGTTTGCAATGCGCCATTGTGTTGCTGCTTCTTTCTCCAGCTTTCTTCCTACCATGTCCATTCTTTTGTTTCATCTCCATGGAGGTGGACCAGTGGAAGAGTGGGCGTTGCCCCTTCTTGCCGTGGTGACATTGAGTCTGGCGCGGAGTTTCCCTGAATGTATTTAGGGTCCTTTGTTGAGGATTTATGCTTTTCTCCACCCTTGGGGTTACTACTTTTGCTGAGGCAGGCTCTTTGAAAGCCCCCTTGCCTTGGTCCAGGCTGCTTGGTAGCATTGGGAAGTAATGTGTCCCCTTGGTGGATAGTGCCAAAGTCTCTAGGAGTAAGCAGGAGTCTATTTCCACACTAAGGGGACCCCGAAGGTATCAACTGCTCTCTTGATGAGGCTGCTGTAGAAGACTGTCGGCTGGTGGAGAAGCCTTCGAGGGATAGCTACAGACTTCTTCTGGGCTTTGTGTCGTTGTCTTTCCATTCTTCCGCAAAAGCCCCCGAGGCTTCCTCCTGTTCTGGAGCGCCTAACTCCTCTTTGAAATTCTCTTAGCGCGGTTCGGGGTTGCCGGAGATGCGAGGATATCTTACTCTTCTTCAGCATTTTTGGCATCGCCAGCGGGCTTTGCAGGAATTCAGAATTCCTTCAGCGCCTCGTTGAACTCCTCCCGTTGAAGGAGTGCCGCCATTTCCGCTTCCAGGCGTCTTTCTCCATCTCGAGGGCCACTTCGGCGTCTGAGGCCGGGGAGATCCTCTTCTTGGGTGTGGTGGTTTGAGGCTCCAAGGGTGTGGTCTTTTCCTTTGTGGCCTCTTGTTCTGCGCTTGCCTTTGTCGATTTCAACGATCTTCCCTAGTCGGTATCCCTAAGTTGGGATCCGTGGGGTTCTTTTGGTCGCAGGTCGTTGTTTTCTTCGATGCATGGGCTGCCTTTTGCACCTTCTTTTCGTGGCCCGTGGATTCAGACGGCTGAGGGTTTCTTACCTTGTCCGTCTTCAGTGTCCTTTGTCGCTTTCTTCACGGTACGCCTCTTCTTGGCGTCCCCTTCGAGTATCTCAACGTCTGACCCACCAACTGCACCCCGACCCCCCCCCTTGTGTCGATTCTGCAGGTACTCCCTGGTCGTCCTGCTTGCTTGAGAGGCCCAAGTCCCTCAGCGAGGGTTGTTTCTGGCTTTGGAGCATGGTTGCATAATGGTCCTCCCTCTGCTTCGGCGTACCTGGAATGTCTTCGACACGAACATCGCGCAGGCCCTGCAGGCCTTGATCATTGTGATCCCTCGGCAGGCAGAGGTTACAAACATCGTGTGGATCACGCGGAGCAAACTTGTGGTGACACTTTGGGCAGAATTTGAATGGGGTATTTTCAATGGCCCCTCCCTCGCCCTCTGTTGATCCATGTGTGTTGCTGTTTCATCGGGGTCCCCCAACGGACAAAGTATCCGGATCGCTTTCTTCTTCTCCGGTGTCTTCGTAGTCTATGATATTTTAAATCTAATTCTTTTGATTCTTTCGGGGATTTCATCCAAATCTTCGGAGTGTCTCCCTTTGCTGCCAGATCCAACAGCGGAAAAAGAACCGGAGGATGGCTACCACGCACAGGAACTTCCGGGGCGCCGTCTGACGTCACACAAGGGATGGACCTAGCACCAAATGTTGGTTGACGACGCCCCCCCCCCAAAAAAAAAGACAGAAACATGAAATACTATTTTGCATACAACCACTAGATGGCGGAATAATGCACAGCTTGTGAATCCAGTAAAGGATTCATGCTGCAAAACATACTTTTTCATTTTGCAACAGTAAAACCAGCAATTGTCGTTTTTACTGTGGAAAAAGGCTAGTAGTCCCATTGGCGAGTATAGAGTTGCAAGCTAACACAAACAAAACCAACTGGACCTAAAAGGGGTTGGTACATGTATTACACAGTGAGGTCGCACACAACACCGTATAGTACACCCCATTTCCATACACTTGGTATAATTGATGTAAAAGCTAAACTCTTGGAGTCCAAATGATGGAGCCTTTCCTCCTCTTTGGTGGGATGAGGCAGAATAAAGTCAGAATGATGATAGCTTGTCAAACAAAAAGGTATCACCACCTTCGGAAGCAATGCAGCTCAGGGACTTAACACCAGGTTGTCTGGCAAAAAGGGAGTTCAGGGCTGTCGGACCAAAAGGACCTGTAGTTCACTGACCCGGAGAGCTGATGTTACTGCAAGCCGGGAGATGGTTTTGAACAAACTGTGCACTGGCTAAAAAGGTGAAGACATTAGAAAAGTGAGAGCAAGATGCAAGTCCAACTATGACTTCATAAAGGGCAGGGATGTGTGCCATGTCGACTTCACTTTGTTCTGCACCAACACATGCAGCCTGCAATGGCAGTGTGTGTGTGTAAGGGTACAGGGCCTCTAAGGGTGGCACAATAAGTGCTGCAGCCCTTAGAGGACTTCCCTTGCCACAGTGCCCTTGGTACCTATGGTGCCATTTACAAGAGAATGACCTGTGGCCAAAGAGTGCCAATTGGGTTTTGTTTTAATGCAGTTTTATGATAAGAACATAGGCCCTGGGTACCGAATTAGCAGGAACCCAGGGCACACTCAGTCAAAGTACAACAGTTTGGCAAAAAGTGGGGGCAACCATGCAAAAAGAGGGCACTTTCTTACAGGATGGCTCTGATGTAGGGAAACCTCTGCAAAGGGGTCGGGTGCAACTTCAGCAGGCTGATGGAGAACCAAAATGATGTAAAGATGTTGCCATCTGGGGGTGGTCAGCGGCCCACATTCAACAGCCATCCATCAAGTTAGAGGAAGACTTGTATCCCTGACTTCCGCAGATGGGCAGTGCCCATCGCCATCACAATTGGTAAACACCGATAGGCACTGGTGAGGCTGAAAAACAGCACAGTAAACAAGCATTGGCATAGCCAATAGGTCTCGCCTTTGGGACCTTTTAAGTGTTTAGCAATGCAGCGGCTCGACCTAAAAACTGCAGGTACTCAGCACCGGTGAGACCCGGCCCACTTAAAGCCCTGCGTTCTGGAAACTAATGTTGTGAGAATCCCTGTGTGTTGGATGTGCACCCCGAAGCCCTCGGCACTCAGGCGCCATGTTACTTCGTATCTCGCTCCCAGAGCGTAAAAGGTTGTATGCTAGAATTACTTGATTTACATTCGGGGGCTTAGAGAACATGTGGTTAATAAATTAATCATGCAAATAAGAAAGGAAGCCAACAAGACGAAGAAACGCTCAAGCCAGGTAGAAGGAAATGCCAGAATAAACGTGTCTTTTACTCAGATTTCAAACAACGTTAGTGATGAATTCACGCGTATACAAACCGGGAAAAGGTAGCATGGGTTCGCGTCAAAATGAGAAAGTAGTAAACCTGGAGTGGGCAGATGAATATGGTGGCACTGGACATATACTGTGGCAAAGAATTTCCAAGCAAAAGCCCGCCCTATGATGTAACCAGCACGTGCTTGAACACATATGACTTAGTAGTCGAGAGGCGGCAGCGAAATATGAATTCGCTGACTGCTCTAAATATAACCCATGAATGGAACGGCAGGAAGAAAGGGATGGTTTAGAGAAGCGATTGGAACGAGGTACAGGGATAACAGACAGCTAGAATGTGGAACGGAAGTAAAAAGATACAAAAATCAGAAAGCGAAACTGAAAGCAACAAGTGACTTTCAACAGAAGACGTCTAGATATACAAGTGTGCAGCCGGATGTGTACAGCTGACTGAAAGGGGGACAGGCGAGTATGTTGGTGGCTGGCAGGGAGGGGGGCTGAGGGCATAAGTAGTTGAGAATCTTAACATTAGGCAGAGCTTCAGTCCCAACGTCGACAGTGGAGCGCGGCCGGAAGTCCATGTACAGCGTTTACCATGCGGGAGCGAGCAGCGACAGGCGCGATAATTGCAAACAGATGGCGCCGCTGCTCGCTCCCGCAAGGTAAACGCTGTACATGCACGAGTACTCATTGGAAACAGGGCAGTACATGCACGAGTTTCCAAAAAAGTACAGAGTGATTCCAAGAGGTCACTCCAAAGCAGCGATTGCGAGCTGCGTAGGCGAGACCTAAAAAGTGCGTGTGGCCCACCTTGAACTGCAGGTAAAGCATTTGGGCATGCAGGGCAGAAAGGAGAAAACGCGTTCTACAGATCCAACACCACCATCCAGTCTTGAGGATCCCGGGCAGAAAGGATGTGGTTGAAAGGTGAGCATCTTGAATTTTTCTTTGGGCGGGAAAGGGTTGAGACGGCAAATAAACAAGGATAGGTTGGAGGCCTCAGTCATTCAGCAGAAGGATGTAGAAGGAATAAAACACCCAGTCCCCACCTATAAACCAGTACCAGCTCTATGGCTCCTCTGGCCACAGAGCCTGCGTTTGCTGGCAAAAGGCAGATAGCTGGTCCTACTAATGGTAATCCAGCGTAGGTGGCAGGTAAGGTGGGTCAAAAAAGACAGCCAGGGCGTAGTCCAGTTGGACAATCTGCAGCACCATTTGTTTGATATAATGTGTTCCCACCTCTGCAAGTAGTGACTATGTGCCACTAAGGGCACACTAAAGGATTTTTAGTTTGTTGCCAGAGGATTTGAAAGGTATGCTGCACATGAAGGGCAAGCCCATGGGGCCAACAGCCTCAACCTCAAAAAGGGCTGGGAGGCCTGTTGTGTGGGGCCAGACTTAGTCTATACACCAAGCCCCAAGCATATCCCATAATAGGACAATTGCAGAGGGAATTTCCGGACAGGAGCTAAAAGGCCTTAAAGGTGCATTTTCCTTAAAAAGCTCTAGGGCAGAGTCTGCCTTCTCACCAAATAGGCAGGAGCCATCAGAGGTATGTTTATTAAAGAAGCTTGGACCTTCCCAGAGAAGCCTGTGAATGTCATCCATGTGTGGCAACGGAGAATCATTCTTGTTCCCATAGACCACATAATATGTGATGTATAGGCCCAAGAAAAAGACTAATTTGACCTCATCCAGAGCATCTCGATTGTTTAGCGCCAAGGAGGAGCATAAATTGGGACAGCAGGTAAGATCTCACCGACCATGTCCTAAAGGGCGTGGGTGTCGCGTTCAATTAACCAGCTTGCCCTGATCAACCTCAGGGCGAGGCTGGCCGTGGAGAACATTCATTTACCAAGCGTATCCACACATTCTGACTCCCTGTCAGGAGGGATGTTTGATAAGGACTGTATGGGTTTACTCTGCTGGTGCATGCCTACACCAAGGTTCCAGGGGTTAGGGGCTGGGTTAAGAAATATGGGGTCACCTGGGGCAGATCTATGGAGGAGGGAGACTTGTTGATTTCCTTGGGGAGATAAATAGGGGCAGAGAATGATTTAACCCAAGTGCTCAAAAAAGTGTCAGTGAGGGCCTCCTTGAAAGGCAAATGTTCCTGCCTATTCACAGTGGCAAAAGACGTTAGTCTGTTACTGGTCCTGGGGGCAAGCCAACCCAGAATGGGGTGAGTTGTCCAACCCACTAGCATCCTGTAAGTCCACATATCAACTGTCTTCACCATACGCTGAAGCAAACTCTTCCACCCACAAACTCCACTGTAGTCTCCATATGGCTGGCTCAGGTCAGAGTCAGCGCAAAAAAGATGATTGAGTCTCAAAAGCTGTTCAGTAGTGGAATAGCGGTGTAGTCTGGAGTATTGGCTGTACCACCTCAAGCTCTAGGCACTGCCTTGGTCAAGCCAATGCTGGCTCAGAGTCTGATACCACAATGGTTGTGGTTATTCCTCCAACGCCAGTGTCAACATTGGAGGGGCAGAGCAGATTTCTACTCAGGCCTGAAGCTGGCACAGACGCCTGTACGAGAGAAAGCAGGTTCACGGGGCACAAACAGTGAATCTGCTGACTATAACCTGACTGGAGTTCCATGCGGATCCTTGGGGCCAGAAGGCACGGCAGAAGCAGTGAGAAGTGTGCTAAAGATGCGCAGCATGGCCTCTCATATGGCTTTGACCTGCCAGGACAGTGCCAATGGAACCCAGGGTGCATTAGAGTTCAAAAGTGGAATCAGCTGCTCAGTGGAGGAAGATCGGGATGCATGGCGACACTCATGCCTTCTCTGGAGAAGGAGTGTGGCAGGAAAGGGCAGAGTTCCTGCTTGAACTTATGATATGCATGGGGGAACAACTTCAGGAGGGGGGTGGGTTCAGAAATCTCGGCTTGGAGCGGGACAGGCGTGAAGGTTTCAGGTGCATCACCAATACAGCTGTGTGTTCTCGGGTTACTTTTTGGTAACACCTGGGCACAGTCATCTCAGATGTTCGAGTTCTGCGTCAAACCCAAGCACCAGAAACACATCTTGTGGGGTTACGGGGTTTAAGATAGTCTCCAAAAGGTTTAATGCCTGTGTTCTTTGAGGGTGAGATGATCCCTTGCAATACTAGAAAATCTGCAGAAAAATCTCTTCAGAGTAACTAAAGCAGGAGCAGCGCTCAGGATCTTTTCTAAAAGCGTGGAAAGAAAGGAACTGACGTTAGAACGCTTGGGTGGCTTATATGCAGCGGTTTGTCACTTCCAGAGCAGAATGACGTCAAAGCAAAGTCACATGGCTCAATCTCCCAGTGTGCGGGAGGACAGCTTTTCAATTTTCTGAATACAGTCTGACACACCTAGGGATATTCACAAGGTGAGGAATCTGAAGTTCGTAGAATCCAACTGAATTAGGCCTTGGGATCAGGGGCAGGTGAACGAGTTGACTGGAATCGGCACGGTTTAGTCCCACTAAAGCTCAAAACAATATTTAAAATCTAACAGTGACCCCACTGCGGCTAAACTAAGAAAAAGGATGCCTGCAACAGGGGCAGCCCTATTACCCAGAACTTGGGGCACTGAACAATATACTAGCTTTAGTGGTTCAAGGAAGAATTTTTTACATAAAAGAGTTAGATATGACCACATACAAGTTTAAGATGCAAGTGAAAGTACCCATAGACAAAGCGTTTTTTAAAAGCAACTTTGTGTTATTAAAATGACTAATTGCAAAACACAAAAAAGATCACACAATACAAACATAACATGGTGCTTACGGGGTTACACTATCAACAAAAAAAACAAAAATTACAGTGTACACAAACAATGGCAGAGGAATGGTTAATTGTACACTAAGTTACAGGATCAATAATACAGTGAATGCGCCCTCTTTAATGGCCAAAGGGATCGTAGACAGCGTTTCAACCTTATCACAGGCTGACAATGGACAATTCAAGCATGTACAGTAACAAAATATAACATTTCTTGAGAAACCAGAGAATCATTTGCAATTAAGTCCCCAACTACTTAAAACTCTTGTGACGGAGAACCAACAAACTGTGCCCCTATACAAATACCAAGAACGTAACTACCTAGCAAAGGCGAACATCGAGGGCAGTTAACTAACAAACTTACCTGAACAAGAATCATGTTCAATTTTCCAATGTAAACTTTCTCCTTCTGGAACAGGAAAATAAAATACTGCACATTATTCACCTGCTACAAGAAAAATGTATTACATTCTACAATTTAAAAACATTGACGGAATACATATTTACCTCCACAGATGAGGCATCAGATGAGGTCTTAATTATCAATCCCACAACATACTTTTTTATTCCTACAAAAGAAAAAACAATTACCCATAATATTAATTAGGACATTTTGAACAAATTTTGTCATCACGCCAAAACAATAAGTAAAAGTTGCTTGCCTGTAATCCTAGTTCTCCTTCAGGAGACATTCCATTGAAATGAAAAGCACTAAACTGTCCCACTCATGTGGAATTCTCAATCACTTTGAAAAATGTAAGCCTTTAGAAAGAAGATTTTCCCTTTCAAACTGGAAACAAATTGACAGCCTCTTTAAAACAAAATTGGCCAATACTTTCCTTTTAAAAAAAAAAAAAAAAAGCAACCAAAAAAAGCAGACTTTAAATATCAAGAGCAGAACACCTAAACATTAACCTCTAGCCAGACTATACCTTGCAATTCCATGCTTTAGCAAAATGGCAGTTTTAATCAATGGTAGCATGCGTTAATACGAGAGTTGATTGTGTATTTCGATACTTTAAAACAGATGAATACGCTTCAGATACAAGCTTTGCAAGATTTAGACGTTACTGGTTGTTTGTTAACAACATCACATACTTATCCTTGACCCACTGAACATTAATGGAATCTTTAAAGTGCTGCACTAACAACTGAAAATACAGAGTGCGCTTTACAATTCACTCAATACCCAGGATAAGGTGTGTTATCAAAACTTGACTCACCGTCAAAATGCAGATACCGGAGTGAAACAGGCTACTCTATTAAGCTACATTAGACTATATCAACGTCATAAATGTCTCCCATGATCACTGTGCACCCAAAGTGATTAAGTCTGTGAACCAATGCACACAGCTCCCCATACGTGCAGGACTAGTAAATTTATCAAGCACAACCTTACAGGAGTATAGCAAGTCCCCCTACTTCACATCAGAATCCTGAAAATGCAAATGACTGTCCCAGTCCATGCCATGCTATCTTACATGTAACTAGCAGGCTGATCATATGCTAAAATAGAAAGAAAACCTCATTTTGACCTCAGCAACACATCTTTCAAGTATCCACAAATGATAGAATATGGTAGACCAAAAAGAAAAAGATGCTAAAGAAATTAAAGAGAAAGCAGTTGGTCAAAAGAAAGCAAAATCAGATCCTCCTGTTCCCGATTACCCTATTAAAAACATAACATACACCTACCAGCCTAGATCTGATCTTAGACCAACTAAACTCACTAAGTGACCTGACAAGATCCACCAGAAGAAACCTATTTTCTACACCTAGAAATGCAAGGCCTCAGGAAAGAGTTGAAAAATGTATCAGATTGAAGAGGCAGAACCGAGAATCGGTAAAGTCAAAGATCACTTCACTACCCAACAAAAGAGATCAGAACTAGCCACAAAGAAAGTTGCAAACAGAAAATGGGGTTACAGAACTCGAGGACAGAAACAGTAAAGGCAACATCAATATTTGGCTTCCCTACAAATGAAGAAAAAGCTGGATCCTGTGCCTCCTTCCTAGAAACATGGATACCACAAATTCTGAATATCTTTCAACAATGATTTTGAAATTTAAAGAGCACATACACTGCCAACCAGAGTGCTGGATTACTCAAAATCCCTCAGGCCAATGACCTTCAGGCCCTTGGATTATTCATACACAAAAATGATCCTAAACCAAAGGGAGGAAAATAAAATCCATCATCTGGAAAGGATACAAGATTGGAATCTCACAGGACTATGCTAAAGAACCTGTAGCTCACAGAAAATGATTAGCTCTGAGTAAAAAGATAAACGCTTTGAATATATCCATCTTCTTTGCAGGCCCATTAAAACCGAGGATCATGGCTAATGGGAATCAATTTTTTGACAAACCCACAGAGCTTTTGTTTTTCCTTGACAACATATTGCACTTCAAAATCGATTTGTAATGTATAGGTTGTATACTTGTTTCTTTTGCTCTCTAATAGATGCATATTACACTGAGTTTGACTGAAATATTTGTCCTTCGCAATTTAGATCAATCTACTCCACCATAGCAGAACTTACACTAACCATTTACGCACTAACCGGTAACGGTTTCTGCATGTCTAACACTAACTTCATTTATTCTACTTACACCTATGTCTAAAAATCGTTAAATTAGGGGATATCTTACGGCTATAGAGTTATCCACCAAATAACACCAAACCAATTGTCGACAATTTCAAAACGACTCAGTGTCTTACTGACTGAGTTAGGAGAGGTATTATGGCCTAACTGTTGCTAGTTTTCAACACCCATTATTGAGATGTCTCCAATTATCCAGCTTTTATACTTGCAGGTTAAGTCATGATGCTAAATGTAAAGCAAATAGCTCTTTTGTTTGCAGTGTTTTTAGAGCTTTATGGGATTCGGTCTCTGTGGCATCTGCTGTTCTACCACGCCCTGGATGGGATAGGGATGGGTGGGTTTGGAGTGGCCTTTTTGTTCCTGTCCTACTTCTTTCTAAATCCCTTCCCTCCCCCTCGCTTTGGTCGATATCTCTTGCCCTCTCACTGAGATACTCTCCCCGAGCCAAACAAATCAGCATTACTGCCACAACTGGAATGCAACTTAGTTTCATTAACATAATTACAACACCTCAGTACTATTCGAAAACCCCTCTGAGAAGTTCTGAAAATCCCTCAGGTAGTCTAGAAAATCACTAGGGAACACTGCAACAACACAACATGAGAATCTTGCAAACTGGAAACTTCTGATCCTGAGATGACGTTTAACTAATAGAAACCAAAATTGTCAAAATATAGGAAAATAATGGCTAATGGAACGTTAGAAATTATTCCCTTTATTACCAAATGACTTTAACCACTTAATTAAAAAGGAAGAAAATTGGACTACTGGTTTACACTTAAAGGAGACAATTATTCTGCAAGAAACCAAAGTAGGTGTTCAAGAAAGCAACAGAATACCATTGGATCTAAAGTTGAGCGTACTCCCCAGCCCATAAGAAACAAAACCCATAAGAAAAACTAAAATCGAAAAAGGATGGTGACTATCTTTGAAAATATCCATGATAGCAATGGAAGATTGTTAGTCACTGAAGTAGCTAGAACACCTCTAACTTCTATTTAGTGAATAATTATGCCCAGTTTTGGATTACCCTAAAAAAAAAAAAAAAAACGAACTACCCATAGAGTCAGGTAACAGAGTAGCCGGGGATCACAATCTCCCCTGGGACACTACATTAGCTAGAAGCTCCTCCTTACAATATAGGCCCAGTATATCGTACTAACAGATTAAAAACGTACTGGGAGTGATTTTACTTTCTACTCCCATCGACAACGCACTATCCAGAATTCGTAAACATCCTTACACCAACAGCTAAAAATCCCCCCTCCCCCCAATTGGGACACAATCTCACCACGACCATCAACCTAGAGCTACAAATATCCATAAAACAAAACAATAAAAAAATCTAGTAAGCAACGCTATTCATTTCTTCAAATTAAAATTGATGACCTCTACCAAAACTCTTTGGGAATGCATGAAAGTAACAATTAGAGGGTGATTAATATTCTATCCACCCGCAATAAACAATAAAACACTGAAGACTGAACGATCTAGAAACTAAAATTAAGCAGCTAGAGAATAAACGATTCAGTACAACAAACCCTGAGTATTTTACACAAACTAAAGCCAATGAAAAATGAACATAAAAACTTCTGCACCAGCGCTCAGACCTAGGTTCAAAACAGTAAGGAAAATATATTTAAGGGCTCAACGCAGAGAGAATACGAATCAATTATTTTAAATATAAGACCAGTAATACTCTCACCACTGCCATTAAAAACAAATGATTTTTTTTTTTTTTTTTAAATACTCTTCTGAATTATACAATCCTCAATCAACTACCTTCTCACATAAATGCCACGCTTACCTGGACAAAATCAAATTATCACAACTTAGTGTTTCCAACAATAAATTTAACCAAATCATAACCTCCTCAGAAATCCAGCGTACGATTAACTCGCTAAAATCCGGGAAAGCCTGCAGATGACACGCCCTTCATACACACATCCTGGACGATACGAGGCTTCCTGAACACAGCCCCACTGAGGCCCAAACAATGATGGGAGACTTAGGTAAAGGGGGCGTCTCTCGCATTTATCGCACTTTAGTTAACACCCCCACCTCCTTAGATAAGTTGAGGGAACAGTGGGTGGAGTGGGTGGGCCCCCTCGATGAAATGGATTGGCGCGACGCTCTTATGGCCCCCAGGATAGTCTGTCTCCGCCAAACTTAAGCTGATTCAGCTCTATTACCTGCATGCTGCATATCTCACTCCCCTGCGCCTTTTCCGAGCAGGCTTGCGCCCGGATGAGTCATGTGCGAGATGTGCTCATGCCACGGCTGACTTCCTCCACATGGTTTGGTTGTGCCCATGTTTGGAGCACTTCTGGAGGTCTATTGAGGTAGAACTTACTGAGGTGTTGGGTTGGGAGGTTCCGCATGAGCCACGTCATTCATTATTGGGGATCACGGATGGGCTGGATGGGTCCAGGAGCGAAAGTTATTTTTAAACACAGCTATGATTGTGGCCAAGCGGGACATAGCGGCGGCTTGGAAAGCCCTGATCCACCTGACCTGGGGAGGTGGCGTAGGGGGTGGACTGGTGTGCGACCCAGGAAAAAGCCCTTTACATGGCCAAGGGGTGCGGCAAAAAGTATCGCAGAGTGTGGGGAAGTGGTTGGGTAATGTGGGGGTTTTGAGTAACCAGATTCCATACCTTCTCTGTGTAAGTCTTTTGGGGTTTGTGACCGTGGGATGCATTGCCTACAGGAATGTACTTGATTCAATGAATTCCGGTATCTGCTGATTTGTTTCACGGGTTTGAAAACAATAAAATTTGGTTATCAAAAAAAAAAATCCGGGAAAGCTCTAGGACTCAGACTCCTAATGAGCTTTAACAAAAACTTCCCAAGACAACCATCTACCTCTTATGGAGACCTTGCATAAAAACTTCGAGGCCTCATGGAAAATCTCAGGGTCAGCATTAGAGGCCATAATCGCGGTTATACATAAAGATGGAAAAGACACTCGGTAGGTCAAAAACTACATCCTGATTTCCCTACTAAATGTGGACTGCAAGATTTACGCAAAAATTCGGGTGCTGAGACTTGAAAACGTTGTTCCCCTACTGGTTCACCGCTCCCAGACTGGCTTTGATAAAGGAAGACTTGTATCTGACATAAGATTCTTTTGTCATGCCATAGAAAAGGCTAATACACCACTCTCCTCCAATGATTGCTATGGCTCTGCATACAACACCTCGTACTGTCACCGGAGCCATGACTCTCCCAGTGTGCAGATGTCAGTTACCATTCATTTTTTTTAGCACGCTTCGGACGCAAACGGATGAACAAGTTACTTACCTTCGGTAACGATATATCTGTAAGAAACATAGGTTAGTTATAGATTCCTTACCTTAAATTACCCCCAGGCGTCAGACTGGATCCGGAAAGTTTTTTCATCAGCAGTACCTCTGAGCGTCGGAAGGTGGCATAGGTCTCCTCCTCCGCGTCAGTCGTTGGCGTCGTGGCCGCGGGAATGACTACGTAGCTACTTACACGCCGTCCTCGCGTGCTGACTTCAGTTCGGTACACGACTTTCCGCGCCAGAAACGCAGAGCCATGCAAGACACCGACCACTGGTGCAGAAAACCAGGCCCCTGAAAGGATGTCCTTAACCCTAGAAATCAGTTCGCAGAACGGGGAGGATGGGTGGGGCAGTAAGGAATCTATAACTAACCTATGTTTCTTACAGACATATCGTTACCGAAGGAAAGTAACTTGTTCATCTGAAAGAAACAGTTATAGATTCCTTACCTTAGAATAGATACCCCGGCAATACCAACCCCGGTGGTGGGTCTGCGAACCAAGTTCACACCAGAAAGTCCTGGAGAACAGAACGGCCAAAGAAGCCGTCTCTCCGGACTTGGCTGTCTAGGCAGTAGTGTTTTGTAAACGTGCGCAGCGATGCCCACGTAGCCGCCTGACAGATGTCATTCAGAGGGACTCCCCCGTCCCAAAGCAGTGGTGGCTGCCGTCGCCCTGGTGGAATGGGCGCGTAGCCCGACTGGAGGCTCCTTTTTAGCTAGAGAATAGGAAGCTTTGATACACAAAACGACCCATCTAGAGAAGGTCCGCTTGTGTACGGCCCGACCTTTCTTGGAGCCCACGTAGCCAACAAAGAGTTGGTCATCCACCCGGAACTGTTTTGTGCGAACCAGATAGAAGGAAAGCGCACGTCTTGGGTCCAGACGGTGGAGCCTCTCTTCCTCTTTAGAAGGGTGCGGAGGCAGAAAGAAGGTGGGCAAAGTGATGGTTTGCCCGATGTGAAAGGAGGTGACCACCTTAAGAAGAAAGGATGGACGAGTTCTTAGGACAACTTTGTCTGGATGTACAGCCAGAAAAGGAGGTTTAGATGAAAGAGCCTGGAGCTCACTCACTCTTCTGGCAGATGGGATGGCTACCAGGAAAGCAGTCTTAAGACTTAAGTCTTAAAGGACAGTTGTGAAGCGGCTCAGAGGGAGCGCACATCAAATAGGTTAAGACCAAATTTAAGTCCCACTGAGGCATTACACAGGGAATGGGAGGAAAGAGATAAGTAATGCCTTTCAAGAAACCATTTACAACCGGGGACTAGGAGAGAAGGCTGATCAGGAAGCCTTAGAACGGCAGAAATGGCCGAAAGATAGCCCTTGATAGTGCCCAGAGCGGAGCCCTGCTGGGCCAAAGAAAGGAGGAACAAGAGAACCGCAGAAAGGGGATCCACAGCCTTTGCTGTGCACCATGCCACAAATTTGTTTCATCGGCAGGCGTATACTGTCTTAGTGGAGGGACGCCTGGCTGCCAAGATTACATCACATACTTCGGGAGGCAAGTCAAATGACGTCAACTGCCGCCGCTCAATCTCCACGCAAGGAGGTGGAGGCTGGACAGGTTCAGGTGGAGGACCGTCCCCTGCTGCTGCGACAGAAGATCCTCCCGAAGAGGCAGCTGGATCGGGGGATCGATGGCCATGTTGAGCAGCTCGGGATACCAGACTCTTCGTGCCCAATCCGGAGCCACAAGAATGACTTGGGCCCGGTCGCGCCTGATCTTCTTTAGCACTCTGGGCAGAAGTGGTATAGGAGGAAAGGCGTACAACAGACCGCAACTCCACTCGCGATGAAAAGCGTTGCCTAGCGAGTGCCGCTTTTGAAATTCCACACGCAGAATTGCTGACATTGCGCTTTCTCTTTGGTGGCGAATAGATCTAACCAAGGCTCTCCCCACTGCTGAAAGAGACCTTGCACCACCTCAAAGTGAAGACGCCATTCGTGATCCATCATGCACCTGCGGCTGAGTTCGTCCGCCCTGGCGTTCAGTGAACCTGCCAGGTGTTGAATCACCAGGGATATGCCCTGGCGTTCCAGCCATGTCCAGAGGCGGAGGGCCTCCTGACATAGGGTTCATGACCCCACCCCGCCTTGTTTGTTGCAGTACCACATGGCAGTGGTGTTGTCCGTGAACACCTGCACTACTCTTCCCCGGACAGAGGGAAGGAATGCTTTGAGTGCAAGACGAATCACCCGAAGCTCCAGAAGGTGGATGTGGAGCCCGGACTCCGCCGGAGACCAAAGGCCTCTGATCTCCACCTCCCCCAAGTGGCCGCCCCGTCCCAGAAGAGATGCGTCTGTCACCACTGTGTGGTCTTGGTTGGGGAAGGGAGAGGGATCTGCCGCTGACCCAATCCTGGTTCGCAAGCCACCACTGCAATTGTCGTGCAGTGCCCTCCGAGATCTGGACGCAATCGGACAGATTACCCTAATGCTGCGTCCACTGGAATTTCAGGTCCCACTGCAGAGCCCGCATATGCCACCTAGCATGATCGACCAGAAGGATGCAGGAGGCCATGCGGCCCAGCAGCCTCAGGGTCATCCATACCGAAACCCAGGATAGAGGCTGAAAGATCGGAATCATGCTGGTCATCCACCCGGAAGTGTTTGGTGCGGTCGATATAGAAGGAGAGCGCACGTTTTAGATCCAGACGGTGGAGCCTCTCTTCCTCTCTGGAAGGATGCGGAGGCGGAAAGAAGGTAGGCAAAGTGATGGTCTGCCCAATGTGGAAGGCAGTAACCACCTTTGGCAAGGACGGACGCGTCCTAAGAACAACCTTGTCTGGATGGACAGACAGAAAGGGAGGTTTGCATGATAGAGCCTGGAGCTCACTCACTCGCCGAGCGGAGGTGATGGCCACCAGAAAGGCTGTCTTCAGAGTGAGAAGACGAAGAGGACAGTTATGTAGAGGCTCAAAGGGAGCGCACATTAAAAAGGTAAGAACCAAGTTCAAGTCCCACTGAGGCATTACAAACGGAACAGGAGGGAAGAGGTGTGTAATGCCTTTTAAGAACCTGTTAACAGGGGACTTGAAAAGGGAGGGCTGATCAGGGAGCCTGAGGAAGGCCGAGATAGCACAGAGATAACCCTTGATGGTACCCAGGGCAGAACCCTGTTGGGCCAGAGAAAGAAGGAACAGAAGGACCTCAGAAAGAGGGGCAGAAAGGGGGTTCACAGCCTTTGCTGTGCACCATGCCACAAATTTGTTCCACCTGCAGGCATATACCACCTTAGTGGAGGGACGCCTGGCTGCCAGAATCACATCACAAACTTCGGGAGGCAAGTCGAAAGGAATCAACTGCCGCCGCTCAATCTCCACGCAAGCAGGTGGAGGCTGGACAGGTTCGGGTGGAGGACCGTCCCTGCTGCTGCGACAGAAGATCCTCCCGAAGAGGCAGTCAGATCGGAGGATCGATGGCCATGTTGAGCAGCTCGTGATACCAGACTCTTCGTGCCCAATCCGGAGTCACAAGAATGACTTGGGCCGGTCGCGCTTGATCTTCAGCACTCTGGGCAGAAGTGGTATAGGCGGAAAGGCGTATAGAAGACCGCAACTCCACTCGCGACGAAAAGCGTCGCCTAGTGGGTGCTGCCTTGGAAATTCCAACGCGCAGAATTGCTGACATTACGCGTTCTCTTCGGTGGCGAATAGATCTATCCAAGGATCTCCCCACCGCTGAAAGAGACCTTGCACCACCTCAGAGTGAAGACACCATTCGTGATCCATCATGCACCTGCGGCTGAGTTCGTCCGCCCTGGTGTTCAGTGAACCTGCCAGGTGTTGAACCACCAGGGATATGCCCTGATGTTCCAGCCATGTCCAGAGGCGGAGGGACTCCTGACAGTGAACACCTGCACCACTCTTCCCCGGACAGAGGGAAGGAATGCTTTGAGTGCAAGACGGAGCGCCCGAAGCTCCAGAAGGTTGATGTGGAGCTCGGACTGACTGACTGAAACCCAGGATGAGGGCTGAAAGATCGGAATCATTGCCCAAATGTCACGGACTCGCTGTTCGGGAGGATAGACCCGAAACACCGTTGTGTCCAGAACTGCTCCGATGAATAGGAGCTTCTGAGAGGGAGTCAGGTATGACTTCGGCACATTGATGGAGAACCCCAGCGAATGCAGGAGGTCGGCCGTAGTCTGGAGGTGGGAGACGACAGCCTGGGGCGAGCCTGCCTTCAACAGCCAGTCGTCGAGATAGGGGAAGACTGGAACCCCTGATCTGCGCAGATGAGCTGCGACCATCACCATCACCTTCGTGAACACCTGAGGGGCGCTGGTAAGGCCAAAGGGGAGCACGGTAAACTGAAAGTGCTCGTGGCCTACCGTGAACCACAGGTAACGCCGGTGGGCCGGCAGGACGGGGATGTGAAAATAAGCGTCCTGCAAGTCCAACGCTACCAACCAGTCTCCAGGGTCGAGGGCAGAAAAGAATTGAGCGAGTGTCAACATTTTGAACTTCTCCTTCTGGAGTAAGCGGTTGACATTCCTGAGATCCAAGATAGGACGCAGGCCCTTGCCTTCTTGGGTACCAAAGTAGTGGGCGTAACAACCACGACCTACTTCTGTGGCAGGAACGCGCTCGATGGCTCCCTTGGCCAAGAGAGCCGTGACTTCCTGTTGGAGAAGGCCCAGATGATCCTCCGACATGCGATGGTACTGAGGTGGCATGGCTGGAGGGGTAGCCTCGAAGGGGAGGGAGTAGCCCCTTCGGAATATCTGCAAAACCCACCTGTCCGACTTGATGGTGCCCCAGTGGGGGAGGTGATGGCGGATCCTGCAGCCCACTGGCGTTTGATGGGCCTGAAATGTCGGACTAGGAAGGTTTGGAGGCTGCTGCAGAGGGGGGGTTGGTGAACTGGCCCGCCCGCTGGCCCCCTGAACCACGGCGGTTGTTCCCACGTCCCTGGCCGCGCAAAGGTGGTGCAGCTTGCGCCGGCCTGTGGCCCTGGGTGGGACGTAGTGGGGCACCCCTTCTGTAGCCACGAAAGGGGCGAAAAGCAGACTGCGCAGGGCGTGTGGAGAGGCCCAAGGACTTGGCCGTAGCCCGGGAGTCCTTGAAACGCTCTAGAGCGTGGTCTGCTTTGTTGCCAAAAAGGCGACGGCCATCGAAGAACATGTCCATAAGAGCGCTCTGGACATCCCCAGAAAAGCCAGTCGATCTCATCCAGGCGTAGCGACGAAGGGCTACCGACGTGGAAATCGTTCTGCCTAGAGTCGGCGGTATCCAGCCCACAGCAGATAGTAAACTTTGCTGCATCTCTCCCAGCGGCAACGGCTTGGGAGAGGACGGTCCGGACACGAGGCAGCACTTGTGCAACCGTATCTCACACACAGTGGGAATAACGGCCCAATAGACATGCAGTGTTTACCAACCGCAGTCCCAAGCTGGTGGAAGAGAAAACCTTCTTCCCAAGATGATCCAGCTTCTTGGATTCCCCATCTAGTGGTGCGTTAGGGAATGCGCTCTTGGAAGTAGAGGCTTGGACCACCAAGCTCTCCGGGGTGGGGTGTTGGGAGAGGAAAGTAGGGTCGCCCGGTGGCATTGGGCAACCATCCTATCCACGGGAGCCCCCGTGTTGGGCCTCGACCAAGTGCCCAAAAGGATGTTGGATAGGGCTTCATTGAACGGCAGCAGGGATTCCTTAGAACTCGCTGCCGGCTGAGCACCTCTGTCAGGAGGTTAGTCCTGACTGCCACCGTAGGAAGCTCTAGGTTGAGAGCCTCAGCCGCCCTACGCAACACCACTGCGCAAGACGCTCCCTCCTCCGTAGCCACGGTAGGAGGAGACAACATGCCAAGGTCCAGGGAGGCATCCAGACCACTGGCATCCCCCAGGTCCTCCCTCCAGTCCTGTTCGTACTCCAACTGGTCTGATAAAGGGTCCCTAGACCCCCCCCCCCCCAGTCTTCCTCACCCTCCTCTGGCTGCCGGGTTGGCTGAAAGTGGCCAGGGTGGAACACAGGGGCAAAAGTACCAGAGGGCGCCGGATCCGGCGTCGGTCCGGCTTCGTGTCCACATCGGGATGGAAGCCAGGGTCGGCGCCGGCTGGGGGGCCCGGGAGCGTCGGCAGCAGACGCGGTGCCGGTGGAGTAGGCGCCGGTGGAGGTGTCACAAGGACGACCAGCGCCGATCTGGATCCAGGCCTGGATCCAAGGGGGCCCTGCGGTGCCGGAGCTGCTGGCAGGGAAGGCCTAAGGCCCCCAACCGAGTCAGCGGGGCCCGAAGGCGTGCCGCCAGAGTCGATCTGCCCAAAGATGGCATGCATGGCTTCGTAGAACTGACGAAGCTGGGCAGGGGTCGCACCGGGTCCCAGAAAGGGAGGGAAACCTGGAATCGGCCCTTCAGGCTCCGCACGAGGAGCCGCGGGGGTGGCACCGCCCGCATCCCTCGTCACGTCAGCCGACCGACAGGGAGAAGTCGAAGAGCGACTATGCTTCTTCGACCTTTTTGTGCTTCGACTTACCTGACCCAGAGTGCGAAGACTTGGATGACGAATGATGATGGCTCCGCGACCAGTCCCTCGCGACCGGAACCTCGAACTGCGCAGAGCCGACTGCCGGCGCTCAAGAAGCTTTCGGGACCGCTCCGCAAAGCCTTTGAAGCCATGGATCAGCAGTCGGGGCACGACTTGGGGTCGTGGTCGCGCTCCAGGCAAAAGAGGCACACGCGGTGCGGATCTGTCACAGACATCAGTCGGGAACAGAAACCGCAAGCTTTGAAGCCGGGCATCCCTACGTGCACCAGGAGTCGGAGGACTCAAACAGACTTCGACACAAGTAGCAAAAAGTTCAGTTAAAAAATGACTGGAGGTACCGCTCTCTCCGGCTCTGCGCTGGCTGGCGCGGAAAAAGAAAGAACTGATGTCAGCGTGCGAGGTCGGCGTCTAAGTAGCTACCGCGACGTCATTCCGGCGACCATGACACCAACGACGGACGCGGAGCCGACCGACGCCACCTTCCGACGCACAGAGGTACTGCTGACGAAAAAACTTTCCGGATCCAGTCTGACGCCTGGGGGTAATTTAAGGTAAGGAATCTATAACTAACGGTTTCTTTCAGATATCAATAAGATAGGTGCAACTGTCAGTTATATAAAAATGAAACATTAACAGGACTATTGGAATAGACAGACTTGCAATGGGGTGGTGGATGAAACAGAGGGAGGCGGATGAACTGTGAGGAATCTGCCGCTAGATACAGTATCCACCCGAAAAATCATTACTGTAGTCAAGTAACTTGTTCTGATAGATAATTCTACCTGCAGATTACTCACTTTTAGAATAGTTTCCCCAAGTAACCTACACCGAGAGGTGCAAGCATGGTTAATAATACCAAACAATCCTGAAAAACTAAGCGTTCAAAGTGAAGTTCCCTTCTCACTTCAGAATTTAAACAGCGTTTTAAAAAAGTGTGAAGGGACGACAAACTCGCTCCTTTGCACTCCTCCCACCAGTGCTGAAGTAGAAGACCTGGCTCAGGTAGAAGCACAAATATCTACCATCTGGAGGCTTTTTGAGTGCCATGGTGTAGCAGATCTTGATGCATAGTATTCTCCAGCTTGACAATGTTCTTTTGAGGACTGCCATGTGTCAGAAGCTGGCTCTGTATATACTATACCAAAATGAGTTATAGTGTGCACAGAGTCCAGAGGAACCCCAAAGGTAGGCAGAGGTAAACATAGATAGCACCTTACTCTCCATTTGTGGTAGTGTGGGCGAGCAGTAAGGCTTTATCAGAAGATAGTGTTAAGCATTTGTTGTACACACTCAGGCAGCAAATGATGTCACACACTCAGACTGAACTCAGACCAATTTGTATCAAAATTAAGTTGTTTTATTTCTACAACCAAGCCAAGCCTGGTGCAGGTAAGTGAAATAATACTTTGCAAAATCTCATGTAATGTTTTACAATTGAATGCAGGTTTAATTACAGGTAAGTCAATATTTCTAAATTAATTTTCAGTTACTTTACAGATTACTTTGTACGTTACTTTAGATTACTTTAGATTACTTAAGTTACTTTTTCTACTCAGTGCGATATGCCTAGATATCACACTGGGAAATTTCCTAGAGAAAAGGTAAGTAAAGCAGTTTTTGTACATTTGCAGATTTTCAATGTGTCATACAAACCAACTCCACACTTGAAACAATTTTCAAGGAAAAACAGTCAATGTAATCCTATGGAAAGAAATTAAGTTAAATGTTTGCAGGTAAGTACAAGTTTGTGGGAGTTGGTATTCTGGGGTTAGAACAAGGGTTCCCCCAGGATCCACGATGCACTAGGGCAGCCAGGTCCACAGTGCTGAGACCCAATGTTATCCAATGAGGGATTGGGGGCCTCCGGTTGGTGGCTGCTCACGAGCATGCCACAGAGTTGTGGGAGCAAAGCTACTGGTGTTAGGCTCAGGGCAAAGGGGGAGCAGAGTTAGCACCCAAATTACACCCGCAGCTGCGCAGGGGCGGCTGGGTGCAGGGTGCTGTTTTGCTGTCGGGTGCCCCGTTGATTTCAATGGAGATTCTCCGGTTGCAACAGGCTGCAGGCTCTGGGACGAAGATCTTCTGGAGGTGACCATCGGTTGGGAGAGGTAAGTTGGGATGCCCGAGGATGCTGGGACACCGTTGGTTGGGCTACACAAGGCCGTGGGGGCGTCGGGTGCAGGGGTGCCTTTAGGCATCTGGTTTTCTTACCAGCTCCTGTCACAGTCGGTGGGTTCCTCCAGAAAGAGGCTGCAGGCTTCGCTTGGAGTTTCTAG